>JAMAHA010000066.1:0-348563 GCA_023626555.1 Penicillium sp. PF2412A | reverse complement strand
TAACTGGCCGGCGTGTGGCTTAAGTACGGCTGAGCGGACGGGAAGCCCTGTTCTCCACACCCTATGGTCGTATGTGACAACGAAGTACGCAGAATAGATCAAGTACTAATGCTAGAACCAGATTCGTCGAAAGAGAACAGGCTCAATGGATCCCACTAGATCTCCGTGAGCACTCGCCATAGCGCATGCTGCTAAAGAGCTGACGACGATTCCATGCGTAATACCTTCCTCTCTATTCGCAAAGCGCATTCACTCTATCGAAATTAGCATGCGGTGTTCTTTGTATAGCGTGTTCTCGTAAGAGTCGTTGGAAATTCATCTCCATCGGCGACAAATGTGGTTGTCGTGTTGGAAATCCTGACTGGCTCTGCTACGCCGCTGTGATCATCTGTTTGAGCTACATGTACAGATGGGGCCACTGCGTTCTATTGAATACTGACCGCGAGAATACTATTTTCTTTGCTATCAATGAAATAAAAAGCGCGATGAGTGACTTTTTTGAAAATTGTAAGGCATTTGAAATTCATATTGGTGATTTAAGTATGTCTCGCTGATATTCTTTCTTATGTGACCGATATGCGCTTGGAGCTAGAACGATCGATACTAACTTTATATGACTCCCAACTTGGTGTTTGTCCTACACCAGAGGGTCGTACCAATCAACCAACCGTTCGACCACACCGAGTAAACAAGCTCGTGGTCCAAATTAAAGGTTCTCATACCATGTTGATAGAAGTTCCAAGTTTCTATGCGAGTACCCTTAACAGCCGTCGTCGCTTCGAATATATCCAGATTGACGAACCGGGAAAACGATCAAGTCTTGCAGCTTCAAGTACGGCTGCCTATCTAGACTGGAACCTCCTTGACTGTCCACGATGGATTGTGTGGCTGCATGCGGAGAGCTGCAAATCCCTAATAGTCCCGGCAAGTAACCGATGGCGCTTGAAGAGCCCGTTGTCTGGCAAGTCAGGACATGGTGTATTAAAGTGGTCTTACTATATAGGTGACTCGTGAGAAAAGATGGAATAGGATATTACTACATGGGTGATGCTTGGTGAGAGATGGGTTGATGGGACTTGAATGAAAAATGTGTATTCAGCTGGGGTCTCATTTTTTGTCATCGTTACAGTTTGATTTGTAGTCGGGGTCTATTGAAAGTAAATTGAGTATTTTACATTCCTGTGGATTAAACAGTGCGGCACGACAACCCTTGGGCGATGCAAGTGTCACCAGTACTCGGTAAAGCAAAAATACAAGTCTTCTGCAAGAATCGATTTGAAGGTATGGGAACGGCATCATAAGAGGGGGTATGACTTTAGATATGATTGCATGTAAAGTTCAACAGAGAGGATCGCCCAAGGTGCAGTCACCGCGCCCTGTCCCGTCCCAAACTCAACGAGGATCGTTCTCGCGGTGGTCTGGCAGAGTCTCGTTAGGCGGAGGAGCCAGCTGCTGTTCAGTACCGTGGCCATGCTCCAAGGATTCAGACACCTGTAGAGGCGCAGCCGCACCAGTTACGGTGCGTGAATCGCTCGCATGGACTTGACTCATCTCCGGACCCGAGGCATCAGAAGCCGCCCTCTGGTTCAACGACCGAGCCGGTGAGACGGGCGCATTCACATCATCCTGGGATGCGGTCGAGTCCAACAGTGGGGGACCTGCAAGTTCACCAGGATGCTTGCCCGGTCTCTTGCTGGGAATCACACGCTGGGGTGCAGGGCCCAAGATGGTTGGGTATTTGTACCGGAATCCCCATTTGAGGAAAAGAGTAAATTTCTTCCAGGCGCTGAGCGCCTTCCATCTTTTTTGAAGCACCGCGGCATCGTGCGCGTTCCGAGCGCGATACCCTCTGCGAAAACAGAACAGACAAAGACACGTCAGGGGAATGAGTATCAGGACCCAACAGAAAGGGATACCTCGTCGGGTCTGCCAGCCGTTCATTAGACGGCGGAAACGGAACCATTGCTCAATGATGCCACATATGAAGAAGAAACCGACCCAGGCAAACAGAGTAATTAGCGCAATGGCCAACAATGAACGCTCATAGCCCCATGAGTATCCGTAGCCAAAACTGGGGTCGTAAGGGCTTTCGTAGGAACCTGAATTGGATCCTTCGTAGACGCAGGCGCGGTCGGCGGTACCATATTTGGAAATCGGATGGTATAGGTCACTCAGCGAGGCCAGCGATGCGCTAGGAACTTGGGTCGGATCTACCCAGATGTACTGATAGACGTACGTGGATGACTTGAAGGCTCCGTCGTTGACCACACTGTAAGACGTGGACGCCGCCGTGGTGGGCAAAAGTGGCACAAAAGTCATGGCAACGTTGGTCGGAGGCTTCACTTGGACAGCAGTGGTGGTTGTCCATTGGGTTGAACACCTCGTGGGAGCTGAGAATGTCAAGTTGACCACCCAGACCGTTGTGGTGTAGTCCGCAGAGCTGCCATAGTTGTAGCCATCGTACTGGGTCAAGGGGACAGGTGTGCCCGCCACACCAGACGGGTACAGTATATTGACCTTGGTCACGGATTCATCATAGTATTGGTCTGTCGCGACAATGACATTCGTCGAGATGGCCTCGGGAAGAGACGTCGCGGTGGGAATGATCTCTTCATAGGTTGTCCTGGTTACGTATGTTCGAGCGTCGCGAGAATAGTCATACTCGTAACCCACTTCTTCGATTTGCTGAAAATGATCGGTTACGATCCACGGGGCACCCAAGGCGAGTGGAGTCCAACATGCCAGAATGAACGACAGGACGCAAATCAACGAGTGTGTGGGCGCCATGGTATCTGGGCCTGCTTGAGCGAGTGTGATTCGCAAACCTGCGAACGGAAATTGCTGACTACAAGAGCGATCGGTGCATGAGCATGGTCCCCGCGATGACGAGAAAGACAGGGAAAAGGAAGAGGGGAGAGTATGAAAAAAGAGAATAAGAGATTGGGGGGCTAGGTGAGAGATCGGAAAACCCTGATGATACGGCGCGAGTGATTAGTCGAATCTAATCATACTGGATCATTTTGGCGCCGTTTTTAGGGGGGTCTTTTAATGGACCCTGTGCAGGCTAGTGTAGAAATCATGAGCCTGGAGCTGAGGGCGAGTGTTTTGCCCCGTCTGATCAAACAAGACAAGATCCCAGGGGATATGAGCTCTTTGGTTCTTTGACTCTCTTGGCTGTCTGTCGCATCATCCTTGGCCGGTTTTCAGGATGGCGATTGGTGACCGTCGGTTAAATCCTCAAGGTCACAGGGTCCGAGCGGGATGAAAAGGCTGACAGAGGATCACGCGAAAGATGAAAGAGTTTAGCGGTCATGAATATGGTGTCTAGCGCGGTGTTCTTTTGAAGCTAAGACTGCGGTCTCGAACTGAATTGGCCCGGTGTTGAGATGGTCTGACAACCGTGGTTGGTGTGCCTCGGTGGCAGATTGGGTACGACCCATAAAACTAGCCGGATCTAAAAATTGGTCCCTGAGATGGCTTGGCAGAAGCCAAAAGATGAGATGAACCCGGCGATAGAACGATGACTGCGGATGATTATCCGGAGGACAAAGAGGATGAGCTAAAGTGATTTGTGATTTGATCCTCTGTCGACCAAAATAGAAAACCTCCCACACGCAGACGAGCCTCGCGTTTAGTCAACCCACGTGATTCACAGAGTAGTCAAAGGCCAGCACGAGACCAACTCGATTCCGCCATCCTTATTGAATTGCAGGGATCCTCATATAGGGACGTTTGACTAGATTCCCAGTAAACGCAATTCAATACGGAAAGCCCACAGCCCTAATCATACTAAGTGCTGGTCAAAAGATTTATCCCGTATTACTCACCATAAACTTGATTTCTACAAGCAGAACCTGCCAATGTGTCAATAAGCCTTGTTTGCTAAGATTTGAAGGAAATACAGCTCTTGAGGTGCACAACATCCACACATGGCTACACACTCGTATAGTCAGCAATGAAGCATACCTCATGCGAATTGAAAGTGTCGACTGTCAACCCAGACTAGACAAAAAAGAAAAAGGAAAGAAGGAAAAACAAGAACACTCTCACAAACCCCTCATATCAATTCATAGAGTTCAATCATCTTTTTCAGTTCTCGGCTTTAAAGAGTAGTGTAAATACGTTTACCTGATACCACATCAATCTGACAATCGTATCAATCAATTTGTTCTCGTCATGCTCCGAGTACAAAGCACACAGCACGAAATGAAATGGAATGAGATACATTCTCTCAGAAAGCTACAAATAAAAAAAAATTCATATCGTATTAGTATCCTTGGATACACAGTAATATCAATCCTACGACATGTTTCTCAAGTAAATCACCTACCTCCTCAAATACTCTGCTAAACCCACAATGCAACCATCAAAATAACCAAAAACGGAAGCTATATAGAGCTCAAACCTCATCCTCCCCTTTCCAAGTGACAAGTAACAAATTTCTTGACACCGACCCCCTCTTCGGTCCAGATCGATAGATAGTTAGATAGATAGCTAAACTCCCATGAACAGAAAGAACAACACACATAATAACACCATCTCTTAAGCTCCAAAAAAATAATTACTTGGCAAACAAATAGCTCATTCCAACAAAACGAACACAAAAGTAACTCTGATTATCCCCTCTCAAAAGAAAAACAAACTGTAGTCGACTTTTCGGAGATCAGGTCGGGCCGGAGATTGATTATCATGAATGAGATCTACTCGGGGATAATGGCCGTGGAGGTTAGAAATATGTCTGGTGTAGTAATAACAAGAGCTTGTGACATGGAATGGGGTGTACGATTTGGATATAGGTATGTTACAATTCACGTAGGTGTTTGCTTGAACAGGGACCTAGGTATGGTGTGGTATGGCCTGTGTTGGACGATCTTCATGGACACTGAGTATCGAAGGGCCCGTGCTGGATTCTTACGGTCAGGACTTATCGATCCGACGAAGGAGTGGCTTATATTTACGATAATTAAGAAATAGTAGGTATGTTCAAGAAAAAAATGAATATGAATCGGAATGATTTGAAATGGCGCGGGGTTTTGTCTTTATTGTAGGAGGACGGGCAAGGTGGAAAGAAAGTACAGGAAAGTTTCCGTTCAAAGTATAAAGTAAACGCCAAGAAGAGACAGGGACTATCATAGGGGACAAGAGATATATAGGCCTTGAGAAAGAGGCAGACAAGGACGACTCATGCAAGCAGAGATATAGACGAAGTGAGGCAAAGCACTTTCCCAAACGCAGAAACCATAACATCGTAAGAAAGATGGCCTAGACTGGGGAGCAGGACGGGACAGAAAGGGCGGAGGATGAGGAGAGTATGTAGGTAAAGCAAGTGGAGGAAATGGCAGGGGAAAAGAGTAGAAGTGAGAGTATAGGAAATGCAGGGGACTGGGTGGTTGTCCAGGTGTGCCTCTCAGACGAGGAACAAAAGGCCATAGTGTTCAGTCTTGACACAATGGGTAGGGGAGAGGGGATTGATCAAGATGCTGTGGCCGAGACATGTATGTCATCTCACCATCGCAAGACCCACTGCCAGCCTTTATATGAGTGCAGGCCCCCAGACTGCTTTTAATTCGCAGCTCTCAGAGCCCTCAACCGCGCACCCAGTCCATCCTCCACCTCCCCATTCACTCCCTCCGACACCTTGGGTTCCTGCACCCTCCCCTCTGGAACCTTGCCAGCCTCATCCTCCAAGGCCATCCTCCACTCGACTCCGGCATCGTCCGCCAACTGACCCATCAACGCATCCACCTCTCCCTCCCCTTCCGCCCCGTACTCCGCCATACTCACCCCCGCCGCCACTTCCTCAATCGCCGCCCCCGCAATCTTAAAGTCCTCACTGCGCTGCAGGAAATTATTCGCATGAGCCACCAGATGCTCCAGATTCACACTCTTGCTGGCAGCGTCCAGGCCGCGGCTCGCGAGCGCCAGCGTGCGCGAGGTGTCGCGCGTGCTCTGCGCGGCTTTGAGTTCGTTGATGATCACATCGGCACGGGCGGCTTCCGCCTTGAGCGAGACTTGACGGCGCTTTTCACGGACGGCGGAGGAGGCGTGGATGCGGGCGATTTGGAATTCGCGGGCCTTCATGGCACGGTCGGCCTTTGCTTTTTCAGATTTGAAGGTGGCTTCGGCGCGAGCAGCTTCTTTCTTAAGACGGTTGGAGTGAAGCTGTAAGCGAAAGTGAGTCAGTGTGTGTTCATTGTAGAGAACGTGCGGGGATAACATGGTGATCATCACCGTGGTGGGGGGGGGGGAGAGGGGAGAAAGATCAACAGAACAACAAGCACGAGACGAACCTTGACATTGGTGCGAGCCTCGAAGATGGGATCCTTGCGAACCATGATGAATCTAGGAGGGCAGTACTGTGATATGATACAAGGCCCTGGTACTCCGAAGTGGAAGTGTATTCAAAGTGCGGTTGTAAAACAGAGATGCAGAGGCAGGGAAAGCAAGTTGGAAGTGTGGCTGAGAGGAGGACTCGGCGCGCGGGAAGAAAGACGGAGAGGGGTGGCAAACGTCACTGACCGCATTCAGCGTTGAGCACCAAACACCACAAACGCGGAGAAGCAAAGCGGAGGATCATCCCTCAGTTCCACACTCTCAATGTGATCTTGGGTCAGTTTACAATGATTTAAGAGAGCTCGTCGAGGCAAACCTCCACATGACTCATGGCTACAGGAATCCTGATGAGGATCTTGGATCTTGAGAAATCTACTTTTTCTACTCAAAGGGTCTATAGCCTGCATAGAATTCAAAATTTCTTGAAGCGCGCACGATCAAATTCCATAGTCTGAATGGATCAATGGGACTAGTGTACAGCCAAAGTAAATCAAGGTAGCTGAGATCCAGGAATCATCAACAGGAAACCCAACTACCCATCGAGGTATAGAGAAAGGGTGGGAGGGAAAAATAATAAATCAAGAATTTGTTCTTTCAACGACCAGCAACCGGTACCGTTATGATTGCTTCGCGAAAAGGACCGACGACGTCTCGCCGGTCCCGGTAGAAGAAGAACTCCATGAACTCCGTCTGCTCTGATGATGGGGGTGAATGTGACTAATCTTTCCGTAACTGCGTCGTCGGCCGATGCCCCGGGGGTGAACTTTACCAATGCCGCGGGACTTGACAGCCGACAGGGATAATGATGACGATGGAGTGATCTGCGATGAGACTGCACCCGGAGCTCGCCTGCGTCGTCGCGACTGGCTGGTGATACTATCGATTGCCCATGCCATGGTTAACAACGAGGTCCAAGTCGGTCGCTCCTCGGACGAGGCCGACCGCGTGCCTTGCGGGGTGAGGGTCTGCTCCCTAACCGCTAGCTGCAATGCTCTGCCCGTCGCATCGCGAAGTGGACGCGCCAAGGCTGGGCTGCATGCAAGCAGTCGGGTGAGCAGTCTCATCCGAAAGCACGGGCCGGTCGCCGTCGAGGGGGACAGACTCGGGGTCGAAATCAACCAATGAATCAAAGGGAAATGCTGATAGATCTCCGCCGTCGAGAGCGCCAAAGGCGAACCCGTCTTCAGGGAATGAAGGATTCGAAGCAGCGGGAAGATCGTTGTCGAAGAGGCGACGGAAGTCATCGTCAGAAAGAGGAGCTGCAACGTCGTTGCCAGCGTGAGTTGAAAGTTCGAGGTCGAAGAGAGGGAGAGCCCCGCCGGAGCTGACTCCGACTCCTTCGAGGCCACCGACGGACACTGCAGGTCTGATGGGCACAACATCGCGGCAGGATGTTGTGTCACGTCGGGGGAGGCCTCAGCCAGAGTGGAGGGCTTGAGCGTGGGGGAGTATTCCAGGTTGACGGTGGAAGGGGTGGGGAAGGGAATGCGCTCCAAGGTGAGGTCTTCGCCTTCTTGTTTGAAGAGAGTGGGGGTGAGAGTCGGGGAGGAGGTGAGGGTGTGGGATGTCGGGTTGGATGTTGAGGAGGTGGTCATGGTGACTGTGTTGGTGGTGGTTGGGCCCGGGGTGCTGGCCTTGATGGGTGTGCTGCTGCGAGAGCCGCGCACCTCGGCAGAGAGCTGAGCGACCTGTTGAGACAGGCGGTTGTTCTCGGCTTCCATCTGCGCGAGGCGCTGCAGGAGGAACTGATTTTGTTGCTCCATGCGGATCTTCTCGGTTTCCAGCTTCTCCATCTCGAGGCGCTTTCGCTCGCGTGATGTTTGCGCGGCGGCCCGGTTCCGGAGCACACGCTCAATGCGACGCTGCTCCTTCTCATCTTCGGTCTTGGCTCGTTTCCTGAGACGGGGGGAGGTCAGTCAGAATGTCCATGACGAAAGTTGCTCGGTGATGGTTGACATACCTAGGAGGCAAGTTGGTCTTTGGTACTGGGAGTTCCTGACCCCATGACTTTCTCTTCTTCGCCGGCTTCTTCTCATCCTCCTTGTCCTCGTCCCCGGGGGCCGGTGTTTGTAATGACGTGTCTGAGGGGGAGACAGTCAACGGCATCTCGGGCTCTGGGGTCACCAAGGACTCCAGCTCGCGTAGTGACGTTGTCTCTTCCATGTTGTGTGTGTGTGTGTGTGTGTATGAGGGAGTCGATGTGACGAGAGGGAAATGATTCGTCACAGAGAGAATGGTGTGTAGTGATTGCACAATGATCGAGGTATTGATTGTCGGTGCCGTTCAAGTAATGTGGTACCAGCAGCGGGCGTTTGAGATGCAAGAACTTCCCGGGTTGCCTGAAATCAAGGCCACGCTGTCATCACCGTCAGGCACCGTCAATCAGCCTCTCTCTCAAGTGGTCCGGGCGGAGGGAGGGGGGGGGAATGGGTTGGAGAGAATGAGTCAGCGAAGGGGCAGGAGAGGACAGTTGGTCTTTTGGAGGATGAGAGATCCGAGGACTGGTGACCTGGGCGAGGTGGCTTGTTTAAGTAGAGGCCAGCGTGGTCAAACGAAGGGGGGGGGAGGAGGGGAGGTCTCGAATACATGGAGGGTACTTGGGGGATCCTCCTGGATTGTATGGTAAACCCAGGTACCCGTTCGAGAACCACCTAGTCGGCGGCCCCTGGGAAGCCTTGGAAGAGGGGGCGAGAGTGGTCCGTCTTCGATGGGGCCGGTCTGCATACCGTTCGAAACGGCGGTTATTACGGGAGGCTGTTGTTCAGACGGGGGAAGCGAGCCCGTGCCGCCGGAATTGTGGTAATAGTACGGTAATCCAGCCCCTGCACCCCCTGGATTCCACGGGACTGTTTCACCGTCGACTCGAAGGGTGTCAGACGGTGCAACTCTGGCCGGCGCCATCTCCTTGAGGCGGAGTCCCACAGTGCCACGAAAGTCTACCAGAGCCAGCCACACAATGCACACGATGCACACCGTCCCCACCAAGAGAGCATCGTCTCTTCCTCCTTTCCTCCTTTCCCCCCCCCCCCCCACTAGACAAGCCCACCCGTCTCACAATCGTCACTAGTCACCATCATGTCTCCTCTGTGGGGTGCGGTCCCCTGTGTCTATGAATAGCCGAAAATGAGGTGCTAGACTCGACGGTCGGCCATTTGGCCCCTCGCCCCCCTCCGCTCCGTTCGCTCGTTGGTGAGTCTTGTCGGTACAGGAGCGTGTGGAGGGACAAGCTATGATCTCAGTTGAGATTCGCGTAAGATGGGTCATGGATGCAATGGAATGATTCTACACTGAGGGAATTTGACAAGGGTAGGAGTCATGCTTAGTACTCGCGGAGGGTGACTCCGAACTCGCTTCATGTTGAGATGCCATGAAGCACATCGTCTCGGGAGTCGCGTTCGCCGTTCATCGACTGCTCCCGTTGAGGGCTCTTCCCCAGACGTTCTATCCTGAACGGGGAGAGTTTGACCCTCTCGGACATGACCTCCTCATCCAACACGGACCGGATCATCCATCGAGTGCTTGACCATCCTCGCCACTCCATCTCCTCGTGTGCCCAAGCTGCATCTCGCAACCTTTGCTGCGATGGCGTATTGTCGGACTTGGTACGTACTACTATTACTACGGTCGTGCCCATCTTTCCAGCAAGTACTGTACTAGGCACGAGACTCGCATGGCAGTTGCGTGATCACCCCCTATTGTATTCAATCCACTTTCCACAGACTCATAGGCTGCGTCTGAACCAGAAGACCCAGAATGCGACAAGACTCATGATTATAGAGACCATTACTCAGATGAGACACATGATTCCCGTCCGGGCCGGAGCACCCTCGACCAGAAAAGTGGATCTCCTCTGCATTCCCCTCTGAATACTGCCCTGCCTTGACTGAGGAAAAGGCCTCGAGCCGAGGAAGAGGGGGGAAATGGTCCAAGATGGAAGAAGTCAGAACATCTTCATGCGAGTACTACTGCAACCCACCTCCCTGCCAAATACCCTATTCAGCCTAGTGGTCTGTATCTTCTCATCTTCCACGGTGTGGCACCCGTTTCGTCTCGGCGGGTTCTCGCCGGACTGATAAGCCAGTCTGCATTTCTCCGACGGGTGATCCGATCTGGGGCCATGCCCACTTTAGGTTGGCAAATCAAAGGTTTCGCTTCTGTGATTGTTTGTCTCTCTGGAGGGGGTATGAACTATGTACTGTTGTATCTACTGTGCTCCCGTATTCCCTTGGCATCATGATTGCATTCCAATCTTCCAGAGCGACATTGGCTTGTCCTTCACCGGCCACGCCCCACCCTCTCTTCCTGCCCGGAGATTGAGGCGTGGTCTATCCGCTCCCTTTCATATCAATATCGTCTCGTCTCCGTGGGATGGTCGTCCTTTGGAATGCGGTTACTACGGGCGTTGTCGGTCTCGCTTCTCTCAAGTTTAAATTATGTTCTCAGTAGGATTAGTATGGACTCCATTCTATGGAGAATTGCTTGTGCAATTTCATCAAGTCGAGGTACGGTCCTCTCGTAGTCCGTCTACAACCGATCTCTCTGTCCATCTCGATCCGTTTCCCCAGTCTCTCTCTCTCTCTTACCCCGGTGGGGAGCGGGGGGAGTCTGAATTGCATCAGCTCCTGCATGGTGCATGACAGACTTGCAGTACCTCTTATGAACGAATCATCATTCGAAACGAGACAAGACCGCGAGCGACTGTAAAAGTTCCGTCGCCAGCTCTAGATCCAGTGATACATTGTCTACGTAAGCATTGAAAGTAGTGACTCTACCGTAATTCTGCACAAACAAACATGTCGAGCATGCGTCTTTTTTGTCTATTTTTCTCCCTTTTTTTTTCCCCCTTTCTTTCCTTTCCCCTCCCCCTCTCTACCCCGGTTTTGTCCTGCATTCTGCAGTACTTTTTTTTCGTCAGTCCACCGGCCCACCACTCCAGCCCTGTGCTTCGGCTCGAGCACCATCGCCACAAAAAGCATATCATCTCGCCTGCAGTCTTCATCTTATTTGCAAGGGGGGGGGCCGGGTGCGGGTCCGGGCTCCGAATCCTGTCCAGACTAGAGTGAATATGTCTATATGTCTATCCCTGGCTCGTTCTGCAGAGCAGACCTTGTCGATCCGTTATGGCTGGGCGTTGTACTGTAGCGTTGCGGACAGGGCGGAGTGGGAAGCGAATTGACTTGTGTATAGTCCATATTTCGTAGAATTTTGGGTTTTGTGCTAGTCCAAGTGCAGTAGACTTGCCGAAATGGAATCTACCTTTTTTGAATCGGGATGGAGAGTTGAGTGGTGTAGGTGTAGTCTGATATCTATGTACTAGATAGTATGTACTATGTCTTTGGTTCGAGTTTTGGCTGTTCTCTCTGCGTGGAAGTCTGGGGATCTTGAGAAAGAGGAGAGGGGGGCGGGGGTTAATTGATCTCTTGGACAGGAGTGACTCCTCTGTTGCGCGAGGAATCTGAATCTGAAGCTGGCTGGACTGGACTGCGTATATACGTGTCGGTGGTAATGGATTTGGAACAATTTCTCATTGCTTTGCTGGCGTAGTGATGGATTAAGATTGATAGAGTGAGTATCCTAATAGCTCGCATTCATTACGAAAAGGTACGTGTCTCACGAATGGGTCGAATCTTTTGCTCTCAAGACAATTGCATACCCACGATGGTACTTTGTTTGCTGCAGTGCGGAGGACCAAGTGGATCTCCAAGTTGCCTCAGACCCCGCAGTCGCATTTGGCGAAACTGGAAAACTTTCCGACCGCTGACTTTTGCCCCTCCGCCGGCGTGCGTCCGCTTCGAGAGAAAATCGGAATCGACTCCATCGGATGTGGTGGCTGGACGGTGTTTGGGGAAGGGTGTTGGTGTTGGAGAAACGGGAGATTTCCCCATTCAAGATTCATGAATGATGGAGTGTAGAACCGTCATCCTATTGTAAGCGTCGTTGCAAATGCGTGAGAGTTAGGTGGTAATTGCACAGATGGTTAATGTTTTATCATGTGTGGCACTAAATTCTTCGCTCTCGTTGGCCGAGACTCCCCACGAGCGATTATATTCTACAGCACAGAGTGGCGAGGAGATGGAAGAGTCGAGTCGAATCACGCTAATTCTACTGTGCCTTTTGGCCGGAGAGGATCAACGCCCCTCGCCAAGCTGATACAGGGTCGACGGAGTGGATTGAATGCACTGAATTCTATGTAGTCTTGCTTAGCAGGAAAACGAATGGTGTTTAGTCTAGATATGGACGATACACACGCCTCTATACTCACTATCTAGATCAATCTTTTGAAAGGCAATTGATGAAGAACCCTGACTTCCAGCCCTCATGCTCACACTATTTACATAGACATCACTCCAGGCAGCAGGTGTCAGGAACAACGAGATTTCTCTAAGAAAAACGAGTCAGCAATATATTTCCACCAGCTCAATGGAAGTCCCCCCTGAAATAAAGTACGCCACAAGGACCTTACCTTATGGTCATCCCACTCTGTACCTCGTCCAACACCACATCCATACCCATGGAACCAAGAGACGGAGTGACCCCCGCGTCCCCTATCCTCCCTCCACCGTCAACAGAATCCAGACCGGTGATCCTTGACCTCCCCAACGTGCACGAACCACCCTCTGATCTGGCGATATTCCACGCGAGAACCTAATCTCCGGCCGTTTCATCTTTTCGATTCAATCAATTCGTCAATCAATCTGAAGGAAAAGGTGGGGGTTCCCCATGTTTGATCGTGTGATGATGGAACGAACCGTTGGTTTGTTAGGGGCAGGGGGGCAGGGCATGATCGATCAGTGTTTCGAGGAGCTATTTCTTCACGGTGTATGAGGAGAGGTGGATTCAGCCCTTGTCTTTAATGAAATTTTTTTTATTATTACTAGAATATTATTATGATCATGATTATTATGATTCTACTAGTAGTTACGAAGAGAGTATTGCATACTGCCCACTCTGCAAAAATGTGAAAGGGACGGACTTGCGAGAGCAGGCGTTGATGAAATATATATTGACAATGTGGAGTAAAACATCTGTAGAATATTTTCATTCTCAAGCCAAATAAATGGAAAGAGGTCAGAATGGTTGATTTGTGAATGGACGTCAGGAGTCGATGGAGATTGCTCCCCTCCCCCAAAACCACTTGCACCGTCTCATCATCTCGTACTTGCCCCAAGAATGAAGCGTCCAAGCCCGGGCAAATCAATCTGCTATCAACTTGTGAGGTTCACGAGCTAGGTCATTTAACTGTTTTTTTTTTCATCCTTAACCTTCATTTCCCCCTCTACAAACTTTCACTTTACGCCTTTCCCAATATAGCCAATATTTAATAGTACTTCATACATTGGCCGCTGCTCATCGTGCCTCTTTCTCTTCTCAGCTGCTTGTACTTTCAGCCATTACCCTATGAGATAGGTAGCCTGCCCGCTAGTCAGAGAGTGTCTGCTATACATAGTCTGTTACTATAATCAAGGACAAAGATCTAGATAGATCGACCTGGTTCATTGTCATGGCCGGCTATAGCAATCAGATGCGGGGGTTCCTTCCCTTCGAGAAGTTTCCAAGACCGCCTTGAAGACAGAAGTATCTAGATCCACGGATCCTTTCATAATTACCCGCGCTAAACTAACTCCTCGGATGCAGATTCCTTGGCTAATACTAGCTTAACTTGACTTGAACGGTGTTGCACAAACGGAAGGAGATGGACACCCTTTGTCTTTGATATTCTGTAGTGTGTTTGTTTCATGTTGAATGGTAACTTCTCAAAGGGTCTAACGGAAACATCCAGAAACGACTATCTGATGAATATCTGCCCGTAGAGAGTGATACTTTTGTTAGTGTACTTATTTTTGAATGATGTGATCTTGTACTAAGATGTTCATGCTGATAAATCCCTTTTCCTTCTGTGTAGTAAATAGAAGAGAATAGCCTTATAAAAATAGTGAAGACGTATACGGTAGCTTCTACTCTTACTCTATGTTAAGCATCTAACAGTCTTTTTGCACATTTCTTTGTTAAAAGTTACTAAACTTGTTAGAGGTACCTCTGTAAATATGTATACCCTTACAATACCGTAAGTATTCCGAGTCAATAAAATATCGTCATTCTATTTAATGAAACACAGAGATCAAAAAAATTCAGAGCGGTCTTGTTCTTGTGCTTAAGAGCTAACGAGCTTAAATAAGGCAAAATCACTGAATAAAATATAAATATAAATATATGTATGCATGTAAGCTTGTTTTTCACTTTGTGCAAAGTACCGTGTGCAAAAACAATACTAAATCTCAACGCAGATACTATGAATGTTTCTCAACGACGCAAATAAAATCCTAATAGCATGAGTTCTCAGCCAGATCATAAACGCAGGGCAGAGTCACCGCACAGCGCTAATACGATGCAAGAAAAAAGAAATTTCACCACGCCTGACCGTAAGACCCAACTTGAGCTTACTGCTCAAGTTACCAGATAATGAAAAGCATGGTCCAGAGAGGGCCAAATAAGTACTGAAAAAAAAGTCAAATCATAAAACTCCAGAGATAAGAATCCAAGAACCAACAATACCAGAGTCGGTGAACTGGTTAAAAGCAAGCTGCATAATCGTCAAAAATCGAGTTGAAGAATCCGAAAAACACAAGTCCAAAAAAACCACCGACTCGCCTATCAAAAAAGTGACGACGCACGAGTCCAAGTAAGCGGAGACGAGTCGAGTCGAGTTTACGCATGCATCAAAAAGGCATAAAGTAAGAGTCGAAAAAACCTCGACTTGTACGCGGTGATATGTAAATGATGTAAAAGTAAGCAAAACGCAGGAACAACAAACGACCAGAATTCAGTGCACTTCACGGAGAGACTGCTTCCTCAGGGCCTCAGAGGGGGTCGCCCTAAGGCTTGGCCTCGTCTAACTCAGCCTTCGTCTCCGCATTTCCAGTTGCCATTTCGGCAACAGCCTCAGACTCGACCGTCGCCTCAACTTGAACCTTGGCCTGCGTCTGTGCCTGAATTTCGGCCTTGGTCTCTGTCGCGGTGTCTGCCTCGGGAGTTTCCAGCTCATCCGCCTTGCGCTTGCGCGAAGCCACAGGAGGACGACCTTTGCGCGGCTTCTCCGCAGATCCCCCGGCTTCCTTGACCTTGGCAGGAGCTTCCGAATTGCCCGTTGTCTTTGTGCCGGCAGCTTTGGTGCGAGGGGCAGTTCCACGAGGATTGTGCGGAAGGTCGATGCCCGTGTTGCGAGACAGTTTGCGACGAGCGTTACCGTACATAACCTTGGCAGATGAGGGAGTGTATTCCAGGACATCGGCGAGCTTCACATAGTCCACGGGATTCTGGAAGAATATTAGCAACCACTCTCACCTAGTGGAAAACAAGAGAAAAAAGAAAATGTAGACTGGAAGTATGGACTCACTCGGCTTCCGTCGGTACACGGGAACAGGATTCCATAGAGCAGGATTCGCTGATCAGACAAGGTCAAGCCGAGCATCCGCTCTGAATCTGCGGTACGGTCCATGGCTGCAGGGTTATGTGGGGAGGTGAAAGAGGCTTAAGAGAGTCTTGAGAAGAGGAAAGCAAGAGAGTGTGAAAAATCTGCTGCTAACGAAGAGCCGTGGCTGTAGTGAGGCGGGTGCTTCTGAATGTTGGATATCGTAGTAGGTAGGCAAGAAATCTGTTGAATTATAAAATTTGTGATCAGTAATGACTTCGTGAATGTTTTTGAAAAAGTAGGTTGTTGAAGAAGAAAGAATTGAAAAGGGGGGCGAGAACTCGTTTATATACCCACTCGTTGGTGTTTCACGAAGTTCAGTGACCCCTAAAAGTCGTTGTTAATGTTTGCTTCGTTGATAATTGCGGAGATAAAAGTTGATAAAGAGAAAGAGATTGAAGTAACTAGAAAAGTCAGTTTATATACCCACTAGTTGGTTCTGCGAGAGATCCAGTGGCCCTCAAAGTCGTTGGTAATATTTGCTTCGTAAATATTTGCGGAAATGCAGGTTGTTAAGGAGGGAGGATTGAGAGAGGATAGAAACTCGTCTCTTTTACCCAAAAGGCGATGTTGCACGAAATCTTCTAATTTTTTGAAATTAGTGATTTGAAAATTCCTCAAGAGGACTGCAGAAATGTAGGTTGTTGAAGGGAAAAGAATTGAGAGAAGGAGAAACCTCGTTTATATACCCACCTGTTGATGTTTCACGAAGGTCGGTGACCTCAAAAGTTGTTGTTAGTGTTTGCTTCGTTGATAATTGCGGAGACAAAAGTTGATAAGGAGAAAGAGATTGAAGTAACTAGAAAAGTCAGTTTATGTACCCACTGGTTGGTTCTGCGAGAGATCCGGTGGCCCTCAAAGTCGCTGTCAATATTAGCTTTCTCAATCTTTGCGAAAATGTAGGTTGTTAAAGGAAGGAGGATTGAGAGAAGATGGAAACTGGTTTTTTACCTAAAATTTGATGTTTCACGAAGTCTGCTAATTTTTTGAAATTAGTTCTTAGAAATTTCCTGAGGACTGCAGAAATGTAGGTTGTTGAAGGGAAAAGGATTTAGAGAAGGGGAAGCCTCGTTTATATACCCACCTGTTGATGTTTCACGAAATCCGGTGGCCCTAAAAGTCGTTATCAATGTTTGCTTTATTAATATTTGTGGAAAAGAAGGTAGGTTGTTGAAGGAAGAAGGATTGAGAGAGGGTGAAGATTCGTTTATATACCTACTACTTAATATTTTACAAAGTGGGCTAATTTTTTGAAACTTGTTGGTATTAATAGCTTCGTGAATCTTGTGAATATTCAAAAATGTTGAAGAAGAAAAGTGTAAAGGAAGGAAAGATTCGTGTATATACCTACTAGGTGATATTTAGCAAATTTGGTTTACCCTGAAAGTTGTTGTTCAAACTTCGTTGATAATTGTTGGAATGAAGGTTTGTGAAGGAAAAGGGAGTAAGGGAGGGTAAGAATCGGTTTATATAGAAAGTTGAGACTTTCCGAAGCTGGCTGATTCCTTGAAATTCTTTATTAGTAATGGCTTCGCGAATCTTGCGGATACAAAGTTTGTTGAAGAAGAAAATCGCAATAGAAGGAAAAATTTGTTTGTATAACCACTGAGGGGTGTTTGACGAATTCGAATACACCTGAAAGTCGTTTTCCAAGTCTCCCTGATTAATATTTGCGAAGAAGTAGATTATTGAATAAGCAGGGATTGATATAAGGCAATATATACATATTACTTGATGTTGCACGAAATCTAGTGACCCTCAAAGGCGTTGTTGATATATGCTTCGTTGATATTCGCGGAGATAGACGTATGGTATTGAAGGAAAAAGGATTAAGAGAGGGTAAAAATCTGTTTAGATACCTAATACTTGATGTTTCACGAGGTCTGCCGATTTTTCGAAATTTGTTATGAGTAATAGCTTCGTGAATCTTGTGAATATTGAGGAATGTCGAAGAAGGAGATTTTGAGAGAAGGAAAAATCTATCTATACAACTACTAGGTAATGTTGAACTAGTTCTCAAAGTTGCTGTTGATTGCTTCTTCAATTTTTGTAATAACGTAGGTTTTTGGAGGAGAAAAGATTCCAGAGGAATGAGAGGATCAGTTGATTTTGCACGAATTTAAGGGCCGAAGGTTACGAATTACGGTTGGTTAGAAAGTTTCCGTTGGTATTTGTGGAAACAAAACTTGTTGAAGAGAAAAAGATAGGAAGAAGGGGATAGTTCGCTTGTATACCTGTTAGTTGATGTTGTACGTCAAAGCCTGGGGGGTTCTGAAATGGCTTTCCAGTAGTTTTTTGGATACATGTAGTCGAAGAGGAAAATTTTCAAAGAAATGAAAAGTTTGCTTAGGCATCTGCTAGTCGATGTTTCACGAAGATGATGAGTTCCCAGAACTTCATCAACAGTAATTGCTGCGTGAATGTTTGCGGAAAGCTAGGCGATGAAGTAGAAAAGAAAGGTAGGGAAAATGATTGATATATTTAATAATTGATATTCCGTGAAATCTGAGGAGCTCTGATATTTATCCGCTGTAAATACTCTACAATCACTTGACCAAAAGCTTATTACTTGCCGATAAGTTGACGGCATCAAAAATGAGAAGATCGAGAGAAAGCTCGCTTATACACCTATTATCTGATTCTGAGCAAAAGCTGGATTTCAGCATCTGTGATTACTACATTCTTTATGGATATTTGGGGTATATTGTTTCCAATTCCTCGTCGCTCTTGTCAAGCTGGAGAAAGTGAGCTTCTTCAGGGCCAAAATCTTACCTCAAGGCCATGTCTCAAGGTTCGCCCTCAACAGAGAAGAAGAAGGCCATCTAATTCTTCGGACGAGCGTCTCTCAGGGAGAGATGTCATAGTGAACTCATCTGAATGTGATCGAGTGAAAGTAGGATTCGGCTTGGCCATGGAACAGCTCCCCATTGGACGAAGACCGATGGCTTGTGATCGTCCAGCGCTCTAGTTTATAGCAGGGAAAGCGCTACTCTCTGCCAAAACACCTGGTAGGCTTTGAACATCCTCGATCAAGACAGCCGCCGCAAAACATGAACAACGAAGACATCCAGTCCGACTCAAAGCATCATCTCAGGTGTGTACTGCTTGCTTCATCCAAGAGAAGCTGACTAAGAACATCGCCATAGGGTTTCCCATCTGTGTCTTCCCGTATTCACAATCAAGATGAGTGGGAGCAGCTCCCCGGATTACAAGGCGCTTCTCCTAAAGGCAGCAGAGGAGATTGAGCAGTTGAAGGATGAGAAGCAGCAGGCAGAGGAAAGGGAAAGACATCAGAGAGAACGCAATCGACCGACGACCTTTCCAGAGTTCATTCAACTATGCCACGATCGCTTTTGGAGGCCGCTCCGAGCGCAGACACCGTCTTGCTCCACGACAGGTACAATTCCTGCCCCTATCAGCAAACTCTGTCCCCTACGACTGCGCCCATGGAGTGAATGTGAGGCAAGACAGCGAGAAATTTTCGAATCTGTTTGCCGTCACCTGCAACCATCAGGAGAGGATGCACCACGGTTATTCACGCCACTCAATGCGCTAGAGAGTCTCAGTCAATCCACAAGTCGACCGATCAGCAGCGAAAAGGATCTTGACTTCTACGAGCGATTCGCCGTGGAAGACCCCGTACGCATGATTATCGACGAGTTGTGCAAGATACCAGAGGCTCGCGAGGAGTTCAACCTAGGCAACGGAATTCGGTTCGATAATCACGCCAATGCTCTGGATAAAGCCAATGAAGCCGATGCTGGTGAGTCATCAACCGCGAAACGTTCGAAGCCAGATCAATTTTGCATATATCGGATAGACGGCTACAAGAGTACCTTGCTCACCACTATCGAATATAAAACCCCCCACAAGCTCTCCGTTGCAGACCTTCCATTAGGCCTCCAGTCGATGGAATTTTGGCGAGACGTGGTACAACCTGATCATGTTCCGACGGAGGAGCCAGAGAAGTCAAGATATCACGCCAAGCAGCTAGTCGGGTGCTCCATCGTTCAAGGATTTCATGTGATGATTCAAGAGGGTCTGGAATATTCATGTCTGACGAACGGCCTGGTCGATGTGCTGCTCTGGGTGCCCTACGACGATCCAACTACACTTTATTACGACCTTGGTGAGCCTGGTATGTACGAGACTGCAGACATCGGTAGACCTGCGAGGGCTCCTATGACTCGAATTGAGAGGACGCTGTGTCTGTGTCTGATGAGTTGTCGCCATATTTCCCGTGATCGACCGTGGCGGAATTCCGTCATGGACATCCTACCGAGATGGCGTACGAGCTATGATAGCGATCGCTCCCAGATCGGTGTGGCAGATTCACCTCGAGACTCAAGCTTGGACGAAAGTAGCCCCGAGCTTCCCAGTCCTACAGATTCGAGCTCTGATTATCATGCGTCAGTGTCTCCCGTCAATTCAGGGCCTCGAGTAACCACACGAGCGGCCGCTCGCTGTGCTCCCCCATCCGACCAACATCTTCAAGGGGATTCCTCTGATTCCGACGCAGAGCCCGCCGCACCTACTGGACGGAAGCGTAGACTCAGCCAGGTCTCATCGTCCTCTTCGACCCAACGGTTTACGCCGCGACCTCGAACAAATTGCCAAGGAAACCAAAGCGGGCAATCTCGCTCCCATGATGCTCTATATTGCACACAAAAGTGCCTCCTCGGGCTTCAACAAGGCGGTGCACTCGACCCTGAGTGCCCTAATACAAAGCTGCATATGCTTGGAAGAGGGGAGGACCACCATCTGATCAGCGCAGCCGACCTGGTGAAGCAAATCAAGGCGCAGCTTGATCAGAATCCAGAAGATAATTGCGCCCCTATCGGGCCCTGTGGGGCCACGGGCGTCCCATTCAAGATTACGTGTGCCACCTTCGGATACACCATCGTGGGCAAGGGGACGACATCGGGACTCTGGGGAAAAGTCTCGCGCGAAGCTGAGGTCTACGCGGCCCTGAAGCGTGTTCAAGGCTCCGCTGTGCCTGTCTTTCTCGGGGCAATCAATCTGGCCCAAGTCTACTTCGTTCACCGTGCGGGCAGTATCCGTCATATGCTTCTCATGGGCTGGGGTGGTGAGAGCGTAGGCCGTACTGGTTTGGACAGGACCATCCAGCATGCGATTTCCCAATCCGAGAAGGAGATCCGTCGTCTCGGTGTTGTTCACCATGACCTTCGGCAGGACAATATTTTGTGGAATGCTGAGCTCCGGCGAGCTCTGATCATTGACTTTGATTGGTGCACCTTACACCCTCGACTGCAACGCAGACGGCCAGGTGCTTCCAAGCGATTAGAGAATGGTCCTAATAAAAACCACTCTAAACGGGTGCGTGAGGTGTGATGAAATGTCACCGGGGGTGGGACTTGAATAGCAGGCTGCCATCAAAGTCAAGCGGTGCCACGCAGAGCGTACACACCAACCAAGGGCTTTGGCGGGGCGATTACCGACTCTTTTTAAGCCTTTATTCATGGGAGGACTCAATCTCACTTTACTCTCACTTTACTCTCACTTTAATCTCACTTTACTCTCACTTTAATCTCACTTTAATCTCACTTTAATCTCACTTTAATCTCACTTTAATGTCAAGTCAATGTTCAGTTATGTATCAACTTGTGTGTTATGTTAAGTATTCTGCTATTATTAAGTATTACTATAGAGGTCCTTCGTAGGGACCGACAATCACATGGTTTAGTTAAACGTAGACTACGGACATATTTAACGAGTATACAAACTCGAGGTTATATACAAAAAAGCGGTCTAAAGCCATATAGCCTGTGATTTGAGGAGCTAATCATACTACCGCATTCAAGTAGGACTAGCTAATAAGAGGGCCGTAAAATCTGCCGAGTGGACTTTCTTCGTATTGTAAAAGCGGCGCTTCGCGCTGCAAATGAGGGTTCTGTCTATAGCCACGCCTTTTGCGTGCAGAAAGAAAGCCTCTGCTGGTTTAGTGTTAGGTATTTTTAATTCCAAACTTGTTGTCAATCGCATATGATCGCGTCCCTAGAGTTCTCGCAACTAGACTTGCTGAAACTTACTTGTCGACTTATGCTCAGGTTGGAATTTGCGTGAATCAGAATTTATTCCGTGGCCGCGGAGCTGTTAAGAAGGAAAAGATGAAACGAAGCATTGGGCAATGCCGAAACTCGAGGAACTCGATAACATCTGGCGTCTCTGTATCGCCTTCGAGCGAGGGGGTTTGCTTTGCTTGTCGAAAAGTATTAAGTGACCAGTACTTGTACGGGGTTGACAAGGTCAAAAAGCTAAGGAGAACATATTCGGAGCACAGAAAATACAGGCAACGTTCAGAAAGTGGTGCGCTGGAACGATAAAAGTTGCACTATCATCTACTCCATGTTTTTGAGTCGCGCTGCGAAGCTGATGAAAAGGGAAACGATTCCTGAGAAAAGTGAGAAGCGTGTTGCGCGGCAAGAGTATCTAATCATTAGAAAAAAAAAGGTCCAACATTTTGAGAAAATCAAACGCCATTATCATGCATTTCACATTGCCATGTCCATTGTGTCGTCACCGGCATCGATGGCGTTTTGTTGCTCGGGATCGAGGACAACAACACCGCGGCCACGACCAGCAAGGAGTTCTCGTCGTACCTCTGGCCCAATATCTTTGTGTCCTCGAACAAGCAGCAAGTCGAGAAGAGCCTCGCGCTGATCCTCGGTGATGTCATTGCGGTAGCGCTGGGCAAACACCAACAAAGACTGGTGCCAAAGAACGGGCAACTTATAGGCCTTTGAGCTGCCGGGTCCATCTGTCATCATATCTGCGGGATTGTCGCCACGGAAGCGCAAGAAATGGAATACCAGAGCATCAATCACCTTGTATGGCATGGCATACTTCTTCTCCAGGAACACTCGGATAAAGGTGTTCACAGCACCGGTGCTCTCGAGCGAGCGCATGGATTGCTCTGCAGCCAAATCACACATACGCAGCAGCGCAGCGGCAGAGTGGAGAACGGGAATTGAAACTCGGGCAATCACGGAGGAGACGATATGAGCCTCGCGAAGAGAGCAAGTTCCACTGGAGACGAGGGGGAACAACAGTCCCTTGAAGAAGCAGGCAGGCTTGTACAAGGCCTTACGAAGGGCATTGTACGTGTGGACGTTCAATTTCTTCGTCTCGTGAATCTCTTCGCGAACGCGGTCGAACAGAACGGTGGCGATGAATTCTTGGGCCACAGCGGGCTTGGAGGAGATGAAGATACGCGTGGCGGCATACACAGCATTGGCGGTCCATCTCTCTGGCTGGGTAATGTCGAGGAGTGTTTGCCAGTTCGGCACTGAGGGAAGGATCTTGAAAGGCTTGGGGAGGGGGCCCGACTTGTAGCGGGACAGAATCATGCCGACTCTGGAAGCGCATTAGTAAATGGGGCGAGATCAGAACCCCGGAGAACTGAATTTTTGACGTACTTTTCGTATACTTCAACAGCCTTGGCTGGAATTTGCACAGCATCCTCAGCTGCACCACCACCGTGAATATAGTTTCCGCCAGCAGTTTCACCGTTCAGCTTGGCTTCATGTTCGGCGATCTTCTCCAAAATCAGGTCCGCCAGGTTTGTTGTCTGCCCTTGTAGCTGTTCTCCGGGCTGCCGTGTGCCGAAGATTGGGTCTTCATCGTGGCCACCGGGCATAAATTTGTTGAACATGTCGAGATCGTTAGGGTCGATTTCCTGTTTTAGCGAAATTTGTTAAAATGACGGTCCGCCATGGGATGGGTAGGCTGTCGTCGGCCCTGAACAAGGTTCCTCACAATTTCTTCACGCTCCTCCTCATCCTCGTCGACCCAATTGTCATTCTCGTACTTCTCGTCATCGGAAGGTGCGTCCTCTTCGAATCGAGTATCAAATGCAAAAGCCGAGTTCGACTTTGGCTGAGCCCCGCCAAATCGCAGCTTTTGTTCAGCGGCATCTTCCTCTGCCAGTTCCTGTCCGATTTGGAGAATCTTGCGTGACATCTTCGCATCAACGTAGCGCTCGCCGGTCTCGCCATCTTCCTCGTCATCGTGCGACTGGCGCTTGCCTTTCTTGGTGGTGCTGTTTGTTCGGAGATGCCCCACGGCAGAGATGTCGTCCGCCAGAGGATTGTGTCGTCGCGCCGCAGCGGCGGCTCGAGAGCTGGTAGCCTTGGGCATAATGGAAGTCTTCAATCACTGGACTTGATCCAAAGACGTTGTTTTTTTCGTGGAATATCCTGGCAACTCGAGTGTCCCACGATCAATCGTTGATCGGCTGTGTGTAAATTTACAGATCAGGTGATCTAATCAGTGATATTTTTTTTTGCCAGGCGGGGATCCACTCAATTTTCTTATCTCTACCGCCTTATGGCGGTCTGACCGCCACTGAGGTCTCCAATGCTTTTCTGCCGCGGAGCTCCAGAAGTACTCGCGCGGCCGATGGGTCTTGTATCTTCTATTGCCATTGTTTCATTTAGTACAAGGGCGTTCTGCAGCAAATATTGAAGTCAACCCCGCCAGAATTCTGCGAGCTGCTGGTACAATGATCTTGTGATATTCGTGAAACTTGAATATCACCTCCGATGCGGTGTCGGCTTGAAGTTGTGCGACATTTCAGTAAGTGAGCGTGTCGCAACGACGAGTCCCTCAAAGCACATCATCTGTAAGCGATGAGCTTTGCTGAATCTATCTACGGTTGCGATTTGCTAACCACCCTATGACAATCAGCGGGAAAATCAGTGGATTCAACATTCAATTCAAGTCCATCCATTCACGATCCGACCTTACCTCACTCTTCTTTGGCCTTCTCGCCATGGCGTCAACACAAGCTCCCGCGTCGTCTGCACCATCCTCGAATATCAATTCCCCTCTCCTCCCACCCGGCAATGGCCCCCTCCTCAGTGGCGCACTATCAGAACTAAATAGCCGAGCTTCTCCAGCTCCTGCCAGCAACGCATCGGTACAGGGTGCAGACGCACGTGCAAAGCGCAACAAACGGGACAGTCGCAAAAAACGTGAAGCCAAAGGCTTAGATCCCGAGGGCGCGCCTCCACCAAAGAAACGGACAACGGCGACGAGCACTGCACGGGCAAGCTCAGAGCTTTCGATCTTGCGCCCATTGCTACTCGCCGAGCCTCGTGTCTCTGATCGATTACCTCCACAACCACGCCAATTCAACCTTGTGACTACCAAATCTTCGCAGGTGCTGGGCCAGACATGGGACTTCTACGAGGTTGTTGATAAACTTACCAACAAGAACGGCTTCCGCTATAGTTATGCCATTAGCGACCCTGGCTTCCCACATATCAAATATCGGCAGACGGACGTGGAACCACACCACGCGCGATTCAGCTTTGAAGACTCCCCCGCGGCGATCTTTTTCTCACAGGATGCACGGGCTGTAACGACGAGTGACGCATGGCATACTTCACGCGCAAATATTTGTGCTCGGGAGGGATCATATTACTACGAGGCCCGAGTCATCAGTGGTCGAGTGAACGACAGGCAGGAAGCTCCCCAAAAGGGCGGCGCCAGTGCATCCCCACGTGGCCATGTCCGGCTGGGATTCGCTCGTCGCGAGGCAGATCTCGACGTGAATGTGGGGGTCGATTGCTACGGCTACGGTATTCGGGACGTGAACGGGGAAGTTGTCAATCGCATGCGTTGCGAATTCTTCTTCCCCAAAGGCGAGGGTATCAATGAAGGCGATGTCATCGGCATGCTTATCACCCTACCGTCTCTCTCTCTGCACAAGAAAATCGTCGAGGGAACCTACGACCCGGCCGTGGATGGCGACGGATCCAAGCCAGTCCCCGAATCTAAACCCATCGCCACCAATATCATCCGGGACCGTATCCCCTTTCACTACAAATCTGATTTTTGTTGGCAACAATCCAACGTCTTCTCCACGAAACATCTCCGCGACTATGCCTTTAACCTCAAAGAGACTCCTACGTTTGGACCGCCTTCCCCCATGAACAGCGAAGACCCGACCCTTCGCACATTACCTGGCTCCTGTATCACGATTTTCAAAAATGGCGTCAAGATGGGCACGCCCTTCAAAGAGCTCTACGCATTTCTCCCACCGGCAAGCCGTCTTGCCAACGGGACCAACAACCTTGGCATTGGAGAACGCGAGAATGCCGACGATGGCATGATCGGGTACTACCCAGCCGTGAGCTGCTACGGCGGCGGCGCAGTTGAGTGTCGTTTCGAAGGCCCATGGTGGGTAGGGCCCCCTGAGCAAGACGAGCTCGGTCATCCGGTCCGGCCCATGGGTGAACGCTTCAACGATCAGATCGTCGAGGATGTCGTCGCCGACATTGTAGACGAGGTCGAAGCCATGTTCACCTGGGGTGGGATCGATGGCGATGTCATTGGTAAAGAGAATACAGAACTAGACGGTGCTGCACCTGCTGCGATTAATGGCTCGGAGATTCTACAGAATGGGGTGGGTGCATCGCTTGCAACGCCTGCTACCGGTGGCGGATCCGATTCGGTTGCGAATAGTAATCGCGCCACGCCAGCGGCGCTTCCCTTGGCTGAGGATGCAATGAGTGTTGGCACTGCCGGGACACCTGTTCATGTCGGGGAAGCTTCCGTGGCGGGAGGGGATGAGGATGTTGAAATGACATGATGTATAAGCTCCGGCTGTCTTTGGGGGTGAGAATTGATGATTTGGTGGTCGAATTGGAGCAAATAAAATGATACCACTTGAGCATTCCTCGGCGCCATGCAATCGGAACGGGAGGAAATGAGACGCTGTATCCGCGTCAAATCTGGGGATGAAATGAAATCTTCCAAGCGTATCAGCTCTGTGATGGACAGAGAAAAGCTTTCCAGCTGGGACAGAAAAAAACACATTTGGTATCATTGTAAATTGTACACTGGTTCTCACAAAAAGCACAGAATGGTGCTATTCTTGGCCGTCCAACTTTCGGTTCTCCAACAACTCGCCAACATTCATCACCAGCTCATCGTCGCCGTACTGTCCAATGATTTGAATCCCCGCCACTTCCTCGCGCTCTGAGCTCCGGCCCGATGCAGAGACAGTGACGGGCACCGAAATCGCTGGCAACCCCGCCAAACTGGCTGGCACTGTGAAAACATCATTCACGTAAGCATCCAGGGGTGACGAACCCGACGTGATTTCACCCAGTCGCGGTGGGGGTGATGGTGCTGTAGGACAAACAATGACATCGACATTCGCCGCGTTCGATGACTTGGTCTCGGGGCACTCTGTTGTCGCGAATGGATGCGCCGCCGCGAAGGCGGCATCAAAGTCCTGCTGCACGAGTCGGCGCACACGTTGGGCCTGGATGAAGTAGTTGTCCATCGCGTCCGCACTAAGACTGAAAGTGCCGAGAAGGATCCGCCGCTGTACCTCGGCGCCAAAGCCCTGCCCACGGGTGTTGGCGTAGAGGTAGCTCTCCGGTTGTCCGTCGCTGTCTGGGCCCTCGTCACGAGTCCCGTAACGGACACCGTCGTATTTGGCCAAATTTGAGGATGCTTCGGCGGGCGCAAGCACGTAGTATGCGGAGAGTGCGTGTTTTGTGGCGGGGAGAGAGATTGGGTGGATTGTATGTCCCTGGCTTTGAAGGTGTGCAAGAGAGAGATGCCATGCTTGGCGAATAGACGGAGTGAGTTCGGAGATGTTGTAATCTAGCGGCACACCGATGCGGAGGGGATTTTGAGTCAATCGAGGTGCAAGTGCGGTTGATTGCAAGTGAGTGCGGATTCGAGATCGCGAAGGAGAGGTGATGCTGGTTGGATCACGGGGGTCGTGCTTGTTCAAGATGGCTGTATAGGTGAGTATTAGCCAGATGCCCGTGTCCAAATCAGTACTTGGGCATGAGAGCATACTAAACACATCTCTTACAGATGACGTGGTTCTTCCCAAGATCCCAACCGTATCTAGAGAGTTGGCATATGCCACCACGCCCCATCGTGAGAGTAAACCGTACGAAGGCTTGAATCCAACAGTCCCTGTGTACGCTGCCGGAAGTCTGACCGAGCCACCAGTGTCTGTCCCCAGTGCGCTAGAGATGAGGTGAATTATCTCGCCATCAGCTTGTGCCACTCTCAAAGCAATTGTGTCTCTCCAAACTCACGCATAGCACTGCTCCGCGGCAACGGCTACTGCACTTCCACCCGAACTCCCGCCAGCGGAAAGGTCTTGCCCATGTTCATCTTGTCGCAAATTCTTGACGGCGCCAAACTTTGAATACACGGAATGAGATCCCATTCCAAATTCGTCCAGATTGGTTTTCCCTGCAACAACAGCTCCAGCAGCCTCTAATTGATCCACGACGGTGGCATTGAATGGGCTGGTGAAGTGGTCAAGGATTCCCGAGGCGCATGTCGTCGGTAAGTCGCGTGTGCAAATATTGTCTTTGACCGAAATCAAGCGTCCGTCAAGAACTGACTTGGGCGTGCCTGTAACATTGATGTTTTTTTTTTTTTTTTTTGATTAGTTTGGTTCAATTGCTAGGAACAAGCGGCTTCTCTTTCCGCACCTTCTTTGCGGCGTTGCTCTGCTTCCATTACGCGATCGAGCCATGCCCCCGCGCGGGGCAGTGGTGTTATAAAAGCATTCAGTGTACTTTTTTGTTGATTGACCAAAAACCTCTCCGCCTCACGTAAAAGGGACATGGATTGCTGTATTTGGGATTGAACAGGAGATATTTCGAAAGAAGTTGAGAGTGACGGACTGGAAACGAGCCTCTCCGAGGCCAAAGGGCCCGTGCACGGCAGACTCCACCGGATCGGCCGCGGCTTTTCGAGAGACACTTTGAGCGCGGGTTGTGTCCGTGTACAAGCATCTGATCGGATCAATCGTCGGCCTCTTTTTTTGTGTGTATGTGTGCGTTCTTGGCTATCAGAATGATTGAATCCAATGTCAAAGATTGAGAGTGGCTACCAACTCGAAGGATGATATGACTACGTATGATTATTGTATCAGGGCTTTTCTGGTCCCTGCGGTATGCAAGCACTGTGAGCTCAATCTTGGAATGATCTCAATGCCTTTAGGTGAACTCCTCTCTTCATTTTGTGGGAGTATGTCCGATATTCCAACCCCAAGGAAATTTAGTGGCTAGTATTTTTATGTACAAAATACAAAATGAATCTAGTTGATGACTCCCAGCCCGGTGTTGTCATACATGTTTGTGCTTTGGGACAGCGGACACGAGCCTATATTTTTTGGACAGTGACCGTGTGTACTGGAATGATCCAATTGAGCCGATGAAATTTACACAACCCACCTTCTAGTCAGGGCATTGAGAAATTTGACACCAAATGAAAAAAGACCTCCGTCAAGCCTACACACGAGTCCGGTTTGAAATACTCTAGCATGACAGTGATGCAGCCAACACACTGTACGGTTCAAATCAGGTCCTCCGCGATGCTCGTCCAAGTCAACAGATTGTTCCTTCGGCCCGAACTCCTCAACTCCGAGAACCCCAAGACGTCATCCGACACTCACAGTTCCTTTCCCACCGGATCACCTTCTCAGCCACCTCCGCATTTTTTTTTCTCCTCGTTGAGACTTTTCTCTCTTACATCCCCGTATTTTCCAGGATCACACAATGCTTTCACGTAGCGCGATGAGAGTGTCTACTCAGACCACGCGCTCCCTCGGCGCTGCCGGGCGCGGCAGCCTCGCCGCAGCTGGGAGAGCTCTCGCTCCCAGCCAAACGACCGGCTGCAGCCCCGGCGCATTCGTTCCCTCCCAGAGTCGTCGATGTATTTCCATGTATGGCTACACACAAGCCAAAGCCCTAGTGTACTCAAAGTATGGCGAGCCAAAGGACGTTCTGAGGTAAGGAAAAGCAATTTCGGAGAAATCCAACGCCATTCCCGTCTCAAACAAAGCACCTTTTTGCTAAGTCGAAGAAATCTCTCTGGAATCGCATTCACAGTCTTCACAAACACTCCATCTCCGCTCCTCATGGCACCCAGGTGAACCTGCGCCTCTTGACCGCGCCCATGAACCCCGCAGACGTCAACCAGATCCAAGGCGTCTACCCCAGTAAACCACCGTTTCAGACTCTTCTCGGTACCGCTGAGCCATCTGCCGTCGGCGGAAACGAAGGCGCATTCGAGGTGATTGCTACCGGAGCGAACGTGAAAACACTGACCAAGGGAGATTGGGTGATTATGCGACGCACGGGACTGGGTACCTGGCGCACGCATGCGCAACTTGACGAGTCTCAGCTCATCCGTATCGAGAACAAGGACGGTCTGACGCCGTTGCAGGTCGGTACAGTCAGTGTGAACCCGGTGACGGCGTACCGAATGATTCGCGATTTCTGCGAATGGGACTGGATGCGCGCCGGAGAGGAATGGATGATTCAGAATGGGGCGAATAGTGGCGTTGGCCGTGCGGCGATTCAATTGTGTCGTGAGTGGGGGATCAAGTCGCTGAATGTGGTTCGGGAACGGAAGACGCATGAAGAGACCGAGGCCCTGAAGAAGGAGCTCAAGGAGCTGGGTGCTGCCGCGGTCGTTACCGAAGGAGAGATGATGACGAGCGGGTTCAAAGACATGGTTGCCGAACTGACGCGGCAGGGCCGGGAACCGATTCGGCTGGCACTGAACTGCGTCGGGGGCAAGAACGCCACGGCGTTGGCCAAGACACTGGCACCGGACTCACATATGGTCACTTATGGAGCCATGTCTAAGCAGCCGGTGGCTCTGCCGTCGGGGCTGTTGATCTTCAAGAATCTCTCGTTCGATGGGTTCTGGGTCAGCCGGTGGGGCGACAAGAACCCGGTGCTCAAGGAGAACACGATCAATGATGTCCTGCAGATGACGCGATCTGGCCGTTTCAAGGACATCCCCGTGGACAAGGTCGAATGGAAGTGGAACTTGGAGGGACCACAGCTGGCCGAGGCCGTCCAGGGCACTCTGGGGGGATACCGGAGTGGCAAGGGGGTCTTTACATTCACCGGCGGGGATGAGTAGGCGTGGTGACACAATCTCTCTTGAGAAGATCATGAAATTTCTAGTGTATCATATTGTCTTTGGTGGGTCACATATACGCGGGCATTGCCTGGCTCGATCTACGCTCTCTCTCGCTCTCTCTCTCCAATTTGCAAGAGTAGAAGAAAAGGCTTTCTCAAAGCTTACAAAACGTGGTGTCTTCGTTTGGAATACACCAAGTAGACCCACAACTATCAATAAGGGTATGCAAAACGCAGAGAGAGCAAAAAAAAGAAAACGAGCACTGGCCATCTAAGACTCACATTTCCAGTGCTTCTTCACCCACGTCAGAATGAGATCCGTGAGAGTAGTGTCTGGCATATACACCGCGCTCTCCTTGACAAAATCCACGTCTAGTCCGGCAAACTTGGCAGCCAGCGCCAAGTACGGCTGGACAAACTCGATATAGATTAGATCCACCTCCTCCGGCACATCGGTCTTATTTGCGGAGATCATGGCTTGAATGCAATTCGGAATCTTATAGAAAGAGATCGGCGCATGGATGGTATCGTCTCCATCCTCACCGCCGTCGTCCTTGGTGGTGTACCCAGGTAGAAGATCGCCGTCAAAGTCGGAGGGTGCCAGAGGTGCCTGGCGGGAGCCACCTTTCTTGAACAGAACACCCTGTTCAAAGAGCCCGTCATTGTCATAAACAAGTTCCTCAGGCCGGGCTACTTGATCAGGAGAAGCCAAGGGCAGCAGGGAGGGCTCAGAGGTCACTTGGAGGCTAGACAAAACTTTAGTCTGCTTGTTCAACACCTCCATGATGAGTTGCACTTTTTCGAATGGGACGTCCTGGACGTAGCGGAAACCATTCGTGAAGGGGGAAATGGACCACATGGTATCTTGGGTAAAGGCGCCCTTGAAGATGTCGAAGCGGATCGCTCCCGAGTTCAAAATGGCCACAGAGGGCCTCTCGGCCGATGTCTCAAGGGTTTCAGCAAGGACATCGCTTTCCAGCCAGGTATAAACACTGTCCGGGTGGGGATATGGAACCCGTGACATCCACAGGTCCTTGGGAGCACATGCGTGCACCTGATCAAGCCCAAGGGTGGTTCGTGACTTGTTGATCTGCTCAGAGACTTTGCGGCCCTTGTTGGTGTGGAAGTTTGTCTCATTCAACCCCGTGTGGTGGTAGAACGAGAAGAGATTGTTGTCGATATAGCGGCGCTTGAAGCTCACCTGGGACTTCTTGCGCAGTCCTTTACTGGTCGCAAGTCCATCAATCGACATGAACCCAATGGTCTCCATGAACCGGCCGCTTGCCAGTGCGACAGCTTGTGAGTCGTACTTGGCATAGTCCCGGATATGCTGATGGCCACTGAAGAATTGGATAGGCGTGTCCCAGCGAGTCCGGCGAATCTCTTCGAACACGGCCTGCCACTCTGTTGAGTGAGCGGGGACATGGCCCGCCACGAGGAAAAGGTCAACTTCTGGGTCCCGAATGGCTTCTTGGAACCACTCTTCTTTGATAGTCTCCTCCACACGCTGGACCACAGTGTTATTGTAGTTGCCGGTAAAGTCGAAGAGAAAGCCGAATGCTACGATCCGGATGCCCTGTACTTTAGTGGTGAACTTTCGATAGCGCTGTGCCAATGGAACGAGCTCGCCGGTTTCAGGATGGTGGATATCGATATTCGAGGCAAGATATTTGCCTCGAAAATCGGGTACAGTATGCAAGAACTCGGACTCAGAGGTGTTCTGTTTGTACAGTTCGTGGTTGCCCGAGGTGATCACGTCGATATGTTGATGACGGAGAATCTCTGAAAGATAGACACCCTTGGGCTCGGAGGAATCATAGAGACCGTTGCCTTCTACCCGGTCACCCGTGTCAATAACCAGCAGGTCTTGTCCATCCTTTTCTACTTTTTCTCGGATGCGCTCCGCGAATGAGATATAGTCACCCCAGTCCGCCGAATACGATGGCCTGCGACGGGTGGATCAGTTACGCACGCTCCATCGAAGGGAGAAGGCTCTCCGACACGGCTTACTCCTGTAGATGACCGGCTAGCCATCCGTGGGTGTCTGTCGTATGGAGGAAGTTGAGTTGCCCGAATTGGAGCTCACGCAGAGGAGCGGAGATGGGGGCCGGTGCGGAGGGTTGAGCGGCGAGCGCCGACGGGACAAGCCAGGGCAACACCGAGAACCGCATCCTGGTGTGTAGCTGGGAAGAAGAGAACGTGTCCCAGTTTGAAGGATCTTTCAACCTAGGGGTGGTAATATTTGGAGTAATAACAGGTATGCTCTAGTGATGGGAGAGTCCAGTGGAGATTTGTGGAATTGTGAGCAGCAGACAAGCTACTGGGTGACCAGAACGAGCTGGGCAGCTCTCAAGGTTCCCGTGATATGCGCCGGCCGCCGAGAGCTCTATCGAGAGACAAGATAAGGACGGAGTACATGGAACTAGGGGAGGGAGCCTTAGTCAATCTCAGTACCCGATACCTCAACTGGACCTATCCGGCGGCCTCCTGCGGAGTCATGTGAGGCACCGAGCAGTGATTGGATTAAAAGAAGCTTACAATCAGGTGACTCTGCGATAGGAGCTTGTATTGTTACAAAGGTATTGTAAGTTCGTGCATTCGTTGGTGCTAACTTTACAGGAACAAAAACAGATAGCGACATCTGCGGGTAACTTTGACTGGCTCTGCGATACTGTACGATTACCGAAGTAGCGGCCGGTGAGATTGATGAGCGCTTCTGCTGACTCAGCGCCCAACATCTTCGGATTTGCATCTCAAAGATTCATGCGCGGGTTCCCTTCCCTTTCTCCAACGACGCCTTTTCGGTCTTCTGGTCTCGTGGTCTTCAATTGCCTCTGTGCGGCTTCTTTCTGACCGTATAGACCCTTTTCATTACTCCTTTTCTGCTTTCATTGTATCCTTTTCCTAATTCCTTTCACCTTGATTCCCCGCCATGGCCGCTCCTCGACTTTTCCGCCCAGCTTCCCGGCTGCTGTCTTCGCGCCTGTCGACCTTTGCCAAGCGTCCGGCCTTTGCTCCCTCCGTCTGCGCTCAGGCTGCTCTGCGCACTCGCGGCTACGCCACCGAGGGTGGTGTCAAGGAGGTCACTGTCCGTGATGCTTTGAACGAGGCGCTCGCCGAAGAGCTTGAGGGCAACGAGAAGACCTTCATTCTCGGTGAGGAGGTCGCACAGTACAATGGAGCGTAAGGAACTCTTTGATTCGCTGTTGAAAGCCAACGAGGCATGAGCAAAGAAGACTTGGGTCAAGATCGCATGCTGATCTAGTTTCGATCTGCAGTTATAAGGTTACGCGAGGCCTGTTGGACCGCTTTGGTCCCAAGCGGGTTATCGACACTCCCATCACCGAGGCCGGTTTCACTGGTCTCGCTGTTGGTGCTGCCCTGGCTGGTCTGCACCCCATTGTGAGTATTTTTCCGGAGAGCGAGAGCAATGGCGAACCCGACAGCACACCGAGACGCGGCGTTTTGGGAGGAAAAAGTCATGCAGCGCAAAAGTTTCGATAGGCTAACTTCTTATCTTTCCCAACCGATTTAGTGCGAGTTCATGACCTTCAACTTCGCCATGCAGTCCATTGATCAGATCATCAACTCCGCCGCCAAGACTCACTACATGTCCGGTGGTATCCAGCCTTGCAACATTACCTTCCGTGGTCCCAACGGTTTCGCCGCCGGTGTCGCCGCTCAGCACTCCCAGGACTACTCTGCCTGGTACGGCTCCATTCCCGGTCTCAAGGTCGTCTCCCCTTGGAGCTCCGAGGATGCCAAGGGTCTGCTGAAGGCCGCTATCCGTGACCCCAACCCTGTTGTGGTTCTGGAGAACGAGTGAGTTTTTCAATTCTTCCGCCCACCCAATGCCTCCCATCACCCTCTGTGAAACTATATGAATGGTGCAGAGATGGCTGACCATTGCTATTTCCCCTTCTCCTCCGAACAGGCTTATGTACGGCCAGGCTTTCCCCATGAGCGAGGCCGCCCAGAAGAACGACTTCGTCCTGCCCATCGGCAAGGCCAAGATTGAGCGCGCCGGAAAGGATCTGACCATCGTCTCTCTCTCTCGCTGTGTCGGCCAGTCTCTGACTGCCGCCGCCGAGCTGAAGCAGAAGTACGGCGTTGATGCCGAGGTCATCAACTTGCGCTCCATCAAGCCCCTCGACGTTGAGACCATCATTGCCTCTCTGAAGAAGACCGGCCGCCTGATGGTGGTTGAGTCTGGCTACCCCATGTTTGGTGTCGCCTCCGAGATTCTTGCTCTGTCCATGGAGTACGGTTTCGACTACCTGACTGCCCCGGCTGTCCGTGTCACCGGTGCCGAGGTTCCCACCCCCTACGCTCTTGGTCTCGAGAACATGTCCTTCCCCCAGGAGGACACCATTGTCACCCAGGCCGCTAAGCTGCTGCGGGTTTAAAGTTCTTTCCGGAGCGCAAGTGAGCGTGGCGTAATAAAACCCTTTTGTGTGTCTAGTACCTTTTCTCCCATCTTGTCTGTCTTCTTTTTCTTTCACCCGGCATCTACGACATCTTTCATTTCCTTGGCCGTATCTCTCTATCTCTCTCTCTCGCCCCCTTTTCAAACTTCTCGACCATATGATCGTCTCCTCCCCCCCGTCATGTCACTATTTGTCCGCCTTGGAACTCCCCGTTTTATTTGTTCTTTTTCGATTTCTGCCTAGACAGATTTGAAAATAGTGTACGATTATCTTTCTTGATCTGGGTTTGACGAGTGTGTCTTGCAAGCGTAAGATAGAACTGCATTTCCTGTACCATAGATCTTGAAGCGGTCAATGGTGTATCTTGCAAAGACGACGGATTTCGGCTTGATGGTGTGCGAAAAAGATATCATCATGGCAAAAGAAAGAAACCGATAACGCCGACCTGTACCCAATGAAAAGTGAACTCCATTGCTCCATTGATATTCATGGCCACCATCGTTCATCTCCCTCTCTCTTTCTTTCTCCCGACCTGTGAGTTTTCACTCATTGTTCCTTCTCGAAAGACTCTGGTCCATCACGACGATGGTAGGACACCAATTGCCCGACTAGGACAACCAGCATGACACCCCGTCGGGCGTCGTGGGTCATAATACCCTCCTCCTTCTCGATCTCGCGCATATTCCTCGTCCGTATCACTCTCCCGCTCCTCCCCCTCGACACCACGTACTTTGCCCTGTAGATCCCCACTGCGCCGAGATTCTAACCCTCGATCCTTTTGCACCGTGTCCATCGTCTGCTCGCCTTTGACCCCATTCTTCCCACTCCCATCACCTTCTTCCTCATCCTCATCCCCCAAGACATTCTTCTTCACTGGCGCCGAAGGACCCTTGACCGTTGCAAACGAGCTTTTAAATCCGCCCTTTTTGAAACCACCTCCACCGCCGCCACTACCGCCAGGCTTCGTCGTTTTCCCTATCGCAGCAGCGCTTGCAGACGCCGTGGAGCCGGGCGTCGTATCCAGGACTTTGAGCCCGGCCTCGGCATCGGCGCGACGTTCTGCCCGTCGGGCCTTTTCGGCGGCGTTGGGATCACGGGAGAGCTGTTTGAGATCTTGGAGGCGCTTGCGATGTTGGTGGTCGTAAGAGCCGATATGAGCTTCGTATTCGGGGTGGCGCGAGTAGGACTTGTTGCAGAGGGTGCAGGTGAATGCGCTCAGAGCAGAGCGAGCGGATTCGGTCTGGAAGCAGAGTGGAGGAGATGGTGAGTCGATGAAGCTGCAAGTTGAGTCTCACATGCGTATTGCGCATGCACACCTACCTTGGGTGCGGGATTGGTAAAGGCTCGCTGGCGAGAATTGCGTTTAGTTTTGGCTCATGCTGTCTCCGTTTTCACCTGCCGGACGAAGAGGTGTAGATTGTTTAAGCGTACCGGTGCCATGATCAAAAGTTTTGGAAAGGAGAGAGAGAGAGGCAAAAGCGAACGAGTCCGTTCCAATGTTTCAAGCGAAGTGACGCGATATGGTCCTTGAGTCTCCAAAACTGACGTCGGAGTCTTTTTGCGGGCTGGTGCTCGGTGGAGCTTGCAAATGACGATCAGCTGTGGTTGCGTCCAGTCAGAAGTTCCGGAGATAATTGCGGGATGAGAAGAGGGATTAGGTTGGGAGCAAAGAGTTGAGGAGAGTGTATTTTGGCTGGGTCAAAAGATAAAAACGAGAGTATGAAGCAAGCTCAAGGTACTAAAAAAAACGAGCTTTGGTGAACCCCTCTTGGGTAATAGGTCTACTGCTTCTCGTTGAGTGCTTCGGTGATTCTTGGATTTGTTTGTGGCGGCGCCAACTTGCAAGGCTCTCTGCTCGTCTTGGATTATTTTCCTTTTTTCCTTCTTCGGATCCGGTTTTCTGTGCCCCAACAATTCACCGCCTGTCATGAGGCTCAGTAGATTCTGAGATCTCTTGTCTGTTTCCTTTTCTTCTCTCCGTGGTATCTTTCTACCATTAGACCTTGTGTTCTCCCTCAAGATGCTGGCTCCAGACGCCAAACCACAGGATGTTGACGCCAAGTCCATCCTCTCCATGCAGGAGCTGGAACCGTCTCCCGTGATGGAAGATTACCTCTCCACGCCAGAGCTCGAATCTCTCGAAAATGGCGATTACTTTCCACCACCGGTCGAGGAAAAGCCCTCGCGAGTCTGCGGCGTATCGGCACCGAGTTTAGGACTGCGCGCGTACCGCTGGGATGCATTACGTACGTGTGCAGTTTGTTCATCCTGGTCGAGTGTCACTCCCATGGCGTTCGTCTCTTCCAATCCCTCGACTTTTGATCTAACCAGAAGTGAAACCCCCGTTCAGTTTCCGGCATCCAAAAGTACTCGACCTACCCACCCTCAGCTTTTCTCGTCCTTCACATTGTCAATACCTCGATCATCCCACTCATCACTCGCTCCGTGCCCGCCAGCGAGCCTTACCTGCTCCTCACACGACCCGTCTACCAAGCCCCCGGACTGGAACATCTCGTCCTCACCGTACCCATTCTCGCGCACATCGCGTCCGGGATTGCCCTGCGAAATATCCGCGGCGCGCGTCGTGCTCGTCTCTATGGTGCAGAGACCCGCGCTCAGCGTCATCTGCTTTCATTCTGGCCCAAGGTCTCGACCCAGGCGAGATTGGGATATCTGATTGCCCCGCTGGTCGGTCTTCATGCCGTGGTGAATCGCGTGACGCCCTGCGTGGTGGACGGCGGAAGTTCCGGAGTGGGACTGGGCTATGTGGCGCATGGTATTGCGCGCAGCCCGGTGTTCTGGAATCTCTTCTACGTGGTCTTCGTGACGGCGAGTGTCTGGCACTTTGTCGGAGGCTGGGCTACTTGGATGGGATGGAGAGTGACCACGGCGAGGAAGGAGAGAGGTACGGCATCCAAGGGCTCGTTGGAAGGGTACTTGGGTCAGCCGGAGAACCAGGATCGGGTCAAGCGTCAGCGCAAGATGTGGTGGGTGGTCAATGGCGTGGCGGCGATGGGAGCGGCGGTTTGGTTAGCAGGTGGTCTGGGGATCATTGGACGCGCTGGTCGAGGCGCAGGTTGGGAGGCTCAGGGATGGGATCAGTTATACAGCCATGTGCCCGTCATTGGAGAGTGGCTGTAAGCTGTGCCAAAACGCGATCATGGAATTTACGAGGGATGTCGTGGATTGATCGGTTCGGCTGCTGACAGCTATTTGATGGGAGAGCATTGACGATCTTGATGGCTCACGACGAATGACGGGATGTGCAAATATCAGACTACAGTTTAGTACATTGGCTGCATTATGACTTAATTTCTAATACACACGATACGCTATACACTTTTCCAAAACAAAATCAGCTACTATCAGCTTAAGCTACCATTTCCGGATTCTCGTCTCCATTTGAGGAGCGACAATGGTCGAATCTTCATCGCGACCAAGACCAATCACTGCTTGGAGAAGCTCAAACACCAGTCACATGGTCCGTGCGGAGACTCTTTTTTCCTCAGCGGCGCGCAAATTTATCGACGAAACCACCCGACGTGCCACACAGATAGAAATCGACGTCGCATTGGTCTTTGCACCCTGGGAATGAGTCCATGAACCCACGGGCTCACCTCTTCTTGTTCGTCCACATTCCGAAATGCGCCATTGATCTGCCATTTGCTCTTCGCATTCGCACTTGTCCACGCTCGCGCCTATCTACTCGCCCGCTACTACGAAGTTCCCCACGGGCCTTGTTCAACAGCACCTCGAGAGCCATGATGGATACTTCTCCCGACGGAGGACCCAGCAAGGTGGTGCAGCATGACGGTGTCGAGTACAATGTGATCAAAGAAGGATTAGCGCACATTCTGAATCCCCGAGCCCAAGAGGCCGCGTCCAAGGGCACACGGAGAGATCTCACCGACAGCGATGAGAGCCAATCTGTATTTTACAACCCAATTCAGCAATTCAATCGAGACCTGAGTGTGCTTGCTATTCGCGCATACAGTGAACATGTGGCCGATGTGAAAAGGCAAAAGGCGGACCAGAAATCAAAGAAACGCCCCTCGAACAACGGTGCCATCCAAGGAACGAAGCGCAAGCGCGAGGATTCACCAAACGAAAAGGCCTCGAACGCGACAGCTGGAAAGGGAGAAGAAGATAAGGAGGGCAAATCAGCCGCCCCGGCGACGACCGAAGAGACTACTACAACTACATCTGTGCCTCCAACCGAACCTTCGGAATCCAAGCCCGACACAACCACCGCCACTACTGCCGCCGCCGCCTCCACCCCCGCTACTCTTCCGTCTCAGTTCACCGTTCTCGATGCTCTCTCCGCTACCGGACTGCGCGCTCTGCGATATGCCTCTGAATTGCCCGTCGTGACCAAAGTGGTGGGCAACGACCTCTCTGAATCAGCCATCAAGTCAATGAAGACAAACATCGCGTACAATAAACTAGAAGACCGTATCCAGCCAAACCTCGGTGATGCCCGCGCCTACATGTACCGCGCCTGTGGTGATCCCTCTCGCAAGTTTGATGTGATTGATTTGGATCCCTATGGCACCGCGGCTCCCTTCCTGGATGCAGCCCTGCAGGCTGTCAAGGATGGCGGTCTCCTGTGTGTTACATGTACAGACGCTGGAGTCTGGGCTTCCACAGGATACGCGGAGAAGGCGTTCTCCCTCTACGGCGGGAATCCGGTCAAGGGCCTGCATTCGCATGAGGCTGGTCTGCGCTTGATTCTGAACAGTCTGGCCATGTCAGCGGCCAAGTATGGTATCGCCATTGAGCCATTACTCTCGCTCTCTATCGACTTCTACGCTCGTGTTTTTGTGCGGGTGACTCGCTCCCCGGCTCAAGTCAAGTTCACAGCAAGCAACTCGATGGTGGTGTACAACTGCGATTCAGGATGCGGCGCATGGAGCATCCAGCCTCTCGCCGCGTCCCGAGAGAAGCTCGATCGCAACGGCCGGCCTGTCTACCACTTCAAGCTGGCCCAGGGTCCGACGGCCAACACTTACTGCGAGCACTGCGGCTTCAAGACGCATCTCGCAGGACCCATGTGGGCTGGTCCACTCCATAACCCACACTTTATTCAGCGTATTTTGGACACGCTGCCCAAACTCGACCCAGAGGTCTACCAGACAATCCCTCGTATCGAGGGCATGCTGACCACCGCCATGGAAGAAGACCTGGATTTGAGTCCTGCTCTAACAAAGCCCAGCGCTCAGCAGCCAAACCAGAACCAACCCCAAAATCCACCCCCTAAATCGTCCAATACAGACTCGACTGGACCCCAGCAAGCCCAGGAACAGACCGATTATCCAGCCATCATCCCCCGCGTCAATCCGGCCCTGCACGAGCCATACCCCTTCTACTTCTCCCTGAGCGCTCTCTCCAAAGTTCTCCATTGTTCGACTGTCCCACAAGATGAGTTCCGAGGCGCCCTGCGCTCCGTCGGATACCGCTCGACTCGCAGCCATGCAAAGCCCAACTCGATCCGCACGGATGCCCCCTGGAGCGTGATCTGGGAAGTCATGCGGGAATGGGTCCGTCAACATTCTCCCGTGAAGGAAAGTTCTCTAAAGCCCGGGACTGCCGGTGCAGCTATCATGGCGAAGAGCCGGGAGAATCTGCGCAAGGGCACCACAGCCACCACGACTACCACCGATGGGCAGAGTCAAGATCCTTGGCTTGCACAGCTCAAGAACGACCTTCTTGCTGCAGTCGAGTCCGGAAGGGATATCACTGATTTGGTCACCAAGGTCGAGGCTTCTTTGTATCGATCTGGATCTCGCCAATCATTTATCTCGCCACCACAACAGCAGCAGCAGCAGGAGGAGGAAAACCTGGAGGAAGAAAAAGAAAAGGGGAAAAAGAAGAACAAGAAGGAGGCCACTTCCGTCGAGGAAAACACCCACTCAACCACCCCGACCCAACCCTCCACACACCCCAGCACGCTTGAAGTCAAATTCGACGCGGCTCTCGGCCGGGAAGCTTCGGCGGCTCATTCCAAGAAGCGTCTTGTGCGGTATCAACTTAATCCCCGTGCGAATTGGGGTCCTTTGAATCGCGCGGCGGTGAAAATTCGAAGTGGCGCGGAAACCGATGCTTGAAGCTTGGTATTTGATATATTTGATACTGGGATGGTCAAAGTATTGAAGCGGGTCGAGGTTAAGAAGAAATTGAACTTTTGAATAGGAAGTTTAGTGCCTGCTTACCTTTTTTCCTCCCGCGCAACACAATCTTCACTGATTGCCTTTCTTCCATCTTTTCTTTCTCTGCAAAAGGGAAAGGAAGGGGGAAAATTTAAGTGTAACTATATGTCGTTTGATAAAAGGAATATCCATTCCATCAATTCTACTAACCCGCTTGACATATCTTCCGGGCCTCATTCGAGTACTAAGAGATAAACTTGTGTTTTAAAAGTACCCATATAGTCCTTAAGAGCCGAGGAGTAAAATTCCATATCCACTTGCAGTACCAGTCCATTCTACTATACAGGACAGACATGTCCATCATCGAAGTATCCCCTTCCTACCTACCTACCTACCTACCTACCAAGTAGTAAACTCGTACCTATCTAAGTTATAAATAGAATCACAGTTCCTCATCGCTGCAGAATACAGCCTGGTACACGCCCAACCGGGCTGCGTCTGGTAGACTGAGGCCCGAGTTTGCAAGAGACAGGGGGAGGTACCAGACGTAGGTTAGAGATGACAAGTTGAAACAACATACTGTAAACGATCCGTTTGTAGGCATACGGCATGAATAACTTTAGAGAGATATATTAGCATCATGGACATATATGAAGTACTCAAATGGATGTATCCGAGGTTAACGAGGAGGAGAACGGAATATATATGGATTCTTCCAAGAGCGATTGGAAGCTATGGGCGGACATCCAATTACTCGAAAAGGCACAACAGTTACTGTCTCCGGATAGAGGTACAGTACATGTAGTTCAGTGGATATTCCACAAGTACCTCATTTGCTACAGATAAGTTGAATGACGGGCTTGAGTACTAGGAAATTGCTGAGACGAGTCAATCTGAACCCACTCTGATTCAAGTGTACCAGAGCAATGATCCAACAAGAACCATAAGAATATCGGTAATCCATTCTCAGCGGACAAAAGTGAGTTGAAACGCACTCTTAGCCGGAGCCACAATCATAAAGTCTAAATGATATATCCAACAAAAAATGAAAAAAATAACTGGAAAGAAAAAGAGCCTTCAAACTTCCGAATCAAAAAGTACATTCCCCTAATGCCCTTTCTCTTTTCTGAGAGCGCAGGGTCCGCTCTTCCAGTTGGTGTGTAGGTGTACCGCCTCCAACCACAAGATAATAAGATGTACTCCCTCAAATAACCGGATGAGACAGGTACTCAACAACGCAAAAAAAAAGATCAGGTATCACGTCACAACAAAATCAGCACCGCATTGCAGGATCATTCCTCCCACCGTATTACATGAGCATTAAAAAAAAGAAGAAAGTACCAAAAAAGAAAAGGGGGAGGAACAAAAAAAGGAAATCGCAAAGACCATCTATACATCCGTTTTAGTATCCCAGAGGCCTGCCTTGTTGTGGTTATTGGTCAGATTTGCAGGCTGCCGATTGTTCTAGCCTGCGTAATTTAAAACTGCGAAACCGCGACCGCGACGGCTTGAGTGTCACTGTGGCTGATACTAACAGTGACTTGCTTGACACCGGCTTCCTTGGCGGCGATAGCGGCGGCGCCGTGGAGCTAAATCGAAGATCTCCCGTTAGCGTTGTTGATCAAATCAATTCTGGCGGGGCCGCTCAGAGGAAACCAAAGCGGTAATTCCTCCGATGCAGAGAGGTGGATAAAAAAAAAGAAGGGGGAAAAAGGACTTACGTTGACAATAGGAGCGCCATTTGCGTCGCTTCCAATTTCAATATCCTTCAAGGCCGCTCCAGCACCCTTGCTGCTGACACCGAGCGACTTGAACACAGCTTCCTTGGCACTCCAGCGACCAGCAAAGGAGGACTGAGGAGAAGCAGCCTTACGGCAGTACGCTTGTTCGGCCTCGGTGAAGTTGCGCTCGACAAAGGTCTCGTTGGAGATGTTGATGGCGTCGATGTTCTCAACGTCCACTCCAACCTTGGAGTTCCCGCCAGCAGCGTGGGCCTTGGCAAGAGACTCGACCATCTGGCGGGTGCTCTCCCGCTCCTCAGCCTTGGGGGGAGTGGTGGAGAACTTCAGCTCGGAGGTCTTCTTGTCCACACTGACACGGTAGTCGGGGTTGAGGAAGACCTGACTCTGCTGGGCATCCTCATAGGGGGCCTTGCTCTTAGCCACGAAGATGCTGTTGTTGATCAGACCGTTGTGGAAGTAGCGGTAAGCCTTCTTCTGACGGGACTCGACCTTGGTCTTGTAGGCCTGGTACTGAGCCTGGTCAAGAGTAGCGTACAGATACTTGGGGTGGATACCAATAACCTGAGCACCCTTTTGACCGAAACCAAACGAGGTCACAGAGAAAGCATTGACGCCATCGGTCTGAATGCTGCGGCTAGGGTAGACGATGTAGTCGAACTTCTCCATCACCTTGTCAACGTTATCGGCGTTGCGGTTACCGGGCACGAGGCCAGAGTCCAAGACCTGCAAGCACCCGTTGAACATCCAGGCACCGGCAGCACCCTTCGGGTGACCAGTGAGATACTTCTGGAAGATACCCATGACGGCGTTACCCTTCTTGCGGCCCAGGTGCTTGAGCTGCTGGCAGATAACATCAGACTCGTTCTTGTCGTTGGCCACAGTCGAGGTACCGTGGAAGGAAGCGACGCTGATATCGTCGACAGTAAGACCCCAGGTGGCAAGGGCGCCACGCAGGGGAGCGATGCGCGAATCTTGCTTCCAGAAGTTGTTGCCCAGGCTGAACTGAGCATCCTTCTCCTGACGAACAACTTCCCGCTCAATGTGCTGGGCGCGCTCGTGCATGTACTCCGAGGCATTGAAAGACGAGTCACTCTGGGCCTGCATGGCATTGACCTCTTCCTGGAGGTAGAGGAGCTCTGACTCTTGCCATTCCTTGATCTGCTTCATCCGCAGCTCAAGTTGACGGCGGCGATACTTGATGTCCAAGAGGGGCGAAGGGAACTTGCCAGGGTTTTCGCGGGCAGTGGTGAGAACACCCTGGCCAGGCGCGGGGACGGAGCGGCCAATCTTGTCGGTAGCGGTGGTGGTCAAAGCGATGATACCGTGAATAGGCACACCCATGTCGAGGGCCAGCTGTGCGCTCATGATGAGCTGCATACCGCAACCCTGCGACTCCATGAAGCCGGCACGAGTAGTAGTAGTAGGACGGGACATCTCCTGAGGGGTGCGACCGTGAGCGAATTCAGTCTCGGCGTTGCTTGTGGCCTTCATGTTGGCGAACTCGTACGAGCCTTCCTCCTGGAAGTCATCGAATCCACCAACGAAGCAGACCCGAGCCTTACCCTCGACGATGGTCTCGTAACCAATGTCAACAGACTCCACAGCGGTGGCGCAAGCTCCGACAGGGGTCTTGATGGGACCCGTAGAAGACAGGAGCAACATGTTGACCCAAGCGCTCATGGTGTTGATGAAAGACTCTTGCAGAATGTCCTTCTGCACGGGCTTGTCTAGGTAGCGGTCCTTGTACATACCACGCAGGGCGTGGGTACCACCAATACCAGAGCCGATGCAGTTACCCACCTCGGACAAGTGAACGTACTTGTAGAACTCATAGGGGTCGGTGATACCGGAAGACAGCATGGCCTCGGCGGTACAGACCAGGACGTACAGAGTGATGGGGTCAACCTGCTCGATGATATCATCGGGGACACCGTAACGCTTAGCATCCCAACCGGTGGGGACCTGACCGGCGACAAGACGGTCAAAGGAGAGCGCCTTGGGAATCAGAAGGTTAGCACCCTTGCGCAGGCGGACGGTGTACTCGCCAGATTCGGGGATCTCGAAAATGTCGACCTTGTCTCCGTGCTCACGCTTGAACTCCTGCGCGGTCTCCTGAGAGGCCTCGAATGGCTCGAGATCCTCCTGAATGACGATTTCTTGCAAAAGTTGCTTCTGCTTGGGATCGTAGCCCTTGAACAGTTCAGGCTCAATCAGACGGATACCAGTGTGCTCCAAGATGAACTTTTCGTACTTGGCCTTGACATCCTTGTCATCAACAGGCTCGCCAGTCTTGGCGTCAACCCAGCCAGAGTATGCCTTGCCCTTGAGGGGGCCGTTGTGGTGCTTGATCAGACCCATGATCCAGGCCATCTCAACGCAGCCCTCAAGGGAGAACTTGCCATAGGCCTCCATCTCCCAGCGAGTACGGGAGTTACCCCAGGGTCCAACCTCGGAGAAACCAGTGACAACGACAACCTTGTCCAAGTTGACCATGCCTTTGAGGTTTTCGTTCAGAGGCTTCACTTCCTTCTCCCAGTCAGGGAGCTTGGGGAAGTCAAATTTGATGTTGGCACGGGGCTCGGCAACGACCTTTTTGTACAGAGCACCACTATCCTCCCCGTTGACGATCTTATTCTCAATAGCAGTCTCCTTGATGACGGCCTGACGAACGTCGCTGGACTCCATGATATCGGTCCGGAGACGAGTCATCGTGCCCTTCAGGTCGGGAATAAACTGCAGACCGCCGTTAAGATCGGCCCACACGGGATCGACCTGGCAAAGGTTGACAACAGCGGGGGACATGAGACCCAACAGATTGAAGGCCATCTCTTGCTGAGAGAATGTGCGAACACCCAGCTTCTCGACACCTTCGGCGACCATGTTGTTACCACTCATCAGACCAGTGCCACGGGTCCAACCGATGACAGCACCACAGATGGTCAGGTAGTTGGCCCAGCTCTCAGAGTACCAACGGTTGAAGAGAGTCTCCAAGCCCAGCTTGGACTCGGAGTACAGGCCGTCGTTACCGAAGGTACCGTGGTTAGGTGACAGAGGAAGGATCACCTGCGCGGGACGGGTCTCGAAGCCGTGGGTCTGCTTCTGGGTCTTGATAGATCCCAACATGCGGAGCAAGTTGGTCAACATGATACGATGGGCCAACTCGGACTTGGAGTCAATTGAGTCAATCTCGCGACCGTTCTCAGGGATGGCAGCGAAGGGCACAACATAGTCGAGATCCCAGCCGAGACCCTTCTTAGTGTCGTAGATGTAGTCCACAAGGGCCTCCACATCCTGCTTGCTACCCTGGTTGAAGGGCACCACAACCAATTGAGAGCCTCGAGCACCGAAGCGAGCATACATGCCCTGGTAATACTCGGTCACCTCACGGGAGAAGCGACTGGTGGTCACGACGACTTTGGCGCCACCAGAAATCAGACCCTGCAGGACTTCGGCACCAATGGACCCGGCACCGGCACCGGTCATCAACACGTTCTTACCCTGGAAAGAAAGACCGGAACGAGCGGCAGACTCCAAGACGTTGAGGTAGACCCCAGTCAGCTTCTTGTTGTAGTCCCAGCCATGCTCGGACTTCTTCTTGAGGTGCAGGAAGGGGATGGTCTCCACTTTGCCGGGGCGAAGGGCGGCGGTGCGCTTCAGACCAGACTTCTTCGCGGAGCCGTTCTCCTGGGGCATAATCTGGTTTTCGTTCATGTTCATCGCGTGAAGCACATCCTTGTAAAGAGAGTCGAACTGAAGCTGGGTGGCCTTGGAGAGGCGATGTTGCTTGCGGATAAGCTTGTACACGTTCTTCAGATCATTCTGAACCTTGTCCCGGTTGCTGTACTCCGAGATGGGACCGCCCTCGGCCATCTGCTTGACGTAATGCTCGAGCTTTCGGGCGCTGGCACGAGGCACTTCCTCGTAGCTGATGTTGCCACGGGCGTCCACGGTGGTATGAGGGCCGGTAGGAACGGCCACATCCTTGTAGACGGGCGCCGCATCCATGACCTCCTTGCAGTTATCAATCAACTGCTGTCCCAGCTCCTTGGCGAGTTGGTACGTCTCGCCGCGTTCCGTGGGGCAGTTGTCGATGTGATATTGCATAAAGTCCAGGAGCAGAGGGTTGGAACGGTTCATGATGCGGATGCACTGGCTGACGATCTCACGATCAATGACTTGAAGACGGCCGAAGATGATATCGTAGTACATGCTGAGAGCATCCTGGCGGGCCCAGTTCCAGGACGAATCGTACACGCGAGCCTTCAGGGGATCGAAAGAAGGCTCGATGCCCGAGGCGTAGAAGTCACCGTGCTCGGCAGACCACAGGTCAAGCTGAGCTTGAAGGGCCTTTTGGCTCTCCTGGGAAACCATAAACGCCTTATCACCTGCGCGCAGGTCCATTTTCAGGTAGCGAGCGATGACTTCCAATTGCTGCTTGAAGAGGGCGCGCTGGTCCTTGGTGAGGGCATCGATGGCGGCAGGGTCCATCATCATGCCACCTCCGCCAGCCCCGCTGTCACCCCCAGCCGCAGGGGCAGAGAGATTGATGCCCGCAGTGGCAGCGTACTTGTTTGTCACGGTGTCCAAGAAAGCTTTGGCATCGGGCTCAGAGCCCAGACGAGCAGCAGGCTCCATGGTAATGGCCAACAGCAGCACTCCGTCCTGGCGGCCCGCGCCCAAGCCCCACCGTGTCTCTAGATACTTGCGAACAGACGTAATGTTGAAGCCACCGGGCATCTTGGAGGAAACCATGCGAGCAATGAGGGAGGAAGATTGTTTACCCAATTGGCCGTTGAAGGTGGCCTGCATGGCAGCACCAAGCTCGTCCAACGGAGTATCCTCTGGCTTCTCCGGTGTGGAGCCGAACTCCTTACCCAGGTCTCCGAGAATTTCATTTTGTAATGTGGATTTGCCTAAAAGAAGTGTGAAAATCGAACATTAGTATGTGCTTCATCAAAACCGACTTCAAGCCCGACAGCCACAGGTCTTGTGCAAGCCTACCTCCAACGAGATCTTTGATAGCTTTTGTCAAAGGCACCTCCTCCAAGCCTTTCTTAAGCTTCTGGGCCACGAGAGACCGCAGGATGTCCACGGCAGATACTGGCGCATCCTCCACTGCGGCAGCCGGGCCAGCACTGGGGGGAGGAGCGGCGGCGACGGCGGCGGCAGGAGCCGCAGCCACCGGAGCTGCAGCACCGGCAGCAGCCGCAGGTGTTTCAGAGCTGGGTTCTGGCTCTTCTTCGACGGGGTCGACATCGTAGTAAATCTCCTTGGCGTCCTTGTTGTAGCAGAGAATTTGACGCTGTACCGAGGTGGCAGCATCGTATGCCTCGTACTTGGAGGCGAGTGTGCGGCGGGCCATACCACCGAGGGTATCTGCGGGACCAATTTCAACGATACGCTCCGTCCGTTGCTCGGCGAGAATGACATCTTGAGTTTCAATCCATCGGACTGGGGAGGCGAATTGGTAGGCGAGCAGCTCCACCAACAGGGTGTGAGCCAGCTCCTGCTCAATCTCAGGACGCATGATGAGTGGTGTCGAGAGGTGTGTGTGTGAAATGTGTGTGTTGTATCTAGTCGTGAGAATATACGGGAAATTGGGGAATCAACGACAGGTTTGAGCACTGAAGACGCCGAATCGACTTTTTTAACGGTAATTAGGATAGGTCGTCAAAAAGATTGCGTCCAGAATTCGGGCGCGACGGGGGACACTCGTCGCTTCTTGCCCGCGAAAAGAATGAGGTCTATGAGGAGGTAAATGAGGAGGGAGAGAGGTCAGGAAAAGGAAGCACACGAGTATTAGGAAGTGGTAGAAGATAGAGTCCCAAATGATCACCAGAAGGGAAGAGAAGGAGAAGGGGCAGGAGGGGGGAGGAGAATCCAGAGGATGCTAGAGGATGGGACTCGGTGGAGTGTAAACCAAAGTGTCGAGAAGGAAAAAAAAGGTGGGAACGCGATAGGCTCGTTCGATAGGAGGATGGGGACTGATGGGGACTGTAATACCAAGTACGTCTGTATGTAATTATGTCCGCTGGGTAATTTTTGATCGGCTGATCATCCATGCCGCGCGGAGATTCAGAGCCGACACTTTGGCTTAGCGGGTCAGCATGTAAGCTTGATGAGATTCCACCAGATGTATGCACTTAGATGCCGTGGTGTTCAACACTAAGACCACCCGAGTCAAGTGGCATCGGGGTTACAGCATATGTCTAAGCCACTGGATTTGATATGCCCCTACAACACGAACGGCGCTCTGATGTGCCTGTATCGGGAAATGAGCCCTGTCGGTTCATGGAAATCTCAACACAATGTTGTCAGCAACCTATTGTTGTGGTATGATGTTGTATTGTGTTCGAGAAATTACCATATTTACGGTATTCGGGAGACCAGTTGGGAGAAAAAGACGTGGCCAGTGGATCACCGTGAACAGTCGAGCCTCCGTGGAGACACACTCTGAGCCACCTGGTCAGGCCAGAGTTCCCCCCTCATGGAGTTTTGGCCACAGACTCCGTGCATCTTACGTGGTGGGCACCGCGGGCAGAAGGGATGGGAGAAGTGGTGAGGCCGTTGGGGGGGCTCTGGAAGCTCATCAGAGCACCCGTGCGGCGGGTACAAGAGCCCGTTCCTGGCAGACCGCCTGCCGCCAATGGGGACACTCCCAACACTCCATCCATGCCCCATGGACCCGTCGCGCTAGACCCAATCAATCGGAGTTTGGTCAAAGAGACTTCCGCCAGCTCCTGTCTTGGCGTCGCCATTGAGTATAGTCGGCCCGCGAGGGATCGGCTAGAAGCCTCTAATTCCATCTGTGTCTGTTCAATGTTCACACTGGATGAGGTCCCTATTATATGGCAGATGATGATTACACGGAACACGGGACTTTGATCGTCACTCGTGCCGGAGCAGAGCGACGCCGAGCGATTACCGAAAGTACTGTAGCCCCCAGGCACCAATGAGAGATGTCGAATGTATCAATTCCTGTTGACCGCTGGATTTTCAGGGGACATTACGTACGTTCACTACACTACTGGATGCAGAATTGTGTACATAGTCACTGTACGTGATGCGTACGTAGTATATACCTGCGTGAATTTCTTTGCCCTCTCTCTACAAAAGCCCTCATTTGCAAGGACACTCGAAGATGAACCTACGGTCCTGTACTGCTCAAAAATGGGTCGCGGTGCGAACTATTGATAAATTACCGGTAATTCGAGAACCGGCCGAATCTCATCTCGCAGACCAATCCTCGTTGGACCCCGGCAATTGGACAGCCCTTCTGGCTTGGTGAAAGACCTCCCTTATCCATACCCGTGCTCCCGTCGGTGGACGTACTCAGCGTAATGTATCTGCCGAGTGTGGCTCACAGCTTTCAAGCTTTCGTGATGCATTGAGTAAAATGCTATGATCCTGATGCTCAATCCGATCACAAAGTATGATTAGACATCTTGAGCTCTCTGTTGATTCTCCAGTCGACCGACGAGCAGTCATGTTTGTATATGAATCATTGTGTGCTCCGTCCTTTGTCAATGTTTAATCGTACAAAGTTCTGTCACAATGTATCCTGCGTCTCCCTGTCTAGCTTGTCTGTATCAGTAATGTCAAAAGATGATCCTAAGATACCACTTGTACAGTACTGCAAACTACACGCAAGGCCCCTGCTCTTCCGCCGTGTCGGGCGGGGTCTGCCAGAGTATTGGGGCGGGTCCCCCCCTCGACACTATACCCGATCAGGGCCACTTCAATTCAACACCCGAATCCGCTTATTTGAATTTTTGAATTTTTTTTTTCCATACAGTCACCGTTCCACCAGACCACCAATTCTGCGGTCTGCTTGCCCACTCCTGGTCTGGAAATACGGCGAGAGACAAGACATTCTTCGAGCCAAAAGATCTCTCCGTTTCTCCCAACTCCGTGTCTTCTGCTTCATCTCCTTCCCCTCCATCTACTCTCCCCCTTTCAATACTCTCCAAACCCCCACCCCCTCTTGCTCTCAGTCTCCCTTCCTTTGACCTGTTGATGCTCGTGTGAATTCTGCCTCCTACCTTATTTAATTTATTTCATTCGTGGCCGACTCGGCTATATTGTGTAAGTCCATTATCCCGCCAAAGGAACCCCAGCTGAGTTGCTGCGCCACTTGCGGTGGTAATTCTTCTTGTTTGGTGGTGTCGAAACAAGACGAGAAAGCTCAATTTCAACCTCAATCAGGAGCCTCACTGACAGCTTGTTGCTCCTCAGAATTCACTTTCCAGTTGACCCATCTCACTCGGGTCTTTCAGAGGCAAGAAAAAAAAGGAACAGGGTCATCAGAGGCAAAGACTAGGACCTTCACCATGTACGGCACATCCACCGGTCCTCAGACTGGTATCAACACGCCTCGGTCCTCGCAGTCGCTGCGCCCACTCATCCTCTCACACGGCTCTCTCGAGTTCTCCTTCCTCGTCCCCACCTCGCTCCATTTCCATGCCTCCCAGCTGAAGGACAGTTTCACCACATCATTACCCGAGCCCACGGATGAATTGGCCCAGGATGACGAGCCATCCTCCGTCGTGGAATTGGTCGCCCGCTACATTGGCCATGTGGCTCACGAGGTCGAGGAGGGCGAGGACGACGCCCAAGGCAGCTACTTGGAAGTTCTGAAGCTCGTCATGAATGAATTCGAAAGAGCGTTCATGCGCGGCAATGACGTCCACGCCGTGGCCGCTGCCCTTTCTAGCATTGTGGTCAAGAAGAACCAGGTCGTTCAAGCCTACTATGCTGGTCGCGCGGCCGCTAACCGCCCCACCAAGCCGTACGACTCGGCTCTCTTCCGTGCGGCTTCAGACGACGCGGCGGGCATCTATACCGTGTTTGGCGGCCAGGGTAACATTGAGGAGTACTTTGACGAGCTGCGAACCGTCTACACGACCTACCCCTCTTTCGTGGAGGACCTGATCGTGTCCTCCGCGGAGCTTCTGCAGACTCTGTCTCGTGAGCCCGAGGCGAGCAAGCTTTATCCCAAGGGTCTCGACATTATGCGCTGGTTGCGAGACCGAGACACCCAGCCGGATACCGACTACCTTGTGTCGGCCCCCGTCAGTCTGCCCCTGATCGGTCTCGTCCAATTGGCTCACTACACCGTGACCTGCAAGGTTCTGGGACAGCAGCCTGGTGATCTCGTGGAGCGCATCCGTGGTACAACTGGTCACTCCCAAGGTGTCGTCACCGCGGCCGCCATCGCTACTGCGACCAGCTGGGAATCTTTTGCCAAGGCTGCTCGCAATGCCTTGACCATGCTGTTCTGGATCGGCCTGCGCAGCCAGCAGGCCTATCCTCGCACTTCTCTGGCCCCCTCCGTGCTCCAAGACTCGGTCGAGAACGGTGAGGGCACTCCGACCCCCATGCTGTCCATTCGCGACCTGTCCCTCAGTGCGGTCCAGGAGCACATTGATGCTACCAACCAGCACTTGCCCGAGGATCGCCACATCGCCATCTCCCTCGTCAACAGTGCTCGGAATTTCGTCGTGACGGGCCCCCCTATCTCCCTCTACGGCCTGAACTTGCGTCTCCGCAAGGTCAAGGCCCCTACGGGACTGGACCAGAACCGCGTACCATTCACGCAGCGCAAAGTCCGCTTCGTCAACCGCTTCCTGCCTATCACGGCTCCATTCCACAGCCAGTACCTCTCCTCCGCCTACGACCGTATCCTGGAGGACCTGGAAGATGTGGTCGAGATCCCCGCCAAATCCCTTCAGATCCCCGTGTTCAACACGAAGACTGGCGAGGACCTTCGCGAGCTCGGTGACGAGAATGCCGTGCCTGCTCTGATTCGCATGATCACCCACGATGCTGTGAACTGGGAGCAGGCCACTGTCTTCCCGGGCGCCACCCACATTGTTGACTTTGGTCCCGGTGGAATCTCTGGCTTGGGTGTTCTGACGAACCGCAACAAGGACGGTACTGGTGTTCGCGTCATTCTGGCTGGTGAAATGGATGGTACCAACGCCGAGGTTGGATACAAGCCAGAGCTCTTCGACCGGGATGAGCACTCGGTCAGATACGCCGTGGACTGGGTCAAAGAACATGGCCCGCGTTTGGTGCAAACTTCTACTGGCGAGACCTATGTCGATACCAAGATGAGTCGTCTTCTGGGCATTCCCCCCGTTATGGTGGCCGGTATGACCCCCACCACCGTTGCCTGGGACTTTGTGGCTGCAACCATGAACGCGGGCTATCACATTGAGTTGGCTGGCGGTGGTTACTACAATGCGAAGACGATGACTGCCGCTCTCAACAAGATCGAGAAGGTCATCCCGCCCGGACGCGGTATTACCGTTAATTTGATCTACGTCAACCCTCGCGCTATGGCCTGGCAGATTCCTCTGATCGGTCGTCTGCGCGCCGAGGGTGTGCCTATTGAGGGTCTGACTATCGGTGCCGGTGTGCCTTCCATCGAGGTCGCCAACGAGTACATTGAGACCTTGGGAATCAAGCACATTGCCTTCAAGCCCGGCTCTGGTGACGCTATCCAGCAGGTTATTAATATCGCCAAGGCCAACCCAAAGTTCCCCATTATCCTGCAGTGGACTGGTGGACGTGGTGGTGGTCACCACTCTTTCGAGGACTTCCACCAGCCTATTCTCCAGATGTACGGCCGTATTCGCAAGCAGGACAACATTGTTCTGGTTGCCGGTAGTGGCTTCGGTGGCGCAGAGGATACCTACCCCTATCTTTCGGGCGCCTGGTCTGCCAAATACGGTTATCCCCCAATGCCTTTTGACGGTTGCTTGTTTGGTAGCCGCATGATGATCGCTAAAGAGGCTCACACCTCGAAGAATGCGAAGAAGGCTATTGCCGATGCCCCCGGTGTTGGCAACGATGAATGGGAAAAGACCTACAAGGGTGCCGCCGGTGGCGTTGTCACTGTGTTGTCCGAGATGGGAGAGCCGATCCACAAGCTCGCTACTCGTGGTGTTTTGTTCTGGCAGGAGATGGACCAGAAGATTTTCAAGCTCGACAAGGCTAAGCGAGTTCCTGAGCTGAAAAAGATGCGCAACTACATCATCAAGAAGCTTAACGACGACTTCTCCAAGGTCTGGTTCGGTCGCAACGCTGCCGGTGAAACTGTCGATCTTGAGGACATGACCTACGCCGAAGTTGTCCACCGCATGGTCGACTTGATGTACGTTAAGCACGAGTCTCGTTGGATCGACGACTCGCTCAAGCGTCTGACTGGCGACTTCTTGCGCCGTGTTGAGGAGCGCTTCACCACCGCCAGTGGCAAGGCTTCGCTTCTCCAGAACTACTCCGAGTTGGATACCCCCTACCCTGCCGTCGACAATATCCTGGCCGCGTACCCCGATGCCGCCAAGCAGCTGATTAACGCTCAGGATGTTCACCACTTCCTGTTGCTCTGCCAGCGCCGTGGCCAGAAGCCTGTGCCGTTCGTCCCTGTTCTTGACGAGAACTTTGAATACTTCTTCAAGAAGGACTCTCTCTGGCAGAGCGAGGACCTTGAGGCTGTTGTTGACCAGGATGTTGGCCGTGTGTGTATTCTGCAGGGTCCCATGGCCGCTCGCTTCTCGAATGTGATTGATGAGCCCGTCAAGGACATCCTGGATGGTATCCACAATGGTCACATCGCCGGCCTGCTTCGCGACGTCTACGGCAGTGACAAGTCCAAGATCCCCACCATTGAATACTTTGGTGGCAAGCTTGTGGACAATGTGGACGAGCGCGAGGCCGAGGGTCTCACTGTCTCCGAGGAGGCCAACAAGATCAGCTTCCGCTTGTCCTCGTCCTCTGCCGACCTGCCGAGCTCGGATCGCTGGCTCCGTCTGTTGGCTGGCAAGACCTACTCGTGGCGTCACGCTCTTTTCTTGGCGGATGTGTTCGTCCAGGGCCACCGGTTCCAGACCAACCCCATGAAACGCGTCGTGGCTCCCACCGCCGGCCTCTTTGTGGAGATCACCAACCCCGACGAGCCAGCCAAGACTGTCGTGAGCGTGCGCGAGCCCTACCAGTCCGGCAAGCTCGTTAAGACGGTCGAGGCAAAGATGAATGAGAATGGCCAAATTGCTCTGAGTATGTTCGAGGGCCGCACTGCGGAAGGTGGTGTTGTCCCCCTGACCTTCCTCTTCACTTACCACCCCGAGGCTGGCTATGCTCCCATCCGCGAGGTTATGGGAGACCGCAATGACCGCATCAAGGAGTTCTACTACCGTATCTGGTTCGGTGACAAGAACGTGCCTTTCGATACGCCTACCACTGCCACTTTCGACGGTGGTCGTGAGACCATCACCAGCCAGGCTGTTGCTGATTTCGTTCACGCTGTTGGCAACACTGGCGAGGCTTTCGTTGAGCGTCCCGGCAAGGAGGTTTATGCTCCCATGGACTTTGCTATCGTTGCTGGCTGGAAGGCCATCACCAAGCCCATCTTCCCCCGCACCATCGACGGCGATCTTCTCAAGCTGGTTCACCTGTCTAACGGTTTCAAGATGCTCCCTGGAGCTCAGCCTCTGAAGGTCGGTGATGTGTTGGACACCACTGCCCAGATCAATGCCGTCATCAACCAGGAATCCGGTAAGATGGTCGAGGTCTGCGGTACGTTGAAGCGAAATGGCGAGCCCGTTATGCAGGTCACCAGTCAGTTCCTGTACCGCGGTGCATACACCGACTTTGAGAACACCTTCCAGCGTAAGGATGAGGTGCCCATGCAGGTCCACCTCGCTACCAGCCGTGATGTTGCTATTCTCCGCTCCAAGGAGTGGTTCCGCATGGATGAGTCCGAAACTGAGCTCTTGGGCCAGACTCTTACTTTCCGCCTCCAGTCCTTGATCCGCTTCAAGAATCAGACTGTTTTCAGCAACGTTCAAACCATCGGTCAGGTCCTTCTGGAGCTCCCTACCAAGGAGGTCATCCAGGTGGCTTCTGTCGAATACGAGGCTGGTGTGTCTCACGGTAACCCGGTCATTGACTACCTGCAGCGCAATGGTACCTCCATTGAACAGCCTGTCTACTTTGAGAACCCTATTCCGCTCTCTGGAAAGACCGCTCTGGAGCTGCGCGCCCCGGCTTCCAACGAAACCTATGCCCGTGTGTCCGGCGACTACAACCCCATCCACGTCTCTCGTGTCTTCTCCAGCTACGCCAACCTGCCCGGCACCATTACTCACGGCATGTACAGCAGCGCCGCTGTGCGTTCGCTTGTTGAGACCTGGGCTGCCGAGAACAACATTGGTCGTGTCCGCGGCTTCCAAGTTTCTCTCGTTGGCATGGTTTTGCCCAATGACATGATCACTGTTAAGCTACAGCACGTTGGTATGATCGCTGGTCGCAAGATCATCAAGGTTGAGGCCATGAACAAGGAGACCGAGGAGAAGGTCCTCACCGGTGAGGCTGAGGTCGAGCAGCCCGTGACCTCCTACGTCTTCACCGGCCAAGGTTCTCAGGAACAGGGTATGGGTATGGAACTCTATGCCAGCAGCCCCGTTGCCCGTGAAGTGTGGGACCGTGCCGACCGTCACTTCCTGGAGAACTATGGCCTCTCCATCATCGACATCGTCAAGAACAATCCTAAGGAGCTGACTGTCTACTTTGGTGGCCCCCGTGGTAAGGCTATTCGCCAAAACTACATGGCCATGACCTTCGAGTCAGTCAACGCCGATGGTTCCATCAAGTCTGAGAAGATCTTCAAGGAGGTTGATGAGAACACTGCTTCTTACACCTACCGTTCTCCCACTGGTCTCCTGTCGGCCACACAGTTCACCCAGCCTGCTCTGACCCTCATGGAGAAGGCCAGCTTCGAGGACATGCGCTCCAAGGGTTTGGTTCAGCGCGACAGCAGCTTCGCTGGTCACTCTCTTGGTGAATACTCCGCGCTAGCTGCACTTGCCGATGTCATGCCCATTGAGAGCTTGGTCTCCGTCGTGTTCTACCGTGGTTTGACCATGCAAGTCGCTGTCGAGCGTGACGAGCAGGGTCGCTCCAACTATTCCATGTGTGCTGTCAACCCTAGCCGTATTTCCAAGACCTTCAACGAGCAGGCCCTGCAGTACGTCGTTGAGGTTATTTCGGAGCAGACCGGTTGGCTTCTGGAGATTGTCAACTACAACGTTGCCAACATGCAATACGTTGCTGCTGGAGATGTAAGTTCTTTGTCCCGTTTCTCCCCCCCCCCCCCCCCCCCCTTGTCCCCACCTTTCGAAATGATCATAATTCTAATGCATTTTTCTTACAGCTCCGCGCTCTTGATTGCCTGACGAACCTGCTCAACTTCCTCAAGGCCCAGAACATCGACATCCCTGCCCTCATGCAGAGCATGTCGCTCGAGGATTTGAAGGCTCACCTGGTCAGCATTATCCAGGAGTGTGTCAAGCAGACTGAGGCCAAGCCTCGACCCATCCAGTTGGAGCGTGGATTTGCCACCATCCCCCTCAAGGGCATTGATGTTCCCTTCCACAGCACCTTCTTGCGCTCTGGCGTCAAGCCCTTCCGTTCTTTCCTGCTCAAGAAGATCAACAAGACCACCATCGACCCCTCCAAGCTTGTCGGCAAGTACATTCCCAACGTCACAGCCCGTCCTTTCGAGATCACCAAGGAGTACTTCGAGGATGTGTACCGCCTCACCAACTCTCCCCGTATTGCTGCCATTCTGGCCAACTGGGAAAAGTACGAGCAGGGCACTGAGAATGCTGCGCGTGAGGCGTAAAAAGTCGCCTCCTTATTTTTTCTTTCTGGCACTCGTGCGTTGTTTTGTCTTGGTCTGTTGCGGTGTGATGTGATTCCCCATTGCGATCGGTTGGGTCGCACTTGTCTTTGTTGTGTTTCTTTTTGGAGGGAATTTCTCTCGACATTTTATCTGATCCGTTAGAAACGGCCTTCAAAGCCTGCCCCTTCCACACCCTTTAGTTCGTGTGATGTGATATGTCTTTCTATTGTCTGCAAAGATCTTTTCTCCAATTGGCGCTGTTGATCTCGTCTCCAATTTTTATCCTTATATGTTTGATGCATGTATATCTGTGTTGGTCTCTCTGGCTTGCTGTTTCGTTTCCATCCACGTTATTTTTTTTCCGCTCTCGATACGTTTGCAAAGTGCTGCTCTCTAGACTATATACACTTTTGATCAATTCAACAAAAAATTCCTCATACAATGTCGAGTTCGCTCTGTGTCTCGATTATACATCGCAATAAATTGCCTTGTACCTTGATATTACATATCTAACTGGTACCTGATAGATCCTCATTCAACGTCAACAGCCCGGGCTTACATACAGGACGTAGTCAAACCACTAGTATGTCGCTATCTGAGTGAGTGTCCGGGCGACAGACGGCAGCAACGTTCATAGGATGTTATCACACGTAATTCAATATATCGTCACTTGGACACGAAGATAAATTAGGACGGGACATGAAGGATGTGGACCAAACTATGTATGTATACGAACAGCGCGCTGTACCTAGGTATTGATTGGCCTGATTGTTTCCCGATAGATTGGTATCCATTCGTTAGAGGGGTCTGGTTCTTTTCTTTTATTTTTAACCCATCAATTCTTGGCTACCAACAGCGGAGGTAGGGTAGTTGTTCATTGCATAAGGTAATCTAATCGTACAATCCAATCGATTCGCCCGACTCCCGTCTGGACCTGATGAGAAGGATAGCAATCCCGTATCTGGAACTTCTCAAACTCGTGCAATGTGCTTAGATGATCATCTTCATCGACGCATCCGCGTAACAGAGAGGATGTGTGTGTGTGTGTTTACTGAGTGGGTTTCCAAGTACCAGGGCGCAGGAGACGGTCCTCTTTACCGTACAAGCCGACATCCTTCACGATGGCAATGAAACGGCGATGGTTCTCCTTGGACTCACCAATACGAGGGCGGAAGATTCGCAAAAGGTCGGAACTGGTGATACCAGTGGCTGGAATCGCAGCGTGGATTTCGGCCGGGGTAGGGAAGGGCTGGTTTGATGGGACAGGGGTGGAGCGGCCGGCGCCTAAGACTTCCACGGGTCGAGGATTAGTATAGCCCTTCCAGAAAGGTGCAAACTCTTCTGGGAATGGGTACGGAAGACGAGTCCCCGAAGAGCGAGAGGGGAAAGGAGAGAAAAGACTTGCCTCGAATGCCATCGGGGCTTGTAGCTCGGCTGCCAGGGAATTGATGACCAGCAACGGGGCTGGTGGCTCGGGATCCTTGAGGGGTGCCACTACGGGAAGCGGCTGGAGGGAGAATCAGTTTCAGTTTCTTGACTTTGCCATTTTCAACCGGCTCGCCTCCACATCGAGCGTCGATATCGATCTCGCTGCCGGAACCAGTGAGGCCGGGAGTATCATCTCGCGTGCGTTTCTTACCAGTCTATATGATTGATTAGTCTGGGGGGAACTTGAAAAACTGGGAAAGAGACCTGGAGGATTGCCTCACCTGTACAGCAGAGGGGGACATTGGACGTGAAGTGGGTGCGGAGGTCTGATGCTTATTCTTCGCCTTCTTTCGAGAGGTGTCAGTACCGCTTGCATCCGAGCCGGGGGATCCCAGTCGCTTTCGAGATCCGGTGGGCTTTTTCAAGGCATCAGTATGCTTGGGTCGGCCAGAAGGTGTGTTGCTGCCCTTGGTGGACACAGCCGAATCCTTTTCCTTTTCCTTTTGGGCTTTCTCTTCTTCGGCCTTGCGCTTCTCTTCTTCCTTTTGTCGCTCCACCTCGCTATCGTCAGAGCTCTGCCGAAAGAGAGAAAAAATAGCGTCAGTACCGGTACAGCAAAAATAGTTTGAAAGAAGATGTGTTCTCACCTCTTCGTCCGTGTATGGATTCGCGTCGGAGCCACTGCTGTAGTCAAAGTTTCGCTCTCGCTTCTTGAGAGCTTTGCGAACTTTTTTGCCAAATGTGCGGCGCGCTTCTCGCTCCCGTTTCTCCCGTTCTTCTTCATCTTCATAATCCTTTTCGTTCTTCAGGTCAAAGACGTTGGCCTTCAATTGGTCTTCTTTGATACGCCGCTCGGCGGCTTTTGTATCTTCATCCTGCTCGTCGTTGAACAGATCGGCATGCTCCTCGTCATCGGCGAATCGGTCCTCTTCAAAGTCCATTTCGCTAGCCTCCAGGCCTTCCCTGCCCGACATCCCACCCGACTTTCCGGCATACACCTTGTGGATCTTCGCATAGCTCTCCAGTTCTTTCTTCGCTTGAATTTCCTTTTGCTTTTCCATGAACCATCTCGGATCCTTGATGCGCTTCGACATGAATTTCTCGGCTTCTTCGATCGTCAACGCTTTGAACTGCTGCTTGGCAGTGAATTTGTACCACTTCTCGGCAGGGATCATTCGCATTTTGTTATTCTCAAACACGATCACGGCATAAGTCTCCGACAAGGCAGCCTCGTAGTTGCCCACCCAGACATTGCGATTATCAAAATCCTCCAGGTGCCACGGCAGAGCTTCCTCGTACTTGATCCGAGCTCGGGCGATTTCCTCCTTGGTCATGTCCGACTTGAACACCTGCTGTGTCTTCTGCTTGGGTGCATTTGGTCTCTTTGCCGTTGATCCCACTGATGGCGCGATCTGCGCCAGATTTTCCGCTCGTTCTTTCTCCCGCGCAGCTTTGCGGGCCTCGAGAGCTTCTCGCTCCGCCTCATCCAACTGCTGGCCATCAGGGCCGACCATCTTCTGGCCGTGGTGCTCGTGGGTTCGAGCTCGGGGATCGCGGCGATGAAGTCGGACGGGTCGTGTAAACTGAGATTCATCGCGTGGATCAATGGCTTTCTTGGCGGCAAAACGGGCAATGTGATGTTTGAGCCCTTCGCGCAAAGCTTTCCGAGTGGTGACGAGAGGGTAATCAACGTATTTCTCGGAGAGCAATGGTCCACTGAATCCATTGACGGAACGTGCATCCGGGGCGGCGGGCGGTCGAGTAGCTGGAAGCTTTGACTGAGGCGCAGGGCCGCGAACAGAGGAAGGGTGTGAGGGCAGGGTCTTTGAGGCTACAGTCGCACCGGCACCGGGGGCAACTCCAAGAGGTCGCGCCGGTCGTCGCTTAGGTCGGACCAGAGGATCGCCGGCGTTTTTGGGGCGGCGAAGCCTCATCGGAGGAGGAGGACCGCCGTTGGGTCCGGTTGGCGTCGGGCCGTTGGAGGCGTTACCTGAAGTCGACATGGTCCCTGTGGTGAGGAATGAAAGTGATCACGTCCGATTTGATCCGTTGAACGGTATTACAGCGCATCCACCAACGAGGGAAAGACGAGGCCGGGTCGACTTGATGAAACGAAGACGGACAAGAGGCGGATGGTGAGGTGAGAGGTGGAGGTTCCAGCGCGGGCCCGGGCTGGGCAGTGATGACACGCTTAGGTAATCCTCACCTGCTGCCGCCTTCGTCACTGCGAGATGCGGTCAACAAGCATCGCCCAGTGTCTGCTGCGCGGTCATTACTGATCTGGAAAAAGGGTCGCAAGACTGTTTGGGTACCTGGAAAATATGCTGCACGCAGTAAGAGACCAAAAAGAACATGTCATTCTCTAAGCTCGTCCTCGTGTTATCATCTGAAACTTGTGACAGTCTGTATAATACGTGATCGCGCCGTTACTTTAAGCGGAAGCCGGATGCCATCGTATTCATGTATTCATGTATTCATGTAGCATATCAGTCGTCAGCGTTGGCCACCTAACTATGTCAAACACTCTCGATGCCCTCGATTGTCTCATGTCCCAAATTTTTGCCCAGGTTCTAAACGCTTATAAGGGCAAGCCGTCCAATCGCAACCCTGTTTATAGATCTCGGTCCCCCACCACTTGAACCCGTCAACCCATCCGGGATATACCAGACAGAAAAACACAATCACCACTGCAAAGGCCAGACCTGAGTCCAAGGCCGCGGAGAGAGTCATGGCGTACTTCTCCCACCAGGCGGTCCTGCGACGACGAATCACATAGTTAAACAAGAAGCAGACCAGTGCCCAAATAGAGAAATTGAGACCGGTTGCAGGGGGTATCCAGCTAAGACTGCCAAAGAGGATGGGGAAATTGACTCTTCGCCAGAAACTCTTTTTGCTGTGACGCCCCAAAAGCCAGGCTGCAAAGGGCGCCGCGGCTCCGATCAAGAACGCCCAGACAAGAGGGCGATAAAGGCCACCCGGACCGAAGAAGCGCTGGGGTCCAACGACACCCCAGAGAACACTGCCGTTGAAATGAACGCGTGCAATGGGACAGTTAAAGCCATTGAGGGCTTGAGGAGTACAGAGACCTGGGATGTATGCAAACATCCAGTTGAGTACGCCAATCTGGGTCAAACTGGAGACCAGAGTGGCGACCATTTGCACAGCGAACAGGATGCGGGGCGGAATTTTCATGTAGTGCCCGAGCTTGAGATCGGACGAGAATTTGATGCCCTGAGCTGAGCTGATGTAGGAGTAAGTCACGAAGATCATGTTGGCGACTGGTCGACCGGGAAACGCAATGCCACACAGAAGCTGGCAGATGAGATAGAGACTGCTGTGCTGGTTGGTCACAGCCATGATGATACCGACAGGGATGAAAAAGATGCTCGTAATGAGGAGAGCGAGAAGCAGGCCGTACCAGGGCAGATGGACAGGGTAGCTATGACGGGAAAGACCCCCTCGTCAGTGGTGGCCCAAATCTGTCACGGGCTGAGGGGCGCAAACTTACTGCTCGACCGTGTAGGTGGCAATGACCAGCATGAGAACCAGTACAATCAAGTACCACGCGAGAGGAGCATCCTCATAGCGTCGCATTAGGCGGCAATGCACGTCTTCTGTCCCAAGAGGCAAATCACGGCCCGGGTCGTGAGAGCTGACTCGTGATGGCTCCCGACTTTGTTGTGAAGGGGAGTTTGATCCGTCCCGTGTTGTCAGAGGCTGATAAGGCTCAGCGTTGGGGACCTCTTTTCGCTCCTCGAAGGCTTTGCGCGTTTGGTGCAGAATATCTTTTCCGTACCAGCAAACGGTGTGAGTAACGAGGGAGGTCAGCGCGGCAAACTGGACCCCGTAGGATAGAACGTAAGTGAGGGGGAGGTACACCGGCGAGTACTCTTCGTACGCTTTCTGATCAAAGAGAAATTCTGGCGTCAGGATGCGGCTGACGTTATAAGGACGCCCGGTATTATCGAACACTGCCGTGGAGAGAATGGGCATATATGAGGAGAAGAGCACATTCTTGTAGTCTGTGGTAATCAGCCACTTAGTCAGCGACATCTTCGATGCTTTTGGGGAACCATAGGTCACTGACACAAAATGGGCGCGATAACCCAAATGACTACGACCAGACCGGTGACGATATTTGCCGCTGCCCACCATGGCGTGAGAAGGGGCGATCCGATGTAGGCAATTTGAGCCCAGTCGAATGTCAATGGCAACATTCCGAGTCCAGACGCCACCCCAAACTATGTCCGTCAGAGAGGTGTTGGGGGGATCTTTCAGGGAGTGAAGCCCCGTACACAGGACTTACCAAATTGGAGACCACGACGTTTTTAGGCGCAAACCAAGTCACCACATTGAAGTAGCTTAGTGCCGGCATGAGCAGGCCTGGAACGAAATACCAGACGAATGCAGCCGCCCACACGAGGATAAAAAACCTGTAGCGGGAGATACTCCAGCCATTCGCCTTCTTGTTGGAGGACTTGTGCATAGTCGAAAACATGGCGGTGGACATCAGAGTCCCGGGCCAGATCATGGCGGAAGGGCGAACAAGAAATCGCCGGGTCAGTCCAGCAAATGCATACCCCAAAACTTGAGTCGAGATGATGAGCAGCAGTTGATACAGAATAGGCACCTCCTGGTGATAAAACTTGTGTTGCTCAACGATCACCTGTGGAAGACTGCTGTCAGCCCTGACCGTCGAAATGTCGGCGTGGTTGGTAGGCATATATGACTCACATCGGTAGCAAAAGCGAATCCAAAGGAGACATTACTACTGATGTACACGCAGGCGTGCTCTTTTTCATTCCACCGCCCTTGACCAAGCCAAAGCCTCAATCTGAGCAGCCAGCTCAGATCCGCGATGTTGGTGTCATTCAGTAAAAAGTCCCGGCGGCTCAGTGTGCCGTTCTCGAACACCTCAATGGGATCATCTGACCGCTTCAGAAGCACATCCCAGAATTTGCCCAAAGGGTGGACCAAAACCAGTGCAATGATGGGCGTGATAGCCACGCTCGGATAACGAAGAGAGAAAAACAGATTCGCGGCCGACCCCGTCAAGGAAAAGAGCAACGAAAGGATCCACATGCGAGGTGCTAGACACGGACGAATAATGTTAGTGGGCGTACCATTAGTTGAAATCGAGGCCGGCCATTTTGATGACCCGTAGCGACGGCGAGTACTCACTGTTGATCGAAAGAGTAATGTCATCTGTCGCCGGGACGCTTGCGCGTACTTGCGCATATCTATCCACTCATCTGTCAATTATGTATGCATGACTTGCAGGCCAGAACGCCGAGCGTTACATTTCCAGGCCAATTCAGAACCACACTTACGGCGAATTATCCGGGGGATCTTCATCGAACGGTTTCGTGTCCTCGTCTTCAGTATCCAAAATATCCTCCTCATCCGTGGTCATGCACGGTGAGGAAGATAGTGTATCCTGCAACACCGGGCTTCCTGGTACCGCGAGCCCTGTTGCGAACGAGAACTTGGAGTCTGGCCCCAATCCCACATCCGACGTGGCCGACGATGGTCGGCGACTATGTCCATCCCTATGAAGAACACTGCTTCTTCGCCGCCGCCGCCGTTGACTGGAAGACTGCGACGGTTTCGTCGATTGGGATGATCGCCGGTATCGTCGTTGCGCCTCACCAGAGGGGCCACCGACGCCATCCTCGCAATTCGCCCGGGTCCGAGATAGCTGCCTGGGGGAAACTTCGTCGGAAGACTCGTCCTCGCTAAGCGAAACGTGAGTCTCCCTCCTGTCGTGGTCGTGATCATTCTCTTCGTCTTGCGGAATCCGAACTGCTCCGTATGAGGACGAGCCAAGCGCGGGCGACGTCCGAAGCAGTGGAGTGCGCGACATGAAAAGCCGGCAATGTTGCGGCCCGCGATTGCAGTTTCCCTGAACCTTTTCCCTTTCTTCCCTCTTCCTCTGTTTCAGCAAGACGGTCGGCTCTCTGTGTTCATGATCTCGTCTCCATCGTTGTGTCGGTGACAGAAAAAGATTTGACGCGGACGGACGCGTGTGGAGGGTCGACGTCAGAGTTCGAGATCTCGATCGAATCGGTCCGACTTGGCGGGGAAGCTTGTGCCTGACGGCTTCGGAGATTTAATTGAGCCCACTCTGCCGTGTTTGGAAACGATAGCCAACGTAGATGAACAGATTCAACCTGAAGTTCACACAGAGACTAGAGATGTCTTTCGGCTTTCTTTTTTTTTATGAAAAAAATGGGGGAAAAAAAGAAAAGAGTAACATTCTACTTTGCAAACAGTTCACACATAGCTCTATGCGACCAGATGTTTTATAGACTCATTGACTACGGACTGGCGGCTATCGATGGTATAGCAGCACATCGCATCACCATTCGAGGTTCATATATTTGACGCATAGTTGTTCTTCGCAAAATTCACGTAACTCGGCGAGTGCACGTCGTGTCACACCCGACGGTTGAGTATTCGAGTCATGCATACTGGCTGCGGTACCTGGGACTTCCAAGTCGAACAAGGGTATCCAAGCAGAGCAAGTCTATATCAATCATTATCCTGCCGGAGCCCTGGCCGGTAACTGCGTGCATATGATATATTCAAGTCCCGCAGGGACACGGAGAATGTAGTATGTACTTTTGGTTCACGAAGGACGGGTCTATCAAGAGAGAGAAAAAAAAAAGAGAAAAAAGAGAAAAGAAAAGGGTATGTCACGCTCAGAACAACTCCACCACTTGCTCATCCTCGTTCGTGGCCTTGGCTTCGGGCGCAGGCTCAATCTGCTTCTGGGCTTTGGCCAATTCCGCCTCGGTCTTGTCCCCTTCACCCTCCTCGTCGCGCATGATGACCTGAACCAATCGATCACAGGCCTCTTGCACTTCCTCATCTGCCACGTGAAGATGACATTCCCGAATGAAGGGGTACACCTGGACTTCGCGCATCTTGTCGCGACCCTCGCGAGTGGTCGTCAACAAAAGCAGGGTCTCCACGTGAGTGGTGAGGATGGTGTTGTCGCTCTCGCGCTTCTTGTCTGGCGGCAAAAGTTGCAAATCAGGAAGCATTGACAACATCTCCTCATCGGAGAACTCCTCCGGGCCGGCGATCGGGAGCAGCAAATAGGGAAGCAGGTTGGCACCGTCCTCGCTGAAGAGCATGGGGTGTGACGCGACATCAAAGGCTACATTTTTGATGGTTGAAGCGACCCCCTTTCGTCGAATATCGCTCTTGTGTTCGGTGAAAACGGTCAACTTGGTGATGGGGACCACTCCGTCGTACTCCTGGCGAGTTGTGAAATAGGCTCTCCCCGTCTCCGTCTGCGACAGATCGGCGAAGATGTAGGATAGGTAGTCGAAGTTGGCGTTTTTGTTCAACCCGCCCTCAGCACCCTTGACGAAGCAGTCCATCAGCTGATCGATGGCGTTCTCGGAGCTGGAGACATCAGAGGGCGCTTTGCGCTTCATGGTGTGGAGCTTGCTGAGGTGCGGGGATTTGACAAGATTGGCCAGCAGCATGGTGAATTCGTCGGCATTAGGTTCTTTCACATCCTACCAAAGCCGAGGGAGAATCAGTCTTCCGGAAACTTCAATAACGTGTCAAGGGTGGAAATTATGAGGCACGACTGAAGTACTGACCATGAGCTTCCTCAGCACGACTCCGAGAAACTCGTCATCGCTGGCCAAGCACTCGAGAACCTCCTGGTCGCTGGAAAGGTTGATGAGCATAGTCAAGGCATTTTTGGCAATAGGCTGGCCGGTTGTTTGTCAGTCGAATAAAGCGTTTCCCTTTGCATGTACCATTGTGATCCCGGTCCAACGCACAGTGTAGTCCTTGGTGAGCAGCTTCAAGTCTCGAATGGGGAGTAATTGATGCGCCTTGAAGAGGTTTGGTTGCGCGGTGGAGAAGCCCACAAGGTTCTCGGCGGCTACAGACACCCTCTGATTAATATCATAGTCGTCAAAGTTGCAAAAGGGAAGATCCGAAAGAGACGACGCAGACTGTCGTCGATTGCTTCGGGGGGGGGGGGGGGGTCATTACCAATCTGTCGAATCTGGGTGTTGCCATGGTGGAGGAATTCCACCAGCTATAGAGAGAAAAGCGCATCAGCAACAGCATGTAAGTAGTGGGGTGAGTCGTCGCCTCTCTCACCTCTTCTAATTCCGTAGGCATTCTGGAAGGGAAGCGCGTGCGTTTGTGTTCGTGTGTGTTCAGTAGAAGCTGTGAACTATACCAGTCCGATCGGAGTTGACTCGAAACTTTTTTTTCTGCCGCGACAAAGTGGGGGGCGACGTCACCGAGGGACTGGAATTGAGACTGAACAAGGAGGGTACAGTTGTGACGGATCTACAATCAAAGGCTGCTTATGAGGAATAAATCAATAAACTTCGAGGAATTCAAATTAAAGGAACGATATACTCTTGTGTCAATGGTTGGCCAAACAAGTCCAACTATTGAAGAAATGATATGGTACTTCCACACAGTACACTTTTCGTATGCATAAAAAAGTACCCCTCCTGCCCCCGCACTGGTCCCTCATCCAACTCCGGAGGAGCCTCGTCTCCGGCCGCCAGTTCGCGGGGGAGTGTAAATTTCCAAAACTTTTGATCTCGTCGTCGTGCCCTCTTTTTTATTTGATTGCATATCTCCCTTCGATTGCTCCCCTGCTGCAGCTTCAAATTATTGAAGCACAAGTCCATCAACCATCATGTCCAGTCCCAATCTACAAGAAATTCATGACTTTCTCATCTCTCTGGCCCTCAAGGCCGGGGACATCATCAACAATGCTCTGCCCGATACCAGCGGACCTGGCTCGAAGAAGAACAGTATGGAGTTTCCTCTCTCGAACTGAAACTGGATCATGATGCATGCTTGTCTCGGATCCTTTCGTGTGAATGACATAGACTGACGCCAGGGATTTCGTGTCTTTGTGCTTTGCTTCCATGACAGGCGCCGATCTCGTTACCGAATATGATCGTGCCGTGGAGAATATGATCTCGACATCGTTGAAGGAGAAATATCCGGATTACAAGTATGTTTTAATCATAGACATTCTCTTCAACTCACTCATTCACATGGACCCCTTCCGTCTATCCATCTCATTTCTAGATGCCCAGCTATCGTGAGCCACAAAACACACGTAGAGGCATACCAGGTATACTGTCATGCTAATTCCCCAATCCCATGTAGATTCCACGGCGAAGAGACCTATGATCCCAAGAAACCCCTCACCGACGCGCCCACCTTCATCGTGGATCCCATCGATGGCACCGTCAACTTTGTTCACAGCTTCCCCTACGCCTGTGTCTCCCTCGGTTTCGCCGTCAATCGGATCCCCACCGTCGGCGTGGTCTTCAACCCGTCGACCAAGACCGTCTGGTCCGCGATTCGCGGCCATGGAGCCTTCCGGAATCAGAGCACTCGTCTTCCCCTCAAGACTCAGGGGGACGTCGCCGCGGTCGAGCCACTGTCCGGATTGTCGAACGCGCTGGTTGCGATTGAATGGGGCTCAGACCGAAGTGGGCCGAACTGGGAGACCAAGGTGAGGACGTTTGAGAAATTGGGCAAAGCGAAAGAAGATGGGGGTGCCATGGTCCGGTCGTTCCGAAGCTTGGGGTCGGCGGCGCTGAATATGTGTGCTGTGGCCGAGGGGACGATGGATGTATACTGGGAGGGCGGCTGTTGGGAGTGGGATGTGTGTGCGGCGTGGGTGATTTTGGTCGAGGCCGGAGGGATGATGGTGGATGGGAACCCGAATGGGTGGCAGACGTCGTTGGACGGAAGGAAGTATCTGGCCATTCGGGGTGCGACGAGGGAGAGTCAGGAGGAGATCGTACGGGAGTTTTGGAGTTTTATTCAAGGTCGGCTGGAGTATTAGGACTATCAGCAGATGGGGCTGCAAGGGCGGGTAAAGACAGGTCTCCCGAGCATGATTCTGAGGGTCTATCTGGTGATTAAGGCCCGATGGAAAGCAAGTAGATGGTCAAGAGATAGTGCAGAAAAAGAGCATGTCTATGTACACATTGATTAATTACAGGGTATGATTGATCTAGAAAGTCACAGACAGATGGCAATATCCCAAAGATTCATGCTTCGGCCGACCCACGGAATGGATTGACCTCAGACGGAGATTGCGATACGGGCGAGGGAAGAAATCCCGCATGCACCTCGTCCACATCCAGTCCGGATTCGTGGCTATCATCTTCATCGCTCTGATGATCTGTCTCGCGCGCCGACTCCGGCCGAGAGATGTCGGCGAGGTCCGACGGCAACTGGGTCTGCAGCCGGAGCCTTTCCGGAGCTTGATGACCCCCGGGCAATACATCTGCCAGGCCGCGGAGGTGAAGAGCCTCATTCGAGGCAGACGCGTGGTTTGGGTCATGCTCGCTCGATTCACCATCGGCCTCGGACGTGACGTCCGATTGCCCTTCCACCTCCTCGCCTGAGCTGGTGGGCCCCACGTTCAATGCCTTGGCCCGCTCATCGTGGCTCCTCAAGGTGTCGTCCACTTCGGTTTGTGACGAGGGGCCGAAATGAGTGTCAACGAGGTGCTTGACTACTGGCCAGCCGTAGGCGTTGGTAAACATGCGGCGCACGATGATATTGTTGTGGGCGTCGGGTTCCAGTCGAACCAGAACCTTGCGCCAGGTCAGGTCGCGGTGGTATGCCCGGGCGATCTTTTCCTCGACTTTCAGTCCACTTTCATTGCTTTTGGTGCTTGAGCCCGACGGGGATGTCGGTGGGATGTTGGTCGTCTTGGCGGGCGCGGTGGCAGCATGCTTGGGATGCGAAGGACTGAATGAGAGAGTGCGACGCTTTGCGGGTAATGGAGCAGGGATATCTTCCGGGTGGTAGACGCGGTCGTGGAAAATCGTTCGCGGACGGGCAGCAGGATCCAAAATGAAGTCGGGAGGCGGGAGAGGAGGCATCAGCAGGTCGCCTGCCGACTCGAAGAAGGTGGTCTTGGGAGGTGTGTTGACGCCGACGTCTTCTTCTTCGTAGAGAGAGTTGCCACGAACCCGGGGCGACGGCGACTCGTCAGAGTCAAAGTTGGCCAAAGTCTGACTTCGTTTATAGATCTTGGCATGTTTATTCTTCGAACGAGGACGTTTCGTCTCTTTCGGCCGGAAGAAGGCCAAAAGACTGGCCAAGGGACCGGAATTGGCATCTTCGCCATTCCTGCTCTCCGTGTCCATTCCTGCAGAGGCTGCACTGTCGTTGTATAAAGAAGACTTTCGCCTAGCCAAGAATTGGCTCGGTTTTGGTGACGTTGGTTCTTCTTGTTGGGACGATGAATTTTCGTCCCGCGCTGTTTGTGTAGCTTTGCCAGCGTCGACCGATCCGCTCTTGGTCGCCTCTTGACCTTCTCCCAAGCGGGGGACGTCGTCTGGGCGCGCCAGTCGAGGTGACTTGGAGTTAGCGCCGGTCAGCTCAGCCCATCCCCATTCCGCCATCGTACCGACCAGGCCGTTGCCTCGCCTGGCTTTCTCGACTCGACCGAGACCACGCCAGTCAAGGAAGAGAAGACACGAGGTCCGCAACGGCACGATTCCATCGTTGACGACATTGGAGTAGACAGTGCGGTGGTGGAACTTCTTCAGGGCCGTATGTGCTGGACCGCACGGAAGAATACGCAATAGGGGTTTGGATCCCGGGTCGTTATGGCCCTGATCGTGCCCTGGATCCCCTCGGCCGCCAATGATGGCGCCCCATCCGCTGCGCACCTTTGGTGATGTCCAACTGAGCCCGAGGTCCTGGCCTGTTCGTCCCACCAGTCCAAGATCAAGGGCAAATCGGACATACATTGGGTTCTCGTTGCTGAGACCCAAGAACGGCGAGGCTAATGCGATGAAATTGACCGGCTGGATCCGATCGAAGAACTCCGGGGAGTGTTTCTGGATGTAGGCAATCGCGTAGGTCTGGACCAGCCCGCCCAAGGAATGAGCAATGAAGCTGATGCTTGTGATCTGGTAGGCATGGTCGTCGCTCTCCGAATCCGGGTGGTGATGGTCCGACGAGGGATGTGGATTGTTAGTCTGTTGATCCTGCTCGTGTCGAGAACTGAAGGCACGAGTGAAAGTGTTGACTCGGTTGAGTTTCAATGGATAATATGGCTGATCTGGATAGGTCATCAAAAGAATGTACTTGGCCAAACGTTTGCCGAGATACTGGATTCCTCGTTCCGTGCGGGCAGCATTGCCTGAGAAACCTCGCACGATGATTTCCTCATCGTCATCGTCGCCGCTTCCCTCGTCTTCACTGGCACTGCCGGTGACAGCGCCGTTCCTGGTCTTTTTTTGCCTTTCTTCCTGGGTGGCTTTCTTTCTTTTCGCAGCCGCGGCGTCGATACTTTCTTTCATATAGAGCATGTCTGCACCGAGGTTGCTGTGCAGCCCGTGAGTGATGACGACCAAATGAATCTTCTTCTTCTTCTTCCTTTCAGATTTACCCTTGGATTGTTCGGTCGTTGTCTCGGGTACCTCATCCTTTGAGATTCTGTCAGCTCGTTCGGGTGGGCCATCTGCCCGTTCAGACGCCCAGGACGGCAGCGGCGGCGTGTTCCACAGGCTACTCGTATCGTCAACGCGCAGAGTCGTCGACTTGGAGTAGACTCCCTTGGTTGCGATCGCCGAGTGGCCCCGCGCAGTCTCATCCTTCCAGTGATCCTGCAGTTTCCCGGGAGGTCCATGACTGTTCGACGCCGATCCTCCTGATGAGAAATACTCGATCGAGTTGGCATCGCGCGCCACCAGTAATTCGAAATGAACCGCGGCGGTAGTCGAAAAGATCACCTGGGACACGATCTCGATAACCCACGTCATACTTCGGTCGCTCTCCTCGCCGAGTTGACCCGCCGCAAGATTATGGGAGTCCCCAAAGCGTGCCGGCATCTTGATCGTCGCATCCCAACTCCCGCCCGCCTTCAGGTAGGGCTCAAACTGGGGGACACCCTCGGTATCTTGGTGATTGTACTTGGCATTTGGATCGAATGTGGAGGGATAGCAAGCCGTGTAAAGCGTGTATGGCCCATGGAGGTAGGCGGCGCGAAGCGGAATCGCAGAGGTATTCTTGATCTTGACGTAAAGCTCGGAGGGGATAGGTAGGATAGGGTCGGCCGCAGGAGTGTAGGTCAAAGTGTATCTGCAGTGGGCCCAGAAGAAGCTTGTCAGCCTTGCTGTTCTTCAAGCTACGTGCTAGTTTCTGATCACACCCTCCTCGAGTATAGCGGCCAGAAGTGAAGCTCCCCTCCCCCCCTCCAGCACGTGTTGGAGTCGCTCGGGGAATCGCTGCAATGACCTACCGAACGACTTCTCCAACGCGAACGCTTCCAGTCTGGTGAACCAACAACATATCGGCTGTTGGTACCCTGTGATCGATAGGCTGCTGCCAGCCACCGAGTGTCGTAAAGTAGGGTACACTCGCGGTGTGGTTATTGGTACTGATTCCTTGGTCGGGAGTCTGTGATGCGGAATACGTTCGGGGGGTGATGAGCATCGGATCTGGCCATGTATTCCATGGCCTAGCAAGACATGAACGTTTCCACAGAGAGACCAGATAGCTTCACATCCACCGGAAAGATCCAGGAATGTTGCAATCGTTCTGCCCTTAGATCATCCCGCACCGTGACTGTTGCTCATGTGAGCCGGGCGGAGAGAGTGCCTGAGCTTAAGCGGAGATCGGAAGATTCGGTCATCGTATCCTCCGCGGCTGCCGCAGTGAATGTACATTGTACATGATCGATGCATGCCGACAGCCAGATCTATACTTACTGTGAGATCGAAAAACTGGATAATTCGCACTTGAGTTGGATCAGTGTGGGGGCATGGTTTGAAGTGGCAGATTGTGCGTTCTCTGTTCCAGAAAGAAAAGGGAACGACTAGTCATGCAGTGTCGAATGTACATCATTACCTTAATGTTCCCACACAAGCAATTGAATATGCAGCCAGTACACAACCCAGTGGGGCCCGGCCGGCATTTAAGGTGAGGACAACTGAAACAGGCAACAATCTTGGCATCTTGTGTAGAACATGGTCACTGTTGAGTGGTGGAGCGTAGCAGTTTCAGAGGTACTGATGGCAAACTCCCTGCTTAGGTTTCAGCTTGGTCGTGTTTTGGGAATTGACCGACGAGATCGCTCGAATGCAGCCACTCCTACGAGGTGGCACGTGGTCATGTACTCCCATGTACTATTCTTGCAATCCAGCTACACATCGGACAGACATCAGACATTTCAGGCAAGATCAGGATAGTCATTGCGTATTAAATCTGCTTCGACAACTCTGTTCATATTCAGATATATCCATATTTCTTCTTTCCAGTATATACCAGCAAAATCTACTATTTGTTCATTCTCTCCCTTCAACGGTATCGGCAGGTTTGATCAAATTCAAAACCCGTCTCGTCTCCATCCGAATCTCCATCCATCCGCCCTGCTCAACAATGACAATCTTCCCATCAATGCAAACGCGTCGCCATCGCTCTGAATCTTCATCAAAATCGATCCGCACCCTATCGACCTCTTCATATGTCACTAAATCATCCGCCACATGCGCCCCACCTTGATACGCCAGCATAGTCAGACGCATCGCCTCATCTCCGGACAAAGGTCCAAATCGAATGAATCGCATCCGCCCGTCCAGCGCTTTCGAGGCCGGAGAGATTAAAAAGTCCTTTTCTAAGCGTGGAACAAGAGTTGTCAGCACGTACATGTGCTCCGTCTCGGGTAAGGTGTGGTGATGAAGGCCAGTGGTGCGTGGACCTTTCTTTTCGCTCGTATTGGGATTGGCACAGGGGTTGGAGCCAGGGCTGGTCAATGTAATCCGGCCTCTAAAACGATGAGGCATACTGCCATCAGAAGGATAAAGTAATTCTTTGGCGGCCATCTTGAATCTCTCGGTGCCGAATTTCCGATATTCAGCCGTGTCGCTGTCCGCGACCAAGGCGGCGTGAAGGCCCCAGCTCGCGACAACGGCACCATACATGGTCTGGTCAGACCCAAGTTCGGGAGACTCGCTGATGGGAGCGCGCTGTCTGCCCTCATCTATGACCAGCTGGGCCCCCGGGGAGAAGTTCACCGCGATGGTCGGAACGGAGGTCGGACGACCATAGAGCAAGGCGCGGAGAGCGCCAGCTGGGCCCGATCGTAGACCGATTGAGCTGGCCATGGCATTGCCGGTACCACAGGGAACCAGGGCTATGTCAGGCATTGCTCGAATTGATCTTTGCGATTTGGAAAAGACATCAATCAAGTCGACGAGTCCTCCGTCGCCGGACAGGAGGATGATCGTTCGGGGAACGCCAGCACAGGCATCCTTCAAAAAGCGCGATCGGGCCAGTTCAAGAATAGTCTGGGAGGACTGTGTCTCAATTGCCTCGTGATTCAGCCCCAAGTAGCGTAAAAAAGGTTCGACATTGTCGCGAAAGACTTGTTTCGCAGAGCCTGTCCCGCTCCGAGTCGAGATGATGACCTGGATGGGCTTGTCCCGACGCAGATGGCGAGGAATCTCTTGCAGATGCAAAGAGAGACCTTCAGGAATGGAAGCTATATCAATTTGACACAGGGAACTCGGCGTCTCATCTGGGCTATTATTAGCCGAGTTCCGGTCGATGTACAGTACGCGATAATCAGATGTGGACGAGGTCGGAGAGCGCACAACACCCACAAGGTCCGTGAATTCGACTTGACGCTCGTGTCCCGTCGAGGGGCTCCAACGCAGAGTCCGCGCAGCCTCGTCGACTGAAACCGTCGCGGCGACTTCGAGCGGCGACATAACTAAGTTCGCTTTCCGTCTTTGTTTTCTGGGAGAATAGCAGCTTGGAAAGGAGAAGGAAGAGAGGGCAGGAGACGGTTATATGCTCGAGGAGTGATGGTCAGATAAGCTGACACAAGATTGGCACGAGGAAGCCGAATGTAGCTAGGAGCGCTTATAGTCGTCCGCGAGCCGGACCAGGCCTCCAGCATCTGATATGGATGCAGGAATTGTCCTGAATACTACCCAGGACAAGATAAGAAATGAAGAAAGAGCCAACTATGGTCAATTCTGGTCAAAAAAAAAATTGCCCGATTGCTGGGCTGTTCATTTCTAAGCTGAGGTTGTAATCAGAAGCATCCTAGCTGGTCCGTCAAAAACAGCACCCATTCCAGCGGACCTTGAGAGCCGCATTTCAGGAAGCAGCATGACTGGGGCGTTTATTTATATACAAAGCACAGTACTAATACAGACACGATTCGCGGCATCCAAGCAAGGTACCGTCGGGGGTGACGCAGAGTCGTCGAGCCAACGAAAACTGGAAAAGGTGGATAAACGGAATAGTAGGCGGCGCCCACTATTTCTAGTTGTCGTATACTGGTATGACGCACGGAGGACTGGAAATTGATGTACTAAACGCCCTGCTCAACCGGCGAGGACGCAAAATGCTTGTCACTGAGGTTCACGGCAATGAACGACTTCGGTAATTTGACCCTGTTCCAATCCGTTAGTTCAGGCGATGACGAAAAATGAAGGTGAGGATCGCGTAAGAATCCGGGGGGCTTACGTGTCGAATTTCGCCTTCAGAGTCTCAATCACTTCTTTCCAATCCTGATGAGCAGTGAGGCTGCGTCGCGGGGCACAGCCAATGGCGTGTCGAGAATCGAGTTGCACATCAAGTGGGTCAAAGGCGTGGCAGCCGGGGCTGATGGAAATGCGGATGGAGTATGAGTACGGCTCAATCTCATTTTCACTGTCGATGGATTCGTACAGCTCGAAGCAAATCTGAGACAGGTAGTCGAGTTCGGGAATAGCCCGACGCGCAATCTTGGTTTGAATCCCACCTTCCAGAATGCAGTTCAGTAGGGTGTAAATGTGGGACTCCTTGGTAAAGTAGAAGAAGGACTTTGCGTCGTCAGAGGCTTGGACCTCCTCAAGATCGTGCACGATTTCTTGCAGCAGAGGCAGCGATGTGAGCAGACCAATCTCGAGCTTCTCACTATCGGTAATGCCGTACTCCTGGGGCGTTACGTAGTCGAACAGCACTTTGGCCAACTTGTACAATTCACGAAGCTTGGACAGCCGCTCGTCGACTTTGCACTTGGTGGAGTTGGAACCGGGGAAGAGCTTGAAGTAATGGTCATACGAATCGTCCAAAGCTCGGAGTTGCGGGAAGGATTCCAGCGCGTGCAGCCGTTTCTTCCAGTTGAAACGGTGGCCAAATGACTGCGTCTCGCCGCGCTCCTCCGTGCGCTCACTCGCCGGCTCCGACCCTGACTTGCTGTCGGACGCCGAGTCGGACTTGGAGGCACTGCGGCCCTTGGAGCCACTGCAGTCGTCTTCTTCCCGGTCGTTCTCGGGAGGCATAAAGACCCACTCGAGGAACTGCCGGTTGTGCAGGGCATCAAATTTCATACTATCGTAGAGCTCAGAAATCTTGCTGGGGTCGACCTTTTCAGTGTCGCAGAATTCAGCAAAGAGCTTCTCCCAGCGTTCCCTGAACAGTCGCGGATCTTCGCCTGCGCACCAGCGACCTTGAACATTGTTCAGCTCAGCATTCTCCGCATCTTCCTGGTCGAGTGCGTCTTCCCCTTTCCTCGATGCCGACGCTTCGAGTTGTTGAAAGTTGTGTCGCATGACACTTCGATGGTACTTCATGAGCTCAACTACCGTTGCAAGAACAACCGATGGTTCAGGAATGTTGCTGTCCTTGGGCCATGCGAATTGAGATGGCGCAAATCCTTCTCGCAATAACAGCTTGAGCTTCTTCTTGACCTTGTCCATGACGTCCTTGGCGGCATTGGAATCATCAAGCAGATCCTTGCGAACTTGGATAAAGTCCTCAGGGATCTCCTTCTGATCGAGGAACGACGATGCCCAGATTTGCGCTAGAGCAATATATTAGTATACGCAATCCTCCCCCCTAAAAAAAAGGACTGGAGTAACCAGGGTGGCTGCACATACCACTCGTGCTTACTCTCCGTTCGGAGCTTGTGAATAGTCGCACGTTGCTCAGTGCCTCCTTGTTCATCAGCTTCAGATCGTCTCGCATGTTGAGGCCTAGGTCCTGCGCTTGATAACGTGCTGCATGGGTTGGCTCTCCGCCCCATTTGATCACCAGCTGCAATTTGTCCAAAATCAAATCGTTTTCCACGGCGGAGAAGCGAGAGAATGTGGCACCCGAGATCGAGTCACTACGGGTCTGGGGCCGACGAAGAGGGTCACTGTCGCCCCCGGCCTCACCTCCCGTCTCACCCGGCGTGGGCGTCAGTACCTCTTCAGGTATGTTTTCTTCCGCGGCCGGAGTGGCTGTCGTCTCCGAGTCACGCTCCCGCATCTCGGGCGACATTTCTTCCGGTCTGCGTTTACGGAACATGGGCTTAATCTGCACCTTGGTACCAGGCCATCCACCCTTCTTTTCAAGTGAAGTACGGAGCAGCTTTAGCTTGTCCATGTCCTCCAGGCCCTGATCCATAGCGACCTTGACCGCATTGGACACGCTAGACAGAGCAGCCTCGCCTTTGATGACCACTTCCTCTTGATGGCCCTTGAGAAGATCAACGAAAGGTTGACTGTGGAATGTGAACTTGAACTTTTGCTTTGGTGTGCGATCAGCATGGCGAATAACAGCCACCATTCCCTTCAATCTCCACGAGTGCTTTGATGCCGGGGGTGGGGGTGGGGGAGCCGCCATGCCATCGTTTGACTGGTGGATAGAAACCGCGGGTGACTTTGTGTTGGATGGGCTAGGCCCGCGATGATCAAATTGAGCATCCCGAGGGCTCGCCACCGCCGAGTTTCCTAAGGCATCTACGACTTCCGCTTGGCCATTTGACGACGTGACCGACGGCGCGCCGGTGGCCGTGTCAGAAGCGTTTGATTCGGGGGCCTTGTGCACAACACCTGAATTTCCATAGAGTCTGGATGTGCTCGGCGACTTGAGCAGCGTTTTCAATGCCTGTCGGTGGGATCCTGTCATACTTCGGCGTGACGAGCCGACCTCTGCAGTTTGCGAATCCACCACCTCTGTCGCAGGTTCGCCTCGGCGTCTCTCCAGATCCGCGAGGAAGGTCTCGCGCAGAATGTGGGCGCACTTGTCGTAGTAGTCATTGTTGTCTTTGACGAAGCTCCACCCATTAACGTCAATCACGTAGCTCTTATCGCCAACGCGAAGCATATCGAAGCCGCAAATCCGCTGGCCAAATCCATTCGAGATCTTTGAAGCAATGGCTGCTTCCTCTTTGCTCAGCTTGGTAATATAGCGCAATTCCTTGCCATGGGTATTGCGTCGAACAAGACCGTCCACTACAGGGGATTTTCGCGTTTCGGCGTGGCAGAAATCTGGCCCCACGGTGTAGGCCTTTACATCCTCTGCATTATCCACCCGTAGGAATTGTTCGTAGAGATAGCTGGCCTCGGGCTCAGTCACTGACCGTGGAATGGTCATCTCCGGGTCATATTCGGAACTTTTGTTGCCCACTTTGCGGAACAGCTTCCGACCTCCACCGCCGTACTGCTGATCGTTGGGGAAGTAGATGTGGATGTTGTGATCCTCGCCATTGACAGGCTTTTCCACAAAGGGCTTTCGCAAAGTCTTGCCATCCACGATCAAGGACTCTCCATCCTCGGACATGGACACATTCTGCGTTCTCGGGGTGCCACCACCCGTTCCGTCCTCCGGGCCGTCCAATTTGACCCCGGTCAATTGGAGGATGTGTTGAGCCAACTCGGCCGACTCCAAGACGGGTCCACCATCTCGATTAACCTCCATTCTCTTCGGAGTGGGCACTCCCATCTGATCGAGAATCCGAAGACAAAGTCGACGATCCCACAGCACCTTTTGCATGGGCAGATCGTTTACGCAGAACGGCTTGCGCAGCTTGGCATAGGCAATTGCCTTGTCCAAAGGAAATCCATCTGAGAAGAAAGCGATCAGAAAGTCACAGACGGGCCAGTTCTCGACAGCCTCGTCGAGAATCACCTTGTCACCAAACACAATGACCTCGAAATCTCCCTTGGATTGCAGACGAGTCAGGATATTCTGACTCGGCTTGCTGCGGGCCTTGACGTCCAACGCGCACACCCCCAGTCGCCACGGTTTTGGCCCACTCGCCTCCATCTCACTTATTGAACTGGCCGCCGTACTCCCACTGAACCGCCGGCGGGCACGACTGGAGGAGCGGGTCACATGGCCCATTCTGTTTCCCGAGCGAGTTTCTTGCGTTGCGTCCCCTCTGGCTGCCTTCACTGGCGAATGCTGATTGTGGACCCTGCTGGACGTGGACAAGTCGACCGGAGAGAGGCCTTTTGAATCCTGAGTCGATTCCAAGACCGGCAGAAGGGACGAGTCCGAGACGAGGGCATTATCGGCGGGAGCGCTCAACAATTCGGCATCTGGGGGCGAGCGAGCACCCGATGAGCCATTGTCGAGATCCATGGCATTGAGCGTTTGATGGCAGGATCTCAAGGGACACAAGAGAGGAGAAGAATGTCGAGAATGCGGTCAGAGGTCTGCGGGTCGATCCTGGGTGCGGTGTGGCGATAAGACAAGCGGAGGATCAAGAGGGGAGAGAGATTCAAGTAGAGTGGGGGGCGTGCGATTGTCCACGAGGTCGAATGTGGAACTGGTTCCGTGGAACTTGATCAAGTCAAGAATTGTGTTCAGTCCGAGGTTGAAGCCATTGCAATTCTCTTGATCTAGTGAAAATAAGGGAAGGCGAAACAACAGAAAAATTTCATGAACTGCTGCAGCTAGTCGCATGGACTCATTTTTCCAGTGACCTCATTGGGCTCTTCCGCATGCAAAAGAGACCACCGCCGAGAGTCTCGGCCAGCCCCGATGCGACTCGACAATCAACCGTGACTCCATGGAAGCGAACATAGTCCGAAATAACATGTGGTATTGATGGTTTTACGACCTACGATCATGACGGAATCTACGAATGATCTATAATCGGACAGAAAAACAAACATCGAGTCAAAGCTCAAGAAAAAGGATACTTTGCTTATCTAGATGTAAAGCGATGGGTCCACCGCCAGCCACTAACTTGCCAGATTCGCACTAACAAGCCGCAATGCGTGAGCGCAAACCAGTGACGAAAGAGCGGCGTGGAACGCACTCGCCCTAGTGCTGCATATTTGCTTATTTTTGCTTCCTTTGGGAAGTATATCAAGTGATCAGGCAGTGCCGTAGTTCGGACCATATAGAATTTTTACGTTGAAAACAGCCAGATTGCGAGCCACCACCTTCCCGCTATCTCTTGATCACCAATTTGACAGTCCGAAGCGCCCCATCAAAATACTTTTGTGTTTTCTTTCTTTGTTTCTTTTTTCTTACAAAAAATTGAAAGGATAGTGCGACTCCACATTGCCAGAAAGTAACTGATTTGTATTTGAACAACCTTCTCAGGGCGGGCATGATTCTTTGCCCTTGACGGGACTGGCCTTAAGCAGCCAAATGTGACGCTGTGTGGTGATGATTCTCGAATCGTCGCAGCCCGACGGGTATAAACAGGCAGTATACATCTAGTAAGCTACGGTGGCTGATGCAATATTGAGAGCTCCAAGTCGAGGCGAGTATGCCAGCGTGTTCCTCTTTCAAGTCACAGACAACCAAACCGGACCATATCCCCTTTGAATCAAATTTGATTCGCATCGTCAGTACGATAGTTAAATTCCATTGCAACCGGATCCTGTCGCAGGATCCGGCGTCTGTGCAGGTCCAATTGAAACAGAGCTACAAAAACAACCTTTTCGAGTTTGGCGGTACGATAAGCCGATAACAAGTGATATGAAGGCAAGTGATTGCGGGCCGATAAGGTGCGGTTTGGAGATGCCAGAAGGCGGTGTGGCTGAAAGCTCCCGCAGAAAAAAAAATCCCGCCTGAAATTATCGAGACGGTTCACGAGCGTAACCGGACAAAAGCATCACAATGCCGGCTCTGGCCAATGATACCTTTGATCTGCCTCTGGCCAAGAGGCAGAAGACTGTTCTCGAGAAGGCCCAAGGATCTTCCCGAGGAGGCTCCAAAATCTTTGCACCTTACAGGGTACGACTACTGCTCCAATTGAACTCTCCCACCGAGAGAAAGATAAAAGCACCGCAAGGCTGCCAAATCAGACAAGCTCTGTGAAAATTGACGAACTACGGGGCTAACATTGTTTTGCTCTTTGAAATAGACTCTAGGTCTTGTATCGCCGACCTCGGTCCCTTTCACCTTTGTGCGCCTGGGCAAATCGACCTTCCAGATCACGACCTCAGTCGGTCATACTTTGCAAACCTATGATGTGCGCAAGGGCTTGAACCTCATTTTCCTGAGTCGACCACAAACTCCTGAGACCATTACTGCGACGTTTGCTTGGCAAGATAAGGTCTTTGCAGCATGGGGCCACCTTCGACCGCGGTCGCCCGGTGGTATCTGGGTCTTCAAACGTGGAAAACGAGTAGCGTCCTTGGACAGCCCCGGACTGGATGCACCCATTGAACGCTTGGCGGTATTTGGCTCATGGGTGGTCGGCTGCTGGTCTGGTGGATTGGAGGTATGGAAGAATGGCAGCTATGAGCACTACACCAGTCTGCGACCCCGGCCGATTCCCGGTGCATCGGGAGACCAAGTCTATTCCGGTGTCATGTGCACCATGCCCACTTACCTCAACAAAGTCTTCGTCGGTCGCACTGATGGTGCTGTTGACATTTGGAACCTGCGCAGCGGCAAGCTTCTCCACACTCTTCAGCCTCCATCCGCCTCTTCACAGCCGGGCCCCGTGACGGCAATGCAGCACACCCCGGCCCTGTCCCTTCTCGCCATCGCGCACAAGGACGGTTCTTTGGCGATTCAAAATGTCGATTCTGGCGAATTGGTATTGTCTCTGAGAAATTCTGCCGCCCGAGCTGCCCCGGTGACATCCATCGCTTTCCGGAGCGATGGCCTTGGCGCTGGTCACGATGGACGAATGGCCGGCGTGATGGCCACAGCTACGAGCGGAACGGGAGATATTACAATGTGGGATCTGAACAACGGGGGTCGAGTGGCGGGTATCCTTCGAGGTGCCCACCGTGTGTCCAACAACGTCTCAGCAATGGGCGTGAACCGGGTTGAATTCCTAGATGGTCAGCCCGTACTCGTCTCGTCGGGTGACGACAACGCCTTGAAGACGTGGATCTTCGACGAGACGCCTTTTTCGCCCATTCCCCGCCCATTGCATTCTCGAGCGGGTCACTCTGCGGCTGTCAACACGATCGAGTTCCTCCCGGCCTCCTCGGACGGTTCCGAATTTGGCGGCAAGTGGCTCTTGAGTGCAAGCAAGGATTGCAGTATGTGGGGCCTTAGTCTTCGCAAAGACAGCCAGCACGCAGAAATGTCACAAGGCAATGTGGAGCGCAAGGCCAAGAAGATGGGCCCCTCGGACCACACCGGAATGACCTCGGCCGAGGCGCTCAAGGCGCCCGAGGTGACCTGTATTGCCAGCTCGCTCAATCGGGATGGTGGTATGGGCACTGCTACTTCAGGGCCAGTGTGGTCGAATCCTAAGTTTGGGACCACGGATGCCACCAATGCCACCGGTTGGGAGAGTGTTGTTACCGGGCACCGGGGTGATCAGTATGCCCGGACTTGGTTCTGGGGTAAGAAAAAGGCTGGTCGCTGGGCCTTTGCTACTAGTGACGGAACGGAGGTTAAGGTAAGCCCACTATTGTCACCATCTACACCACTTTCGACGCTAACATGTGTGTGTTTGTGTCTCTTTCTTACAGAGCGTTGCGATGTCTCCCTGCGGCACATTCGCCGTTGTTGGATCAGCCGGTGGTGCCATTGATATGTTCAACATGCAGTCCGGCCAGCATCGCCAAAGTTTCCCTCCGCGCGCACCCAAGCCTCGCAAAGCGAAAATGCCGGTGGTGGATTATTCGGCGGACAAGCATACCAAAGCGGTCACTGGTCTTATGGTCGACAACTTGAACCGAACGGTGATCAGCTGTGGTCTGGATGGCAAAGTCAAGGTACGTTGGTGTGCCCCCCAAGCCCGTGATCCTAGCTACCCGACGTGACTAATGTGATCTTTAGTTCTGGGATCTTCTCAAGGGCACATTGATTGATCAGCTCGACTGGCATCCCATGGCGGCCATCACGGGACTCCGCTACAGCAAGACCAGCGATCTGGTTGCCTTCAGCTGTGACGATCTCTCCATTCGCGTGGTGGATCTGGAGACCCGAAAGTTGGTTCGTGAATTCTGGGGCTGTGTGGGTCAGGTCAATGACTTTATTTTCTCCAACGACGGACGTTGGATCGTCGCGGCCTCCATGGACTCCGTCGTCCGTGTCTGGGATCTGCCCACGGGTCATCTCATCGATGTTTTCCGCGTCTCCAGTACTTGCGTGTCGCTGGCAATGTCGTCGACTGGCGATTTCCTTGCTACCGCGCACGCCGGTAGCATTGGAATCAGCCTTTGGAGCAACCGATCCCTTTTCATGCCCGTTTCGACCAAGAATCTGGATGACGATGTGATCGAAGACGTGGCTGTGCCTACCTCTTCCGGTGAGAGCGGTGCGGGACTGGTCGAGGCCGCGTTTGTGGACGCAGAGGAAGTGGATGAGTCCGAGGGGCCAGTGCTGGCCACTGAACAACTCCAGAAAGACATGGTGACACTGAGTCTCGTTCCCAAGAGCAGGTGGCAGACATTACTGCATCTGGATTCCATTCGGGTATGATACCCTTGCTCCTGGCAGCAGTCTTGTTTCTCGCGACGACTTGACCTGAATGAATGAATACTGACCCGCGATAATGATAGGAACGCAATCGCCCGAAAGAAGCCCCGAAAGCCCCGGAAAAGGCGCCATTCTTCTTGCCCTCTCTGCTCGGCCCTGGCGCTTCTCAAGCCGCTAAAGATGCCGCCGCGGCTGACGCTGCCGAGTTGGCAGCTCTCACGCAGACCGTGGACGCGGAGCGGTCTCGCGTGTCCAAACTTCAGTCCGGTAACCTTGGTCCCGCAGAATCTCCCATTACACGACTCCTGGAATCCGGACACGAAGGTGGCTCGTTTGATCCCCTGGTTGAACATATGAAATCCCTTTCGCCTGCACGGGCCGACCTTGAGATCCGCTCTCTGGATCCCCGTGTGCGTAACGGATTCTCTGAATTGGCGACTTTTGTTGAGGCGCTCACTGCACGCCTCAAGCTGCGCCGGGACTTTGAGCTGGTGAACGCGTGGATGGCCGTTCTGCTGAAGATTCACTCCGACACAGTCGCTCTCTGCTCGCATCGCGACGAGCCCGAGTATCGACTGCTGCGGGATGCTTTGGCGGCTTGGGCTCGCGAGCAGCGGCAGGAAGGCGAGCGCTTGGCTGGCCTTGTAGGATACTGTCGTGGTGTTGCCGGCTTCTTGCGTTCAGCTCGCTGATTCATTTTGTTTTTTTTTTTTTTGTTTATTCTTCTCACTCGTGGAGTTGGAAAATGCAGCGATGTTAATTTATGTGATGAAGGAAATCGACTTGTCCGTCTATAGACCTTTGGCAGCATGTACACTTTGTACAGTATATACATCTAAGCATGCACTATACATTAGGTTTTTGTCCACTTCACAGAACTCAGAGTCGGTAGAAATCTTTGAAGAGAGCCATTGCGACACAAATGCAACCCAATTTGACTCCTACACATAGACCGACTGATCGAAGTCATAGCTGGCGAACATTTCACTTTCCATCAAGTCACCACCGTTGCCGCACTTTCTCGGCGGTGGTTTCAACAAACTCTCGACTCAGCTTCGCCAAATTTGCTTCTTGGGCGGGTTGCAGATCCACACTCCGGCTCCGGCTTGGTCCAATTGCCAATTACCTTTGACGGTTTGAACTCGAAACTACTTGTGTCTAATGATAGAAATATTCTGCCTTCTGGCCACCCTTGTTCTCATCGAAGAGGTATTTCTTGCTCATGGGTATTCCACACCTGACTAAACACCTTCTCCCCTACGCCGACTCAGTCGTGCTTGGAGAGGTCCCTACGGGCCAAGAGGCGGATGAACATACTATTGATGAAACCGGTCGGATTCGGTCGGTCGTCATCGATGGACCTAGCTTAGTATATCACCTCTACTATCGATTGCTTGCCTGGATGAGCCCTGCGCATGATGTGCTGGATGTGCAGCCGACGTGCGACGAAGTCAGTCGTGCCGTGGTGACTTGTCTGTCGGAGCTGTCGAGGCGAGGCGTTCAAATGTAAATGCAATTCTGTCCTGCTCTACTCTTTGTGTCTTTTTGTTTTTTGATTGCTTGATTGGTTTTGGCGTGGGACTTTTGTTCTTTCTCAATGTCTCATGTGTCGAATATCTGTCAATTGGGACATCCTGTTCTCTCTCTGTGCTTTTTATTGGACATCGCGGCTAACAACGATCCCAGACGCAAGATCTGCTTCGACGGGGCACTGCCCGTCTCCAAGCGAGAAACCCGACTGGCACGGATTGAGAAATCCAGACAGAAACTCGATGCCTTTCGTCGCAGAGAGCCCGCGTCCAGCAGACAGTGGCGCGAAGAGGTCTCTCTTCCACCTCATCAATTATGGCAGGGCCGAACTCTCCCAGCTCGGTGGAAGAATCTCCCTGAGAACCCGTTCATGGTTTCGGCAGTCTTTGAGGATCTACGTACTCGGTGGAGTCGAGCGCAGATTCTGCATTATACCGATTGCGAGTCGGTGGATCTGCCAGGGGGAGATTACCCGTGGGCTGATATCACAGTGATGACGCCCGGAGAGGCAGATGTGAAATGTGCAAATGTGTCAAAACGGACTGGATCGGCCATTTTGACAAATGACTCTGACTTGATCGTGCATGATCTTGGAGCGGATGGGTCGGTGGTATTCCTGAACTCGGTGCATTTGATTAGTGGGATCGGTGATGGAAAAGGGGTTGAATCGCAATCGAGATCTGGATTAGGCTCAGGCTCGAGCTTAGATTCGAGTTCCAATTCCAGGATCAATGCGATGAGGCTGCACCCGCGAAATCTTGCCCGTCGACTCGGAATTCATGACCTTCAGCTTTTCGCCTTTCATCTGAATGAGGATCCTCATCTCGGCTTTGCGGAGCTTGTTCGTCGATCCCACGGACAGGAAGGATCGGTGTCCGTCAAGTACCGGGAGTTTCAGCGTGAGTATCAGCAAGCTGCTGAAGATTCACTCTCGGTCAGTAATCTGCGGACCGTCAGTGATTTGGACCCACGAGTCTCTGAACTGGTCTGGCAATATGAGCGCCGCGATGTCTTTTGCGCCACCGGCAACCCGCATGTTTACCTGGGGATTCTGGTAGAGGACTCTTCCCGGCGATGTTCGTGGGGATTCGGAAGCTTCTATCGAGTGCTAGGGTACTCTCTTCTTAACCAGGCGTATCCGCTGGACAAGCGCTTCTCTGGTATCAGCGAATATGCACGCCGAGGCACTCGTGTCGTAGCCGAGAAAATCGCCCTCGACAATGCAGAAACTGCACTTGTGAATCTCTCGAGTGTCGAAGAAAGTCTCCAACTGGCACGAGACGCTTTCGGGGCGGATGATCAATCTACGTTTTGGATCATGTTTGCCCTGGCTGATATCTATTGCGATGTTGAGAACCAGGCGTCGCTGCCTGATGCAGTACACTTGGAACGATTCTTGACCAAGGGATTCTTGGGGAAACGAACGGAATGGTCAGATATTCATCTGTGCGCTCAGATTCATGCTGTTCTGTATTCGCTTCGCATTCTGCAGCAGTTGTTGCGCGTCTTGCCTGATAGTGAACACCTCGACGGGCGGAATCGGTTGATTTTACAAGATTTATCTCCCTTACATGGTCTCATTCCGTCTCGTCAGGAGATGGTTCGGCGGTTCTCAGGGAATGGAACTGCCCATCGATTGGTTCAGAAAATGTTTGCAACATTCTGTTGAGAAGTGAAAGGATGAGCTCTTCTGGCTTGACAAACTCGGAACTGAGTCCTTGGAATTTGACGTGTCGCAGTGACTTTGTTGGCCAGATAGCTGCATGTATATACAAGAAACAAAGCTTCTTTTCGTGACCTTTGCCGGGACGAAATGAAAGGCGTACCACCATGTAGAATGAAAATTTTTCGCTCAAACCATAAAGTTCCCAGAAATGATGGCGACATGAGAGGGAATCATTCAAAAAAAAAAAGAAAGAAAAAGAAAACAAAAAAGACAATGACTCGATGGCCGAGGACCTGCGGATAAGTACCGCGAAGAAAAAAGATGTGTTGTGAAATGGATCCGGAGGGAGATAAGCGGTTTCCATGCCCATCACTGACAAGCAAGCGCGACGTGAGTGTTATGTATCATGTGGCAGGCGGATTTCCATGCATATTCAAACGCCTGGGCGGCGGGGCTTTCTATCCGACGAGGGGCCGGGAAAAATGCGTTTGATGGGAGCTCAGTGTGTCTGGGATCCCCCAGCAGTGGTCCACATACACAAGAGCCCACATCTCGCTCACTTCTCGGGAGCATCGGGCAGTCGTTCAATCACGTATTTACCACGAGCGACACTCATGATGGGTGCACCGGGGATTTTTCTGTCATACACAGGTCAGCAAAAGATACAAAGCTTTCGGTGGTATTGCAGGCGTTAGCCTGGGGGGAGGTCCCGTACCGAATACGACGCTTGAGGTCGCGATCGTTGGTGGCCACAATGTAGACACGGTGCTTGATGACTCGATCCACTAAGCAGTCATCTGCATATGTTCCCTTGTGATCACACTTGATGCGCTCGAATCGAGGATCCTTGGCCACTCGCAAGGCCAGACGGTATTTCTGGCCCAATTTTTCCAACTCGGCAAGAACGCAGTCCGTGATGATCGGAATACACTTGGCGTACAGACAGTCCATCATGGTTGGGATAACGTCAAGTTTGTGTTGAATTGTGTGAGAGATAAAGTTGGTATCGACGAGGACGGAGTAGGGTGGCGTCAGGGCCGTGTTGTACTGGAAGAAGAGCGAAGAAGGAACCTGCGGTCTGAAAAGCCCGTCGATCGTCGAATGATTAGCACATTGACATGACACGTCGGGACTGACTGAGCTGAGGGAGAATGACATACGCTTCACGAATCACATCATCTTTGCCTTTGTTTTTTTCGTCCTTGGCGGACTTGTCATTAGCTTTTCTGCGTTCATTGTTAGCACATGAAGCCCTGATAGTCGGGGGATGGATGCGCCACAATCGAGGGCCAGATGAGGGAGATCCGCGAGGACGTACAGGCGGCTATCCCGGAGTTGAATAGTACGCTTAGCAACCGCAAACTTGCGAGTTTTCTTTTGAACACCCATCTTGCGTCTTTTGAATTGCGGTCCGAGGGGACGAGAAGGTGTGCTTGTCGCTCGAGTCGGTTTCCAGCGGTGGGAAAAAAGATGAAAGATTTCCGACGGCTTATCTCGTATCTGTTCTCCACTAGACGTTATCGATTGTGCTATCGATAAGAGGTGGTTGCCGATCCAGTTCGGACCGTCCAAGAAAGCGGCTCGCCGACCGAAAGAGTCTTTGGCGTATTTCTGACCGCCCTGAAGTCCGCCTGACCGTATTTCCACGGTCACATGACCCTTTCGACCGCTGGCCATCGAAGACTGTAAACGACTTCACAGTACAGGTATATTCAAATAAAGGAACAAGAAGTGAGAATACTTTATCAGTTCCGTAGGTCCTCTTCCATGTAATATTTTCTCTTACGGGGCAAAATAAACTTTCTCTGAAAGCATCTTCGAGGATCTCTGAGTGACACCCTGACTAGACCCAATCTTCTGTTGTATGGAATCCTGAATCCATTGGGCTAGAAATACACCATTCATCTCTTGGTAATATGTTTACTGTCACTTATCAGTCGGTCCTTACCTATCACTGTAGGGTGTTCTCTAGTCTCCTCTATCAATTTAAATCTGATTGGGGTGGCCTTACAAATTCGAGTCTTTTTGTCGACCCTTCGCACCCTCTTCCTCTTTCTGGGTCCATAGATCTGATCAGATTGCCATACCTAGTTGCAATCTAATAAAAACATGTCAATTTGCTTACACATTCTACCCCATGGCACACATATTTGGTAAGAGGAGACTAGGACAACGAAGCCAGAAATGAGATTGATACTCCTGATCTTCAAAAACGTCCGACTGATTTATCTTTGAGCCCTTCTTTTTGTTTTTCTTTAAAAGTGAGAGTTGGTTTGCAATACAGTGCGTATACTAGCAATAACTACCCCGTGGAGAAGACGCCCATTCCACCTCCTGTGCTCACCATAGTAGAAGTTAGCATTGCTGATGGTTGTTTCACTCCTTCTTTTTGTTCTATGAAGAGGTGGACTGGAGTGGAGGCTCGGGACATCTTCCTAGACGAAGTTCATCCTAGCAATTGGAAATGAATATGTATGCATCTGGGCGCGCTCGGAACAGACCAGCAAAGAACCAAAACAATCGAATAGTCCCTGTCTGAGAAATTATTAAGGACGAGCTGTAGCACCGATCGGAGCTGTGGATTCCTCGATGATCTGGAAGATAAGTAGATCTTTGCCTCCGCTTTTTCTGCAGGAGAAGTACCATCCAAGCGCGATGACCTCATTACTCAAAGAGACTGCTACGGCCTTATTACACATAGATTCAGGTATACAGCTATACATCTTCAAGGATGATATCTCATTCGAAGTCAAAGATTGATTCAGAAGACCCGATATGAAACACAGCTCGCACTACCAGATTAAGGAATCCTCTCACCGAAGTTGGACGGGCTTCTCACGTGCGATCGAGTTATGTTTCTGCCCTCTGCGAGACCGAACTCTGCCCACTACCACACTTTCACCCAGAAATTTCAGTCGAAAATGATCCATCAGCGGCATTGTCAGTAGGCCACCGGAAACCGAAGATCAGCCGTTGGCTTCGTCGACAGGGCTCTGGTCTTCTCCCGCAGCGCCAGCGCCGCGATCAACGTCATCAATTTGAAACTCTCCCCCAAATCCGCGTACAGTTTCACCACGCCATCCGATTGTACGCGACCGCCGCCTGGCAAGAAAAGGGCCACCATTTCATTCGCCTCGTCCGTCAGTTTGAGGCTTGCCGTGGGCCCGAAACTGTCGGCCTGCTCGGTCCGTTTCCACGTGAACGTTCGCTTTTCGCGGTCCACCTCCAGCTCCATGATATACCGGAGTGAGATCATGCCCTTCTTGTGCAGCTTGGTGGCAGTGATGGTTTTGGGAACATGCGGATCGCCCAGGGTGATTTGCACATCCGAGGAGAAACGGCATGTGTCAGCCGATCCCACGACAGGACCCCCGGTGGTATTGCCGGCGAAGAAGATGAGATGCGGCTTATCTGGTGAGAGACTCTTATTTTCCACGTGGTACAAGACCGTCCCATTATACGCGACTTGATACTCGCTGTTCCAGTGGCCACCTATGATGAGATACTCGACTGGGCTAGATGGGGATGGTCTCGAGGAGTTCATGGCGTCGTGGGTGGGACGGACAGAGAGGCGCCTGAATCATCAATTCATTAAGGACATGGATTCAGATCTGTGAGGCGATGACGGACTTTTCAACACTTTCACTCAACGCAAGTGTCGAGTGTCGAAAATCATTCTCCTCATTCTTCTCCTTCCCCACAGTTCTGACTGAGCTGCGGGTCTCTCCGACTCAGCAGAGGCCCCCGCCAGCCGTCCAGGAGAGTTTGCTCATGGCGCTCCTTCAGCTCCTCTCAGGAATGCCACGCTCAGTCACTTTTCTTTTTCCGGGCGTGATGACAAGAATTTTACGAGACGGGTAGACTATCCGATTATTTCTCGGGGCTGAGAACCCAGTTGGGAGTGTACGGCATTAGACTTTCTGTTGTCGCAGGCAGCAGACCAAAGCCACACTACCTGGAGGCGTTACACATTTTTCCATGGTCTCGTGCCTTTGATTTGGGTCTTTCTCAACGGCAGTCAATGGTGATAGGAGTTGTTTGTTCTCCTCCGAACATGAACGGAGAAAAGCCGTGACAAGAGCCAGGTGGTGTGGAATCAGGAGAGAGGACATCGTCGAAGATCAGAAAGGCGTAGCTGACAGGAGCGGATAGGCCGCGTCGGAGGAGCTTTGGTCTCATGCACTTTTGTGTTCCTCGAAACCAATTCCCTACAAGGTGAATCTGAGGGGCATAACAGATTGGCCGAAGATGTACACCCCGCCTGTTGGTGCTTCCGTGCGGAACTCAGCCTCACAGTTTACAAACCCACTCACTCGCTTACAGAGAGAGAACCTGGGACTCATTTTGCCCTCCGGTCGGATTGATACATTCGACGAGGGAATCGAAGAAGGCGCATGAGTTCGAATTAGATTGAGCCCAGGAAAGTGGAAAGCAGGGACAATGCTCTCTCTCCCTTTCTCGTAGAATAGTCAGCCACTTTACTCACCTGAAGTACGCTTCGCAGCCGGGTGTTATGGAGCCGCATGATTGCAAAAGTGTACTTACTCTAACATTTCTAAATGGACCTAGGATTGTATTATACTGCACCCCGGGGCCAACATTGGAAGCAAGACTACATACTGATACACCTCTGTAGCGGGGTCTCGACGAATGCCCAAAGCTGAGCGGAGAGTAGGCCATCTATCATCTCAGTAACGCTCGCCTGTTCACATGCTGGAGACTCCTATACAAAGAGGAGCTCTTGTTTTTAATTTGAGTGTCTCATAATCACCGAACTTGTCAATGAAAGTAGTCATGCTGCCAGGTTCCTTCAATTCCGTGTTTAATAGAGATTATGTGAAGGGAGCACAAAACTCAATGGGCTCCCACTGTTGAAGGCGCCCGCGATGGGCTTTTCTAGAGGATTTTGGAGAAGCTGCAGCTACAATAAAAGAATGCAAAGTTTGATTTTGATGAGCCGCAAACGAGTTCTGTCCTTCATCATTGCCTGAGTTCCAAGTACGCACACTTTTGTCCACCGACAAAGCCGATATGACATGAGATGACGGTACCGGGGGACGGACCAATGAGCAGGCAATTGAAGAGCATCTGTTTAAGCCAAATCTCGCTTCAGCCGCTGATTCATCATTCTACAACATGATGTCTTGCTCATTCTCCTGTAGTGCCAGAGATGAACCAAGGGTGAAAAACTTGACATATGATTAATTGAAAGTCATTACCTGCCACTTCGTAAACCCCCCTTTAGAAAACCTAAATTAGGGTGGAGTATAGCTATCTGACCTTATAAACCCCCGGGCTATAACTACTTTCAGTTCTTAAGCCTGGTTGATACCATGTGTAAGCCTCCTAGCTCTGGAGGTATAATCAACCCTAGCTGTTCTATTAGAGAGGCCAGCCCTCGGTGCGACCGTTGTAGTTCGACACGGCCGAGAGTATGTGGCACTCCGCGATACATCAACGCAGTCGATCGGCTCTATCCTCCGATACAGAGCCATGGGTTACTAGTGGGTCGCTAACCATCAACGTCCTCATTGACCCTCCTGTCAAAGGTATCTTTTCCACGGTACATCTGGTCAATCGTACGATTCAGCCAGACAAAAAATGACAATGATCCTACGTAGCCACCCTCGAATGGCAGCAATGACTATCATTGGCCAAGGGATCTTATTCACAACTCCGAGTGGAAGATAGATTTGGGCTGGAACGTTCCGCTCTCATCGAGTAGTCTGAGAGCGATCGCTAAGTATATAAAAGAGCACCCGTCCGCTTGGTTGGGTTGCAACAATCAACAGGTATATTGATGGCTTCTTGACACCCAGTGGGAGAAAGAAAAAAAAGGCATCACCATACCACACTTTGGCTGCACCATGCATTTCCAGGAACATGTGGCCCGTATCCTGTTCTTCTCGTACTTCTTTATGGTTGCAAACGTCTTCAGCCAATCCATTTGCACCAGTAAGGAGATTTTCGACAACGATGTTGGAAAATGTCAGTGCCGAGATTTTACAACTTCTACAAGTGCTTCGCATTGCAACAATAGATGCACGGTCAGTGGAAGTTGCGGATCGGAACCAGCAGGCTTCTCCCTCGCAAATTGCAATGGCGATTGCACATACACCTCGAACAGTGACTGCGATACCTGTGGAGTATGGCTACACTCTCTGTGCCAGTGCCTACAGAATCCGAGTCACTGTACTGAAAGTAACCCCGGTGGATGGTGGATGCTCAATGAACACCTCGCTACACCCAATCAGCCAATTCGAAACCTGCTGGACCTACAAATGAGTCCGAGTCTTGCCTCCCTTGCTTGGGACTTCGGCCAATCCGTCGCAGACCTGAGTACTACCGGCCTGGCAATCAATCCGGCTCGCACGGTGACTCAGGATCAGGTTCATATGCATATCTGTCCAGTCAACCCTAATATGCAAAGTGCCTTGGCAAAACTGTCGTACCAGGCTTATTTTTCCCTCAATCCCGTTCAACTGAACGGCCCTTTCAGTATCTTTGCCAATGGTGCTCCGAATAAGATGTGGTGTCAGGTGGCACCAAGCAAGACATCAGCTATCACCGGGACTGAGGTTGAAAAGGCCATCGATTCTGTTCTTAATATGCCGGGTGTATGTAGCTATCAGGTGGCGGCTGCAATGGTCAAGGATACCAACGGGTACACGTGGGCGTGCGTGACTGCTGATCGAGGTGATGCAGAACACAGATTCCTGCAGAATTGTTGAGCTCGATATTCCTGTATCACCCTGCTGTTTCACTGTGACGCCACTTGGTTGGGATATAACCTGACTGGTTCAGTATGAAAATCTATCTGTGTCCGCAGTGACCTGTCAATGGCAATCATGCAGAATGTATCAATTGCCTCTTCGTTTTTCCTATTACCGGATCTAACAAAATCAGAGCCTATTATTATCACAAATCACACAGATCGACACTACTACTGGCCAGCATGCGAAGTATATTTTGATAAGGCTTCTTAAAGAACACTTGCCTCTAGAGATGGAGGTTGTGTAAATCGTGGGGCACAAACCTCGAGTCCGTGCCCCTGGATTTCACTAATGATTCACATACGTATATAACGTCCAGGTGTCTACATCTTGGAAGGTCAGATAAGACTTGGAAATCTTGAAGATTTAGTCTTATATCCAGATGTACTACAATGCCATATTTCTCCCTTCTCCCTACGTAGACGATAGGCTTTCTGTCTGATGAGTAGCACATGGATCGTTAACTAGGCTATATTAATCCTAAGAATTCGCGACTACAGCGTTTTATACTAGATTGAAGCCCTCCGCCCGGGCTGGGATAGAGAGCTAGGAGAGCTGATTATATCTTAGTATAGGCTACTAAACTTATAGAAAACCAAAGAAAGGTAACACTAAAATCTTTCTGCTAGCCATCTAGCTGACTGATACCAAATATATAATAGTATGCTCACTCCAATGTAAAATCTGAAAGTTCGTAAGATTACCTATGCATTTCTCGAATTAATCTAGATGAGCTCCTAGATATACTACCCCCGAAATATATACTAAAATACTTTATTAATAGTAGCGATACTAAATATTTGATATTAATATAGATTGTAGTAGGGGAATCGGTTGTAGGTAGCAGAAAGGAGGCATGGAAGGGATAGGAAGGTTCAATAAAAGAAATGGTCACAAAAGGGTGGTATCTGTTGGAAGATTCGGAGTGGACATCACGATCTGGGCAAATTATCCTGATCTACGTATATTTATACCTTTTTTACTACGCTATCATCTTTTGACAGACTCGCAGATCTAATGGCAAGGACGTAATCTAGAAGCAAGTTATCTGAATTAGGGGAGTCTGGGAGCAAGAAATGAGACAAGAAAGAGGGCAAAAACTTGAACGAGGAGAGAGATCCTCAAGACACTTGACGGTTGAACTGGCAAACATCCGGAGAGGGCAAACTCTCTCAGCTCTTCGAAATATAATGACTGGGTTCTAGCCGGCTCTAGTTTTTATGCAGCCCGTTAGTATCAGAGAAATCTGGGTTTTGAACCCACCCAAGCCAACATGCAGATACCAATTTAAAGATTCAGACCAGCAGTGCATACCGCATATTGTGTTTGTTTGTGCCAAACTTCCGTATCTTCCCCTCTGTCCTGGTTCTGTGTTGGTTCCAGCGTCTGTGGATAGGTTAAAAACTACTTTCGACAGGTACCCAGTGGCAGTTGAAAGACTGGGGTTACGACCGCTATTTCAAAGGAAGACAATCGGTCCTCGCAACGTCCTTTCCTGGGAAAGTAGGGATACTGTTAGAGGGATAGGTGAGACTTGATCGAGGAAGGGAGGATTCAGCTTTTTTTCCATATAGGTTTCATGTACCTTCCCCCTTTCAGAGACCCGCACCTCCCAGATATTGAGATCATATCATACCTAGACAATATTGCTTCATAGGTAATCATTGGTGCATCATGTTCCAGTCTCCGGTAACCCGCTATTTAGATTGCAATGGTGCCTTATAAAGTGGCCCCCACTCCACCGCGCCCTCCGCACAAAACAACTCACTCACTAGTTCACCATGACCTCGATGCTTGACAGGTTTTTTACTTGTGATTTTGCGGGTAGTGTTCTACCAAGTGCTGGAGGTCTTGGTCCCTGTGGGCGATGCAGTTGTCGACCTCACTAAACTCATCGCCGCCTACTATTCCATATGCATGATGACAAGGTACGTCTTGCTAAAAGCCCTGTATATGGATTGGCTCTGATAGCTCTAGCCCCTTAAAGATGACTTGTTCGAAGACAAAGTACAATTTGAAGTGCAAAATAGAAATACAATGATAAGGCTGTTTGCAAGCGCGCATCAGCACTAAATGGTGGCATCAAATGCGAGATTGAGCACCCACCAGCCTTGGGTCGCGAATCATTGATGGGCTGTGGAAACTATCACGCTCGTATTCGCTTCACTGATAATGGCTCTGCTCGGCTTATCCGAGTTCCTCGAATGAATAGCAGTATCCCCCGATCACTCGCCAACTACCTGGTCAGGAGCGAATACGCAACTCTCAAGTTCCTCGAGACTACTCAAGTGCCGGCTCCTCGTACCTTCGACTATGGGATCAGTGGCGACAGTAACAACTAGTTGGGCGGGAGCTATTTACTCATAGAAGGAATACCTGGCAAAACTTGGACCTTGTGATGCCCGCGCGGGAAGTGCTTCGCCGATGACAAGGACAAAGAAAGAATTTGGAACAGCTTAGCAGATACTCTTATTGGACTCAAACGCCATCCATTCTCTCAGGCTGGGTCTCTTCTACCGAGCCCTTCACCATCCGAGCCAATAGTCTCCGCGATTGTGAGTGACAGATTTCTTGTTCTGAGCCCTTGCGGGCCGTTCAATACATCGAACGATTACTATACTTGTATTTGTGGAGCACAACATGGCCCTAATTATCAAAGGCCAACTTTTCACATCTTTTCCCGTCAATACTTATAGAGTGTCCTCATTTCTGAAATCTCAGGTGCAGACTCTCGCAGCGAAGCCAGTAGAGAATTCATTGGAAGCTACGGAACAGTTCTACCTCAAACATTTGGACGACAAGGGCGATCACCTGATGGTGGATGATGAGTTGAACATCACAGGAATCATATATTGGCAAACGGCTCGAGTCGTCCCTGCTGGTAAAGCGTTTGGGCCATCTTTAGCTACAGCGGAAATGGACGGTGTTTACAATGGCAGGTCGTCTTTGACTGTTTATGATCTTGCATTGGCTCGCTTCCTGGAAGCTAATGGTGCGACCGGCTTGGCTGGCATCATGAGCGGGGATGAAAGAGTACGACGATTTTTCTTTGGTCTTGATGTTGATCTCTCTTGGAAGGAGACATTACCTCTCATTCGAGGTATCTGGACTGCATTTAGTGTCGACGAAGACACAGAATTGTAAAGCTAAAAGGCGAACATGCTGAGAGAGCATACTCATGACGAACGTTTCAAGCAAATTATACGTAATAATAATAATAAAGTTTAGTGTGACTATGAAACCCCCTGTCTACGTTCGGCATTTCATAGTTCCACTTTGATAACCCTGATCCAGTCAAAGCTATAGGGCTATCCCGAACGGGCAGGTGCTACTAATTGATTTTCTATCCCAACTTAACCGCTTCGCATCTATAGCTGGACATGCTTTAACCAAGCTTGGTACCTCGGGGTAGTGAGGCGCTGGAACGAGTTAGTGCCGTCGCCACTAAAGGATATAATCTGCTGAAGTAGATATCGAGTAGCGCGGGCATACAGTATGGCTCCAGACGGCTATCTCTATCGGAGTGAAACATCTTCACACTTCCAAATTGGACTCTCCAGCTGTCTAACGGCTGTAAGCCGCAACGGAGACCACGAGAGACCGCGACTAGCCGCACGCTTGATCGGAAAGGAACATGGAGATCATAATGCAGGAGCCAATATCCTCTCGCTTTACAAAAAGTGGATGTCAGGGGTCAACTCGTGAAGTGTAGAGATTCTCGAAGTCGGGTGTACATCCGTGCCGCACTCCATATTTGACTACCGATGTTCCGCCGGACATCGATGGAGTACACGGAGATTTTCCACACACAGTGATGGTTCAACCCGCCGTGGTACCCACGGATAAATTTCTCCGGCATGCCAAGAATCTCTAGACGCTATTTCATCCAAATATGGAGCTTTCTCCTCTCGTACGTGTTTCTGGTGTTTGCAAGCCTATTAGCTATAGTCCCTACTAGTGATAATTAATTCCCGGAAATCTATTTTTTTCGGGATGGAAAACGCGGAAATGAATTTTTGGCCGGGATAGAAAATAATTCTTAGATACCTAAGGTATTAACGCTCTAGCTAATTAGATACCTTGATTTTCCGCTCGGCTAATTATAGCTAGCCCTATAGCGCCTTTCCTAATTAGTCTGTTACGAGCTCTTATAACTTTTACGGGACTTATATAGTATATATATCCTAGCTAAGTATATAAAATTCTTTCGATTACTTATAGGCTTAATTATATATTTCTATATCTACTTTATTATATAGTTAATCTAAAATTAAAGGTATACTAGATTAAATATTTCTCTAGATTAAATATAATTTATTAAAAAGCTAAAAACTAATAAAATAAATCCCTCTTAATCTATTTTAATTACTTCAATCCTATCTATATATTTAGGCGTAGTAGTATAGCTCGAAGTATAGTTTAGTCTAGTATCTAGGCTCCTAATTATAGAGCGTATATCTTTAAAAATATCCTCTTAGCTCGTAATTAATCTTATATCATTAGATATAGACGATATAACTATAGTTAAGCTCGAGATTAAAGTACTATAGATAATCCTAGAGAGTATAGTTATACTCGAGGTCGAAGATCTGTAAATTTGTTAGGACTGGTGACTAGTCCTAAGGATGGTTCGGATTAGAGTAAAGGTACTAAGGTATTATGATTCAGACTAATCGCTAAGGAACTAAGGGAGTTGCTTCTGTAGGAGGTAGTTAGGGCCCGCGGGTATAGCAGGGTATAACTACCTCTTACGTAAGAGTACTACGGTAGCCTATAGGCCCTATATATATAGTATAGCTTAGTCGTAATATTATCCCCCTCCTTAAAGAGCTATATCCCTACGGCCTATTATACTCCTCGTAGTAACTTTCGTTCGTCTTCTTGCGTCTTTATCTATTATATAGTTCCTATTATATAATCCCGTCGTATAGTTCCTTATATAGTCTACGTCTTTATCTTAGGAGTTATAAATATAGGAATAAGCGTTTTATCTATATCTATATATCTTACTCGTCTTTATCTTAGATATATAGATATAGAGGTAAGCGTTTCGCTTCTTTATTATATTACTCTTTTAATCTAGGTATTATTATTTCTATAGTTATAGCGCTTTTCTTTATATATCTATCTCCCCTATTCTATAGTACTATTAGGCGTTATCGTAGAGATATAAGAAGAACGTTAGATCTTCCTCTATCTTACTCCTAATTAGAGTCTTCTATTATACCTTCGAATTTTGTGCCTTAGAATATTCCTAGAAATCCTATAGTAATATAGTATATCTACTATCTAGAGTACCTACGCTAGAATCCCTAGTACTAGTATATCGTACCTATTAGTTAGCGTATCTACTTATATTATACTACTAGACGCTATCCTTATTATATAGTAAGTCTTCCTTATCTTCTATAGGATTTTAGCTAACTTATATATTACTATAGCTTAATCCCCGAGTATCTACTTCTACTTCTACGAATATAGTTCTAAACGCCCTTCTAACTAGTAGTACTACGCTTACTACTATACTTCGCGAGTTCTAAGGCGCTTATCTATATTTAGTAGCCGCGATTTAGAGGAGTAAGGTCCCTATAAACCCTAATATACCTACTCCTCCTTCTCCTTCTTCTAGGACAGAAGGAGTACCTCCTCCTCCTCCGCCTCTACTACTACTACTATCTCTACTACCCCTACTACTACTACTACCCCCTCCGCCTCTATCTCTATCCCTATATAGTAATTCGGAGTTATAGGCGCCTATATAAGTTATTTTTATAACTAGATAGGAGATACTTTAGTTAGCGGATATAGTACTATTTAGTTATTAGGAGTAGCGGTTTACCGAGCTACGCTAGCTTCTAATATTATAAATAGTATACGTATTTATTATTAGAGTAGTAGGTTTTACTATTAGGTATCTCTTATTATAGTATAATAAGACTAATACGCCCGCTTCTTATAGTATCCTATTCTTATAGCGAGTTATTATTTATTTTAGGATCCTTAAGCTACCTATATAGAGTATCTCTATATATCTACTACGCGTCTTATATAAGCTAGTCCTTTCTACTAGTAGCCTTATCTTATCGCGCTTTCTTCTCTTACTACTTAATATCTTTTTTATAGGAGACTAGCGTCTTTTACGCGTACGTATTACTCGTTATAGTATTCTATATATATTTTCCGCCTATCTTCGCGCTTATTTAGATATAAATTCCTTAAAAGCTACTATTTCCTTAATATATACGAGTAGCTCCTATATATTTTCTTCGTCTCCGTAGCCCGCCTATTTAATATAGTAGTACTTTTTATCCTTTAATTCTTAGAGGATACGTTCTACGAGCTATTTATTAGCGTCGCTAACTTATATTAGCCCTAGTCGCTAGTTTTTCTTATATAGGTCGCTATAGTACGGCTTAAGTAGTAAGATATAGACTATAGGATAGATTATATAGTATTATAGTATTAGGATTAGTTAGTATACTTATCGTCCGAAATTAGCGATAGAAGTTTATGAATCCTAGGAACTACTAGATATCGAAGATATACTCTAGCTCTAGCTAGTCGTGAATAGAAGCTACCCTTACGTTATCTATTATAACTCCTTTATCGCTTACGATAAATCCTAGGAATTCGATCTATATAATATAGAAGGTATACTTCTCTAGTCTAGCGTATAAGTTCTATTCTTATAGGCGTTATAGTACTACGCGTATATTATAGATATAGCTCTCTGTATCTTATAAGAAGATTAGGATATTATTAAGATATATAATAAGGTATATATCGATTAGGCCTATAAGTATCTTATTAATATAGGACTAGAAGATTACTAGTATATTTACTAGGCCGAAAGGTATTACGCGATACTTAAAATATCTATAGCGTATATAAAATACGGTCTTCTATTCGTCGCCCTTTCTAATATAGATATAGTAGTACGCGTCTTATAAATCTAATTTAGTATAGATCCTTATATCTATAAGTTATATAAGTAACTTACTAACTAGGGAAAGTATATATCGATTCTTTACTATAATTATATTAAGGCTTCTATAGTCTATATATAGATAGAGCTTTCCGTTCTTCTTTAGTATAAAAAGGACTAGCGCTCCTCTCTCGCTCTTACTATACTATATCTATCCCTTTATAAGACTATCTATAATATACTCTTTTAGTACTTCTAATTCTACGATTAATAGTAGGTAGAGCGGCTTAAATAGTACTACTCTACTAGGGATTAGGTCGATTATATAATTATATTATAAGTATTCTATAAGTACTAACGCTCTTTCTATATTAAAGATATCTATATACTTCTTATATTCTAGAGGTATCGTCGGATCTAGGATTTCTATTATTATCTCTATTATAGTAATACGCCCCTCTTCCGCTCTTCCGGCTATAGCTATATCTATATCTTATAGTACGAACTATAGTTCGCTATATATCGAGTTTAGCTATAATAGCTCTTCCTCGAACTCTTCTACAGTAATTACTTCTAGTTCTAGCGGTATCTCGTTCTTATAGGACTACCTATACTACGCCTAGTTAATCTCTAGATTTACTCTCTTAAGCTAGTTATATCCTAGGATTATATTATATCTAGATATATCTACCGACTCGTACTACTATTTTAGCTTTATATAAGTCCTAGTACTATCTATAAGCCTTAGGAGTATCTCCTAGCTACTATATAATTAAATCTTATACCTATTAACTACTTCGACTTTATAAGATACCTCCTATATATCTTATAGGTATTATTTCGCCTAAATTTAGCTAATAAAGCTTTTACTCGCTCTACTATCGATTAGTACCTATACTACTCCTATTAGAGCGTCTTCTATATCTAATATAAGCGCTTTATATACTAGTATATTCTAGGTCTTCTAGCTACTCCTCTTTTCTAGCGTTATACCTAATACTATAGGGGCTTATAGTAGAGGGTTATCTATTTTTTTAACTTACTTTTCGCCTTATTCTAGTAATCTCTTATAAGATATCTAGCTTTTTTATAGAAGTAGTATACTATAGGATCGCTTCCTTTAAACTTACGCGTTTCCGCTCTGTCTATTTAGTTAGGTATCTTACTCTTAGTATACTATAGCTTCTATATATCGCTATTCTACTTTCGCTTATCCTCCTATAACTTCTATAGATAGGATCTTACTTCTCCCTATAACCTCTTTAGGTAGGGTCTTATAGCTAGTTCTCTTTTACTATTATCGCGCTTCTTACTTCTAAGCGTCGCTTATCTTACTAGTATTTATTATTTAACTATATTATAGTATTTTATCTAGTTATCCTAGATATTAGTTATAGGTTTAGGAAACCTATAGCCTTCTAGTTCGATTTCTTATAGGATCCCTATATATAGGCGCTAGATCCGCTCTTACTTTATAGGCTAGGTCTTAAGGATATTATAGAGGAATATTATATAGTTTATATAATTATTTATACTCTATATCTCTCTCTAGGTATAGCGCTACTAATTACTTATAGTATCTCGCTAGAGTTTTACTAGATTAGCGATCTACGAGAGCGCCTATTCCTCGAAAAGTATCTATATTATCTTAAGGATCGGATTATTCTTATAATATTATATCTAGTTATTATTCTTCGTCCCTAATAGGAACTCTAAGACCTATATTACTCTCGCGTAGTCTATCGAGTACTATTCTAGATAGCGGTCCTAGAATACTTTATTCGCTACCTTAAACGTATTCTATTTATTAGTACTATAGCTCTTATATAGCTTAATATTTAATAGGGCTCTTAGTTCCTACTTACCTCTCGCGAGTTCTTAGAGCTAGAGCTATATAGCTATAGTCCTCTAGGAAAGAGGATTTGTTACGGCACTACGGAGTAGGTAGCAATACGTAGCCGTAGCTACCCGCAGGTGACATTGATGCTTATATACCGTCCCCGGGCATACCAGAACATACGTTCTAGTATATTTCAGTCTTTTGGACTAGTTAGTTAGCGTGCCCGGGTTGCTAACTTAACAGGATTCTTACTAGTACTACTACTTATAATAGTATATATATAAGGAGATAGTACTACTAAGGGTTCTCCTAGTATATCTAGCGCTCCTAGTCCTACGATTTATATTTCTACTTCTAGGATTACTACTATATAGGTATAATCTCGTAGCTTTACTAGTAGTTCAGCCTTTCTTTTAACGAAGTTAACCCGCTATTCTAGGGCTTCTAGTTCTCTCTCTTATATACGTTCTTCTTCGTACTCCCGATCCTTAGCTTCTTCTATAGTACTAGAAAGGGTTTACGAGGGATCGGTTATAGAGGTCCTTCTAGTATCTCTTGTAAGTTCTTCGGTCTCCTACGTCTCTATATACGTAGTAGGTTCTAGGTCCTATAGGAGGTAGCTAGTCGAGCTATAGGTATTTAGGGATATCTTGCTAGTTCTAATAGTCCGATCTAGTAATTTAAAGCGATTAGAATATTAGGACTAGTAACTAGTCCTAAGGATCGTTCGGATCAGAGTAAAGGTACCAAGATATTATAATTTAGACTAATCGCTAAGGAACTAAGGGGGTTGCTTCTGTAGGAGGTAGTTAGGGCCCGCGGGTACGGCGGGGCGTAACTACCTCTTGCGCAAGAGTACTACGGCGGCCTATAGGCCCCATATGCGCAATATGGCTTAGTCGTAATACTTATAGGAGAACCTTCTTAGAATTAGGAGGTATTAGAAGTTAGAGTCCTTATACTATCTCTAGTTCTATATTAGAAAGGAATTAGTAGGAAATAGAGTAATATTTTAAAAATTAATAAACTTATAGGCTATATAAGAGGAGAATAGTATCTACTAGTTCGCGTATCTACTTCTATATATAACTATACTACTATTTATTTATAATTCTCTAAACTAACTTACTTCTTTCCCTTCTACTTCTTATTTATATTATATAATAGGATTTCTAGCTTACTATCTATAGAGAAATCTAAATTAGCTTTAGACTTAGTATTAGACTTATTAGATAATATTAAATCCTCTAGCTTAGAAGATAACGACTTAGAATTAGTATTAGCGCTAGGAATTAATCCTAAGTTTAAATTCAAAGTAGGCTATATCTTCTTATTATTAAATTAAGAAAAGGTATTAGGCGATTAATATAGGTAAGAAATAGGAAGTAAGTTATTTAGAGGTAGATATAAAACTAAAACTATCTTACTATTTATATAGTTAAATAAAGAGATAGATAGCGAGGTATTATTAAGATTACTAAAGTTATTACTAATTAGTAACGTAATTCCCGGCTTCGCGGCACACCCGGCTTCGCGGCACACCCTACTAAGAATCGCGTCTAACTACCTACCTACCTTCTTCAACCATCTACTATGCTACCAATTCGTACTGCATTTTAACAGAAACTAGCTAATCAAGAGGGCAAGATCTTATTAGCCCTTGACGATATCAAAAACAGTCGTATCGAATCGATTCGCGCAGCTACAAAGCTATACGATATACCCTACCGAACTCTCGCTATACGCGCGAGTAGGAGGCAGGCACGCGTTAATTAACGCCTATCTACCTATAAATTGACCGAAACAGAAGAGGATTCGCTAGTTGAATAGATTATCTCTCTAGATACGCGTAGAGTAGCGCCTAGGCTAGCTACTACACGAGAGATAGCTAATATCCTACTAGCTACCCGCGGTAGCTAGCTACTACCTACTATTAGTAGGAATTAGCTATCAACCTTTATTAATCGACGCGAAGAGATTCGATCGCGTTTCTCTAGGCGATACGACTATTAACGCGCCCTAAACGAAGATCTAAAATCGCTACGAGCGTAGTTTGCGACCGTATAACGCGTGATCGATAAGAACGGTATTTAACTGTAGGATATCTATAACTTCGATAAGATAGGATTTATAATAGGCCTTATATTAACACAAAAGGTTATTACGCGAGCTAATTACTACGGTCGGCGATCGTTACTACAGCTAGGTAATCGCGAATAGGTTACTGCTATCGAAGCAATTTGCGCTAATAGCTATTCGCTACCGCTATATATGATTTTTAAGGGCAAGGTTATAATCGCTAGTTAGTTTGATAACCTACTACAAGATTAGCGATTCGAGGTCTCGAATAACGGATAGACTACCGATAAGATTAGCCTACGATAGCTACAAAAGCTATTTATCCTATTAACAAATTCGCGCGTACGAGGCCGATTTCGACTACTAATTCTTGATAGCCACGGTAGCTACCTTACGCCTTAATTCGACCGAATCTGCGCTAAAAACGATATTATACTACTCTGTATACCTGCGTATTTATCGTATCTACTATAGCTACTAGATATTAGCTATTTTATAGTATTAAAACGCGTATATAGTCGATTTATCAGTAATCTTGCGCGTAGGGGCTATAATTATATCGATAAATTTGATTTCCTCGATAACTATCAACGCGTATAGCTAGAGGCCTTTTAACTAGCTACTATTTAAAATAGCTTCGTAGCTAGTAGGCTAGTACCGATTAATACAGAAAGGGTACTTTCGAAGCTTAATATCTCTCTACGAACGCCTACACTACTAACTAGCCGGCCAACTAGCCGATCTAGCTAATTTATACTAAAAACACCTAGAACCGTGGTTTAGCTACAGAAACAGGCTACCTTACTTAAGAATCTATTAAAATAGCGCTTAAATAGCCCTCCGTCGCTATCGAAAACCGCTATAGATCAGATTATCAAGAGTGCCTATCTCTCGATATATAACGCCGCGATACTATCGCAAGAAATCGCTAATCTACGCGCAGTAAATAAGAAGGTTATCAAGAAGCGCAAACGGTCAACTAGGCAGATACCTTGCGATAAGGGTCTAACCGTTTAAGAGGGCCTATAACTAGCTTAGCAGGCAAATCAGCTAGTTAAAGTAGGTAAGGTAGTATCGTATACGCAGGGCGAAACGCCTAATCAGGCAGACTAGCCGGCTACTAGGGCTCGGCCTAAGTATAGTAGGTGTAGGCAAGTTAGCTATAGGATTAATTTATGTAAAAGTCGCCAGATTTAGTTGAATCAAAGGGTGCTGGTTGAGATAATTGATTTTGAAATTCTTTGGTGGTGATGAGTGTGCCGCGAAGCCGGGTGTGCCGCGAAGCCGGGAATTACGTTAGTAGATATCTATTACTTATAATCTTATATTTTTATTTCTAAGAAATAAATTTTAGGCTATTAATAGTATAAGTAGTAGTAGTAGTAGAAGAAACCTCTATATTAGTAATTATAACTATAGGATAAAGCTTTCTATAATAAGAGTAATATCGGTGACGGTAAGGCTACCATACCGCCTTGGGAAGCGATCGGCTCCCGGAGCACAGAAGGGCGCCCTAAGCTGCTCCTAAGCACTCCCTGAGCTTACCTTTTATGCTTTGCTGGGCCCAGAATTTTCCTCGTGCTTTTTGGCGGGCGCGTTTCGTCATCTCGTCTCCACTGTCTATGGGGAACATCATACTTTTGAGTCATTTGAGCCAGAATTTTTTTTTCTGCGCCCAGGGGTGTTTCAATATCCATACAGAAAATACATATGGGCACAGAGTACAGTGTCGAATCATACATAGCCATTCCGTGTAACAAAGTGGAATCTCGCAAGATCGAGTAAGTCTTGTTGTGAGATGATCATATCCCCCGCCATATTGACCCCGGGCGGAGGCGAGGGTCCAGTGAACATCGTGAAGGGAATTCGAAGCTCTGCTGGTGAGTTAGTGGAAGTGATTGTGATCCTGTGGATGGGGTCGCTCCGAGTGATCTCCGCGAATTGGGTTTGTTTTACCAGTCGATGACTTGTGCGGAGAGGTCGGAGATAGTGGGAATGGTCCAACTCCCAGATAGAGATTTGGATGACATCAGGATTCTTCTTGAGCTTGACGAAAATACTGAGTTGGACGGATGAGTGTATGTTCTCCAGCCAATGTCGACTGTCAAGGAGTAGCTGGCCGCTCGTCTCCGAGTTTCCGACCTCTATGACGACCGTAGGATTGTTATCAGAGGCCGGGCCCCAGCATCCATCTGGCTCAGCAGAAATGTCCCCCAATGTGTAAAGTGGGGCGAGATTAGACCAAGTTGTGGCCCGATCTATTCCCGCAGCCCGCAGTTTCGTATTGATCATCTCTTTCAGTTGGTCAACAATATCCTCGTGGCGGCTCGCGGGCATTCGAACTTGAAGAATCAGGTTCTTGTGATCGTATAGATACCGAGGACGACGACTCGTTGTGGAAAGTTTTGAATATAACGAGGTGAAGTCTTCCTTCGTAATTGTGTCGTAGTATAGATCTCCGATGTAGCCCTGTCGGATTTTGTCTTTGAGGTCGAGCAGGGTCTGCTTGAAGACTTTCGACATCTTGTCGTACTTGGTGCGCAGAGACGGACTTGTGAGGAGGAAAAGAAGGGCCAGAAGCTAGTTGAGCGTCTACGACGAGGGTATAAGGTAGGAAAGTACGAGTGGGAGGGAAGCTGGTACCAGGTACCCCCGTGACCTCGAAGTTAGGCGGTGACTTCTAGGCAGCCTGTGTTAGTAATCCCCTCGACGTGGCCGTGCTAAGTACTGCTTGTCACTAGTCGGAGCGGCTGGACACCAGGGTGATTGACCTTCAGATCATTTCCTTATGGCCATTAGGACTTTCTTACAATGACATGTTTCGAGTTACAGATGTATAACAAGATAACAAGATCATCATGCGTGGTCTGTAGTTGTATATAATAGATATACGATTAATATGGAATCGGGTTTCAGGGCGATTAAGGTTACTAATTCTGCAAGTAAATATTACGAGTATGTACTGTAAGCAAGCACAATACAGTCCAGGCGACTGATGCAAGATACGATATTTTGTCTATAGAACGCGAAATGGCTTTTAAGTATGTTGTACACCTTATTTGGTCTAGGGCCATCTAAGATTGACTGTCGGAACAGCACTAGGACCTGGAGGAATACTAGGAAGGGTATGCGAATGGATTACTAATTTGTTTAAGCCTATCGCGACTCGCGTGTACAAGGAGTACCTAGGACGTTAATAACAGTGAATTCTAAGGGTGACCTAGCCCTAATTACTAGAAGCTAGCTTAACCTTATCGTTGACGATAGAATAAGGCCTAGTCTACGTGTCGCGTCTAGTTACTTCTAAGTAGTAACTTCGACTGAAAAGAATAAAAATTGAGAAAAAAATAAGAGTTTTCTTCTGTACTAAAATAGTCTCCGGAGTTCTACTCTTTTGCCCCAAGAACTAAAGCCTATATAGCTGCACAAATAAGCCCTAAAAAGGCGGGTCACTAGGAGTACGAGGTAAAGGTTAAGTAGTTATAAGCTAGCTTTGATACATTATACCTCGGTGATATAGCGTACTGAATAGATACGCTTAGTATGATTTTTAAGTCCTTGGTGTCTACGTAAGAGAAGTTTACAAAATTTATCTAGATACGGTATAGGCTCGCCCTATTTCAGTCCGCGTGTTACGCTCAGGTACGAGAGGAAGAAGATCAACCAATATAGAAGCATTTGACGAAACAACTAAGCATAGGGAAGGAAGAAGGAGAGAGTGCGAGAGAACGAGAGACGATCTAAATACATAATGGATGCCTGCGGTAGCAGGCATCAACACCAGGCATCAATATCACCACATGTGAATCGTCACACCGCGGAGGTGTTTCTCGAAGTGTTCTCTAGCTTTCCGAGGGGACGCAAAAATAGCACTAGTAGTAGGGCTCGAAGACGTAGAAAAGACAGTGTCGATTTGTTAGAGAGATTATACGGTCGCGTATATTATAGCTAAAAACGAAGCTTGAGAACTTATTATGCTATTCAACGAAGGTAGCTGTAACGGGCTAATACCCATATATAGCCACGTGACCGCGGCCTTCCCCATACGGCAGTATATTATCGCGCGGGAACGGCCCACTTTCCTTTCCTTTCCCTGAGATTATTATAAACAGCATATTGGCCTAGTACAATTGAATCAATTCTGCTACAGCCCTTCACAGTAGCAAAGCTAAAGAAGAGAAAAGGAGAAGAGCTAAATACAGCAATCTTATCTTCATAATTCCTTTGATCTTCTTCCTGTAGCTTTGCTAGCGGTATCTGCAGTCTCGTTCTATATATAATAGCCTTAGGTTTCGATTCGTACCTTAGGCTAGTAAATATTATATTCGTTATATCTATAAGGGAGATTTGCCTTGTCGCAATAGATAGGCCCTTTTTTCGGGACCTAGCCCAAACCCTAACGATACCCCAGATTCTTGGCGTCGTTCCATGCCTTTGTCATTCACCTTATGAACCAAGTCGGACCTAAGGTTCCGAGAGGTCATACACGTTAGGACTCAAGAGAGTTTGAGAACCCCTTATATAGCCTTTGGAACTCTGGGGGTGCTAGGGGATAAGATCCCCTAGCATTGTGGAATATTCTGAATCTCTTCAAGATTTCAGTCTTGTACTTTAAGTGGACTAGCAGATCACAAAGAACACCTGAAACCCAGCGAAGAACCTGCAGTAACCTAGTACCTCGACATTTACTTTCTTTACGGAGTAGCCGTTGTTTTCCTTAGCCTGTACAATTTCATCAACTAGTATAAGGAGTAGTTAATAATAATAGTAGAGGACCTACGTGGTAGGGGCTCAAGAGAGATAAGGAAGGAAGATGCAGATAGTAAGATTGGTAGGGAGCGAGACTATGCTATCTACTACTAGATCATGTGACTTATAGCAAACACCCCCCTAGATCGCGATATAGTAATCGTACTAGCTTATAGAGCTAAAAGAGGAAGCTTATTTAGAAAGCTTCTTTATGCCTAGAAGGGTTAAAAATCGTTTAAATTAAATACGTTAGAGAGGCTTCGTAAGACTATTAGCCGCCTGCTCGGTAGTAGTAATCTTGACGAACTTATAAACCCCCCTAGAGACCTAGTCCCTAAGGTAGTAGTATTTAATATTAATATACTTAGTCCGCTAGTAGAATTCGTAGCTCTTAGTAAGGCAGATAGCCCCCTAATTATCCTCGTAAATAGCTATTAGAAGGTATAGTAGGCTAGTAAGGGTAGGGCCTATCTTATTTATAAAAAGATATAGCTAGACTACTTCCTAAATAGCTAGGGATATAGCTATATACTTACTTTTAGTAGAGGAGAGGGCTATATAGGTCTACTTCTTAGAGACCTAGGTAATAGGGCTATTAGCTAATTTAAATAGGAAGCCGGAGATTAATATATAGCTATCTGTATACTTACTAGCCTAATTAGTATTAACGAAGCTATAGAGGGCCTATAGAGAGTAAGAGTATACGATATAGGCTAATTCTGAATCTTTAAGGTATCGGAAGATCCTTTTAACTACGGTTAGGTATTTAGTAGACGGATTATAGGTATACCGCGCTAGTTTAGTTACTAGGAAGGTAATATCTAGGCGAGTATTTACTAGTAGCTAGATTAGCGAGCTAATTATTTTTCGGAAAAGGAGGATTTCCTTTAGGGATATAGTATCCTATCGTAGTTATAGGACCTTCTTTTTATAAAAGGGTATTTAAACTAGATAGGCCTTATTAAGGGCGAATTTAGCTAGGATTTTCTAAATATAGGATTACTAGGAGAGAGAAATGAAGCTATAATCGCTATAAAGGATATTAATCCCTAAAAACCTAGTTACTAGCCTATTATTAGTAATATTAAAGGACTTCTGGATCTTATTCTTAAACTACTAAATTTAGGTATCCTCCGGGTATAGGATTAGTATATTATTAATATATAGTAGGATATAGACCTTCTTACGAAGATAGGTAAAGACTAAATAGTTAGCTTAGAAGTATACGAATCCTAGCGCTAAGAGAGCGCTATAGACTATATTATACTATTTACGAGGGCTCTACTTTAGGCTATAGAGCGTCTTTAGAAGGAGACTATATTTTCCGGGCTCTTTAAAGCTATTAGGAAGTTAAATATAAAGTTCTTTCTAGAGCTTAACGTTTAAAAACGCGGTAATAAAATTAATGTAGTATAGGTACTAGCTAAATTAGGCTATAATTACGCAGAAGATCTTAAAGCTAGTAGCTTTAGTAGTACTAGCGTAGATATTAATATAGTTAATATCTTCTCGCTAGCAGAAGCCCTTAGCTACTAGGTAGGCCTTATAGGTACTATTATCCTTAATATAGAAGACCTACTATAGTAGTAGAAGCGTCTTTTTAGAAGGGATATTAGTAATACGCTAGGTACTATTTTTAAGCTATTTAGCTATTTCCTTATAGGCGGTATTAATCTACTTCTTTTACTTATCTAGTAGGTAGTTCTTCTTTATATTAGCCTAGCTATTAGATTCGTAGAGGGTCTAGTTAGAAGGGGTAGGGGTAAGCTACATAGTAGCGGTATAAATTTAAGAGGCTAAAAATAGCTTATCTAGTACTATAACAATAGCTCTCTGTTAAAGCGAAGTAATATATTCCTCTAATTCTACTATAGCGCGGGACTTAGTCTATATACGCGAGGAAAATCTAAGAGATATAGATTTATTTTAAGAAATAGTATCGTCGTTTTCAGAGACTATATCGTTATTCTCCGAAACTATATCGCTATTCCCCGAAACTATATTATTGTTTCCTAAGACTATATTATTATTTTCGGAAACTATATCGTTATTTTCGGAAACGGTATCGATATTCTATATATTATTATTTTAATATAGCCGCCGAATTTCGCGTTTAAGGGCGTAATATTATAGTTTATAATTAAATAATAAGAGGATAGAGTATTCGGAAAGGGGGAGATCGTCTAGCGAAAGGAAGGGGTTAGGTTTAACTAGTTAAATACGCGTATAATTATTAGCCTAGTTATTAAGGATCCTTTCTAGGAAGAGGAATTTAGTAGGGATATAGCGCTTTTAATTAGCCAGAGGACCCTAATTAGGCCCTTTTTTATACTATATAGTAGCGTTAAGATTATAGTTAGGATTTAGAAGGTCCTAGATCTTATTTTTATTAAAAATAATATTTCTAGATATAACTAGCTTCTTAGTATAGATATTATATAGTCGATACTCCTAGCTATAGTAGCTAACTAGCCTAGTCTTAGCTATATAAGGTAAGAGCTTATTAGGCTAACGGTCTTTTAGAATAAGATACTAGGCTTAGTAGCCTAGTACTCGGAGGTTAGAGAGATCTAGCTTCTTGCTATAGAAGGCTTTATAAGGGCTTATATTAATAGTAGACTACTAGAGGCGATTTATAGTATAATTTACTCCTAGGAGTAATTTACCCTAGAGGTATTTCGGTAGTTAATTCTCTATTAGAATAGCGATTAGCGGTTCCGTAAGATACTAATTTTTAATCTCCGCTATACTATTAAGCTAAGGCGTATAGGGGGGAACTAGGTCCTATACAATACTACTATCTTCGTAGAAACTAGCGATTTTAGTATATCCGCCGGTGTTATTACTAGTAACGATCTTAATAGTATAGCTAAATTAAGTAGAGAGGTAGGTAACTACTATACGAATCTTCTCTGCTATCTCGCTACGGGCTTTTAGAAGGAAGACCTAGTAGAAGCGGGTAGTATCGTTAGTAATAGTAGCGAAATAGCGATAGCCGCTAAGGATAGTAGTAGAAATTAGGCCCTAAATATTAGTATAAAGCTTCTAGCTAGGGGTAGTCTTAATCCTCTTCCCCTTACTAAACGGTAGGATATAGCCCTTACTAAGAATATATAGAGGATATAGCTCTTTGATACCGGAGCCTTTTTAGATAATAATACTTTCTGCGTATTTAGCTATCTTTCTAATCTTTAGCTCGCCTATATAGTAGGCTCTATAATAGGCTAGGTCTATTAAAATTAGGATACTTTTCTTGCGAGTAGTAGGGGAGGTATCTAGTAAGGATATTATAGAGAGGGTATAATTAGTTATATATATAATATCTACCTAGCTATTACTAGGGCTAGTTCAGACCTAGTACTAGCCCTAGGACTAGTAGGCGGTAGTAATAATATCGGAGCCCTTATAGAGAGCGCCTAAATCCTTACCGAAGCGCGTTTCGATATTAGAATCCGCGGCTAATTTAGAAGAAGAGATTAGGTTAGTAGTAAAGGAAGGAATATACTAGTTTTTATAGAGGATTAGCTCTGTAGCGCCGTCGTTAAAATTTAGTACTATATCGCTATATCCTTCGGTATAGACGGTATAGCTATCAGGAAGATTAACCCTAGTATAAAAGGGGATAAAATTAATAAAATTAGACCTATAGAAGGTTATATAGTTAGTAGCGCCTAAATCGACTATCTAGGTAAACTAGTTAATCTTACTAGTAGTAGTAGTAACGCGGACCTAAAGTTGAGCTACTAATATATTAATCTTAGTAAATTTAGCAGAAGCCTTTAAATCACCCTTCGAATCCTTATCTTTTAGGATACTAGTAGTAGTAGTATTAATATCTCCCTAGGAGGCCTTCTTTTTACCCTTATTCTTAGGATTCTAGAAGTACTAGTCACTTAAATAAGTACCCTATCGATTATAAAATAAGCAAAATTTCTTCTTAGTATCCTAGTCCTCTTACTAGTAGCCCCCCTACTTCTAGCTATCCTTCTCCTTGCCTTTACTACGGCCCTTACTAGGCTAGCTACTATCTCGATTACGAGTAGTAGCTATAGTAGTATAGTAGGTCTTACGATTTTCCTCGTATTCGATAAACTTACTAAACAGATTATCTAGGATAGTATCACGATTTTAGGGGGGTTAATAGTTAGTAATAAAATTTTCGGTATTTTATATCGCGCGAATAGTATTCTTAAAGATAGCGAGGCTTAGCTCTAGCTAAATAGAGTAGTTATTAGGAAGGTATAAATTAACGTCCTCTAAGGCCCTATACTACTTAGTAACGAAGGTATAGGGATTACTATTCGCGTAATATTTTAGGTCCGAAAGAGTATACTATTTAGGAGCGAGGGTACTATAGGTAGCCTTAATCTTATTATAGATATTATAGATATTATTAATACTAGCGATAAAGCTACGAGCCCCCTATATAAGGGTATAATAAATAAGGTACTTCGTAATTCGATAGCGCTTTTTAAATTACTCTTATATTATATTTAGCTAGTTTACGTTAATCTCGATATTTTCGTTAATTTCGTCCTTAGTAGGGTCTCTACTAAGGTAGTTCCTTACTCCTATACAGATCTCTTTAATAGGACAGGCTACTAGGCGTTAGGGGTATAGGTAGCGATTCCGGCCTATAATAATAGGCTAGAGATCGTTATTATAGTAGTCTAAGGTAATTTTAAGGCTAATACGCTATTTATCAAAGTTAGCCCTTCCCTTAAGGATTAGAACCGAGCTAACGATTTTGGACGCGTCGATTACTTACGCTATTTTGAGTTAATAAGAGGAGGTTTAAGGTGGTTGAAGGTAGTTTAAGGCGTGCTAAGGCTTCGAGGGCGGCTCTGGGCCGTGTGTAGCGCTAGGCCTTTGATATAGTTAGTAGTGTGGGCGTTGATAGTAGGGCGGCTCTGGGCTGCCGGGGACGCGTTAAGCGTAAGTCCTGCGCTCTGGGCGCTTGGAAGTGTGAGGTTATTCAGAAAGCACGCAGGATATCAGGACCTTCGTTGGAAGGCCTAATAAACGCGCTAAATAGGGCTTATAACCTGATAATGGTGGAGGACCTACGTGGTAGGGGCTCAAGAGAGATAAGGAAGGAAGATGCAGATAGTAAGATTGGTGGGGAGCGAGACTATGCTATCTACTACTAGATCATGTGACTTATAGCAAACAGTTGACTATTGTACTTCCCTCTCACAATATCGCTCCTCTCTTTAAAAAGACCTAGCCTACTAGATTGTAACGGGCCTATGCCCGTATATAGCCACGTGACCGCGGCCTTCCCCATACGGTAGTATATTATCACGCGGGAACGGCCTACTTTCTTTTCCTTTCCCCAAGATCGTTATAAATAGCATATCGGCCTAGTACAATTAAATCAATTCTGCTACAGCCCTTCATATATAACGATCTTCCGATATCTTATCGTTAAAGGCCTACTAGAGCTTCCGAAAGCTTTAGACGTAGTAACGGCGAAAGCCTCTGAAAGTTTTAGAGTACAAGACTACCCCTAACTATATATACGCTTAGGGCTACGACGACGAAGTAGTAGGCACGGAAGCACCGACCTATACTACTACATATAATCCCGCAGTCCGCGACAACGTAGGGATACATAGACCAATCAGCAACTAGGGCGTGGAAGGCAAGTCCCGTTAGGCCAAAAGGTCCTACCAAGACTTCTGATTAACATCAGAAGTCCGGCACGCGGTTTATACACTATAGTGGTTCCGTTACCACAGACGGCCTTTAAACGAGGAGGAGTGCAGTAGATAGGAGCTACGGTTGATAGGGGGCAGCCTCCTTAAGTATCAAGAGAGAGGACTTGAGTATAGTCTAGCGTCTAACTGAAGGATCTTTTCTATTTTTGCAATTAACGGCTACAATCGGATAGCATAAACAAATAGGCATGACGAAATCCCTGACTTCCTACCCTAGGCATCCAGAGTGAAGGGTGAGCTAATCCCTAAGCAACTCTGAGCCACCACGAGTACTCAGGGAGCAATCCATGATCACTCAGGGACTATACGGAAATGGTGGGTAGAAACAGATCACGTGAAAGACCAATGACTAATACTATGGTAAAAAGGACGCTTATAGTAGCGTCAAAAGTAGCCGTTTTCGGCATCAAATTTACCGTTACCTAGTATTATGGTATAAAGTAGAAAGGATATAATATCTTAGAAAATATATAGGAACCTCTTAAGAACCTAAGAGGCTACTACTAGCTAGTTCGATAGTTTTACTAATAGGAGAGGGTAATCCGGTATTCCTAACTAACTAAGAGGAATCTAGATTAGCCTAAGAAAAGGAAGAATTATTTAATAACTAAGTTAGAGTAGGATCCTCTAATAATACTATAAGAATCTAGCCGCTAGCTATAGTAGATAAAGGAATCCTAGTTATAGCGCGAGTACTCTCTATAGTACGCTTATTTTATTTAGATTTAAGACGCTCTTATTCGAGCCTCTCTTTTTTAAGATATTCGCGTTCTTTAACCTCGCGATACTCTAACTCTTCTAACTTAGCGACTTCCTTAAAGCCTCGAGTAATAAAGTTACTAGTATATTTTTATAATAAATATCTCTACTTTTAGAGCTAAAGGAGCTTAGCTAGGATAGCCTCCTCCTTCTTCTTAATTTAATTTTAGGACTTAACTAGATAACGCTACTCTATATTAGTAAATAAAGGAGATAATATTATATACTTTATACTACTACTAGCGCGTATATAATTATTATAATAATCAGAATAATTAGCGCGAATATATACTTATTTTAAGCGAATATAATATTCGTAAGGAATTATAGATTAAAAATCTTCGTCTTTAATATAATAAGTTAAGGCGTTTTTATAAATAGAAGTCTTAGAAGATATAGTTAATAGGATAGGCTATAAGAAAAGAAATAGGAGGAAAATAGAAAAATAGCGAATAAACTTAAGAGAGATACTAATATTTAAATCTTTTAAGAATAAAGGATAGAGAAGGAGGGGATAATACTATAGATCTTAGAGAAGCGCGAGAGCTATAGTTATTTAAGTAATAACTAAGAGCTAATTATTCTATAGATACTAGGGATTAGTATTATTATATATATTTTAGTATACTTAGGCGTATCCTAAGGAACCTAAGAAGGAGATATTTAGGATAGGAGCTAGAAGTAACCTATAGCTAACTAATATAAATAATACCCTCTTACTCTATAGGATAGTTAGCGCGATATAGGAAATAGCCGCTATTTTACTAGTACCGGAATTACGCTATAAGTATAAGTAACTAGTAACTTATTAGGTAACTATATCCTATTAGTAATAGGAAGGACTAGATATATAAGAATACTCTTTTTAGTATTATATATTTAGTTCTTCGCGATTAATTATATATTATTACTTAGTTACTACCTTAAAGCACTTTGCACTCTACGGTTTAACTCTAAGACAAACCTAACCTATAGGTAGGAGATTTACTTAGTAGTAACACTTACTAATTAACCTACTTAGCGCGTACTTCTAGCACGTCTTACAAGATACTTAATAGGATCTAACCCGTAGTAAGGCTTTACGAAGCAACGGTACGATTAAGAGACTAAGTCTTAAGATTCGGAGTTAGGATAGCAGGCAAGTATTAGCCCGGGACGTTCTAACCCGTAGTGACTAGTTGGCATCGCGTAACACTTATATTCTTATTTATAGTATCCCTAAATAAATAATTGATTTTCTAATTATACTTATATCTAATAGGTAATCTATATAAAAAACTACTTTACTTGATACTAGAGTAACTCTCTATATAGTAATTAATAAAGAAATACTCTATATAATTTAAGATATTTAGAATATTGCTTAGATTCTATCTTCTTAGTCTATTCAAAATAAAGAACATAGGAAAAAGAGAGAAAACACTATTATTTATATAATATATTGACTCGTTGGATTAATAAATAATGATTTTACTGAATATAGTTTCTTGTTATGAATCTTAGATACTATATATTATATAATTATTAGCTATATATAGTTTACTTAGTATTGTATATTGTTGGTTATAGTTACCATAAAATTCAATAGTCTTTAGAGATTACTACTATAGATAAGAGAGCTAGGAGTTAGTACTTAAGCTGCTATTACTAATATTAGTATATCTCTAGATATTTAATCTAAAGTCCTAGATTTATACTGATAGCTATAATCGATGAATGGAATTACTAGTTATATAGAAATAAGCTCTCTGCTACTAATATAAATAAATTTTAGCTATATATAACTCTACACATTTTCTAGTGATAAACACCGCTCTGGAATAGCCTATTCACCTAGATCTGAAAATAAAAAATCTCATATCTTCAACCCCTAGAGGTTAAACCACCTTTATTTAAGGATGAGATTCATATTCCCTTGGAATTACTACAAACGATTGCTTAGATTCTACTATCGTTCTAGGTACTCTGGACAAAGAGAATTCTCGGAGTATGAGGCAGAATTCATAAGCAAACGCCTACCATCTCTTCTTCAAGCATATGAAGTCCTGATCCTGGGTCACACTATCGCCTGCTGTCTCAAAAACTCTCAGGATCTGGGCGTTCCTCTGCTTGACGTCACTCTCCATAATGTCAATCGCTGTCCCAGCTTGCTCCGCAAGAAGCTTCTCACCTGCCTTTGATGCCTCATCAGCGATCCGATGTAACTTCTTCAACCAGTATAACCATCTCCAGGGACTGAATCCACCAGGTGCTCGTTGACCTAACTCCGACTGAACAAAAGTCAAGCCACCTCTGCCAATGGTGCTGTTTGAGCACTCATTCCACGAGACATCGGATAGGAGTATGATGTTATGCCCCGCTTCTTTGATCCAGGCACATGCAGACGGGAGGAACGAAGCAACGCTTAGAGCAATGACTGGGCGACGTGGGTCTTCTTCATCCGGATCGTTTGAGCTGCCAAGAGGGAGGTCGGACTCGAAGGTGATTCGAAAGAGGACTAGGGCAATCTGGCAGAGTCGATCGTTCGCAACGCGCGTAGACGCAAGCTTCGCGAAGAAGGACGAAGCATTCAGCCGCTGCTTTGAGTTCATTGCTGCGCAGTCATTGATCCAGTATTCTGTCATGTCCGATGCAAGGAATGGCAGGTCATTCCAGAGAGTTCCATCTGGAGTTCTAGCAATGTCGATGCCAGCGCCAGGTGCTGACCTTGTCAGAGGCCCACGTCCTCGCGTACGGAGAAGGTCAAGAACCCATCGGTCTTGCTCAAAGCTTTCGTGGGAGACATGCCTAGCACATTGGTAATAAGCGTACCACAGGGAATGCAGGTGGCACTCGCTTGAGTCCGTGGAATCGCCGTTCTGGCAGTACGAGAGACCAACGATCCACGCCCTGTTGAACGCTACAGATCGGAGGATGTCAAAATCTCCCGCTCGAGCAACTTCTTCAAAATCCCTTCGATCAATTGGGTCGCATGTTGATAAGCCAAGTGTACTGTCCTCCGGTGCGAAGCTTGGAGTGTCTCTTAATAAAGTATGCATCTTGTGAACAAGCTGGTGGTTCTGGTCGGAGGGATACACTGGACAGATGTAATGTATCGACAGTCGATTCAGGAGTCAATCGTTTTATGATATAGAACGGCGACCTGAGACTCGAATATATATAGGGAATGGCATGGGCTACTACCTTAAAGGCAAGCAGCAACGAATTCTCCTCTAGAACGAAATCCTACACGATTGGTGACACGTCACTTGCCATATGGAAGAGATCTGCAAAAGCCAGCGGAGAATAGAAGGATCCGTGTTCATGACTCAAGACAACTGAAAATTTCGGTGAGACTAGACTCTACCTAGTGCTACAGTGCTCCATAATCTATCGCATGGAAATTACGAGACGCACCACTGTCTTGCCCATCTGCGATTTCAATTTTTGCGCAGAGCTGAGTACATTTGAGCCAATATCATTACAACCAGACCGATCAAGATTCCTGCATATTTGTTGCCGGCCTAAGTCATCTTCCGGGGACATCTACCTGCGTTGAGAGCACTGAAAGATAAAAATTTTCACCCTGGTCCTGATCGACAAACAGATCACAAAGAATGACCAATCAAGGGTGTTTGATAATGATCCACTCGCAAAGGGGGCCAAACTTGTGAACGAGGGCGGATGAGGGGAAAGCGGGTTAGAACGGAGTTGCAGGAGAATCAAGGAAGTTTTTCTGGCCAAAAGCTAGACAACCGATAGATAGAGCGCAGAAACAGCCCAAAAAATGTCTGAGTAGCGCAGTAGCAATTGCACGTATCCTTCGCCTCAGTGGCTTGCCCATTAACTTTAACAGCAGGACTGACAGCCTGGTTTAATCACTTCTGACAGGCACATTCTCTGCTGTAAGAATCAAAGTAGCAAAATTTGCTCTCAATTGTGTCGGTGCACTGTGTCAGACTTAGCATCTTCTGAAAGACTGTGGCTCAAACATAAGTCAAATTACCTTTTTGAAGATACAACGACAGATAGCATTCAGCCCACTTTGCGTTATATAATGGCATTGATTGGTTGCTGGGTAGCAAGTCTATGTTGACAAACTTAGGCACTTCCCCTCATGGTTTCAAGAGCCTAGCTGACTTACTCCCTTATACTCCACCTGAAGATTATCTTCATTTCGGGCATTCAAGTCATTAAATGTAGAAAATCTCGGGCTTGCTGGGCTCGCTAATGCTCCCACCAGAGCAGCAGCGAGAGCAAGCCCAAAGGACGTGAGAGAGAAAGCTTTCATGACGACGGTGCTCTATTCAACTGAACAGTTGGATTGATGGTTCAGAAAGAGCAATTGCTTTTTTCACATAGTCTCCAGTATGTTAGGTCTGCAACCAGCTTAAGTAGTCCATGATCTCATGGCGTGAGTTCTCAGATAGAACCACCTCACAGTCGGGCGTCACAATCTGTGGAGGCTGGGTGTCCCGGCGTATACCACCGCAACAAAATTTGAGTGTGTATATACATATGGGAACATTTGGCAGATTTCAAAATGCCAAGTGATCCTCCAGGACATGATTTCATTGCACCAGCCAATTACCAGAGGATACATTCTTGGCTGGTTCTTGGTATACTATAGGGGGCCAACTCCCCCTGGTTAGATTGACCGCTAGCTTCATTCTGCCAGACGCATGACGGAGAAAGATACCAATGTGGAAAATGAAGAGCCTAAGAGGATGTCTCTGTTGAATTTCATTATACCCACGCACCGGATTGTAAAGAGCTGTCGTCCACGGCGAACGAGAGAAACGATTAGTCAGTGTGGCTCTAAAAGGTTGCGGCATATTTCCCCTAAAGTCAACCCCATGTGTTTGAATAATAACATTGTCTCTACAGCAGCAAAGTAGTTGACAGCTTGATAACGGTCACACGATTACCCATAGCCAATGCTGGACCCATGCGGAACTATTTGACACTCGACCCGCAGCGTCGAGTGTTTGTCTCGTGAGAGCCCTTGTCTATGATATTTCCATTCTAGGCTGTTTTGGAGATAATCCGAGAGCATACCTACCAGGAAAGGTACCCCTGCTTAGCTTCAACATGCGCTGCAACACCACTAATGTAGACAGACGATCAAGGGTACCGGAGAGCGTGATAGCAACTGCATTTTTCGAAATTTCAAAAATTTCGGAGCTATGTTCTTTACATCGTGACGCTGGTCCATATGAACAAAATTAGCCAGCAACAACTCACCCGAGACTAACTATATAATTGTGAAGGAGTAGTCTCTGTGGCAGGGTTGAATGAGTGCGGGAGGATGATGAAGGAAAGATTTGTAGGGAGTGAGTCCAGCTATCCCATCTATTTATGTATATATGACCCCAGATGGCAAAGAAGCATAGATCACAAAAGTACCTAGAACAATTCAATCTCACATTGTCAGTTAATGGCATTTCTTCGGCGACTCCGTGGCCTTTTCGGGCACAGTTCTGAGTTAGTACTACGGGGGTCGGATGGCGCTTGGGGCTGCTAGAAAGATCTACGTAGAAAAGGATCACACATGTTCCACAAAATTTACCAGATTTGCAGAAGTACCTCGTCGAAAACTGGCTGATCGGGCTTTGTCGACAGGAAGCTTTTATTGATCAAATACTCGGACAAGAGTCTCGGGTGTCACAGAATATAGTGACTTTGACCCTACGATATATGCCCATCCACAAACACTGATGGCCGTGAGTATTAATTTGAGAGTGTGCTCAACAGCTAAAACAAAGACGTGTTACTATAACTTCCGATACAGTAGAAGGCATCATCGTTTCAAAGTTCGTTCCCGGCCTCAGAGAACGTTATCACCAAGCTAGAGTCAAATCAGTTAATGATATACACAAAGAGCTATGAGCTCTCTAATATTTCATCTAGCCAGCGCCGTGTTGTGGATCATTTCTTGGCAAGGGAATGATTTGATTGAAACGGCTTTGACACATAGCATAAACTGCGACACGCACTATCGCAATGTTTTCGGCCCAGCTCCCTGAACTTTAGAGAACGTTGCCACTGAAAACATGAGACGTAATCCGTACTCAGCTAAACACTAAGAATTGGAGTCCAATGGGGATGCGTCGGTTAATCGTCTAGTCATCGAAGCGATATAACGATTACTCCATCGAAGACCCAACACGAGCGGAGCCTGTGAGAGATTGAGGGGAACACTTCCCAGCAACTTCGAATGTAGTGGGCAACATGGCCGACGTTGAGGATGCTAGCGAGAAAACTATAGAAAGCCCATGCCGACTGCCCAAGTTGAGAACTTTTCTCTTCTTCAAACACACCCGGAAACTCTGCCTGCTCTCCATCAGAATTCATACAATCCTTCCGTTTCTCTCTGACCAACCCCCCTTTTATCAACCCAGCACAATGCAGCTCATCAATCACGCTGTCTATGCGGTCACCATCCTGACCACTGCTGTGGCAGCAGCCCCTGGCCCATTCGTTGCGAAGGGTGAAAGATTTCCCGTTTTCAATGACAATCAAACTGTCATGATTGAGACCGAAGCCTCTCCGGAGATCGCCAACGTTTTAATTGCTCTGGCCCAAGGGGACGTTGACTGCAAAGGCTCTTCCTTTTGCGAAAGACTGTGCTCTAGCTGTGATGACGCTTATCGCAAGGTCGTTCCCAGCAACACCTACACCACTTACCTCGAGGATGTTCACGCTTTCTGAAAAATGATAATTTTACTTTGCGCTAATTTGATACAGCGCTTCGAATACTGGAACTTGCAGTGAGACCTGCGGTCTTTTCGTCAGTGGCAATCACTGTGAAGTTCAGGGGCAGGACTTGATGGATGCCTACAATGACATTCGCAACCGAGGTCATTGTAGCCATTGTGGGCGCAAGCAAATTGCCAACGGCTGTATGATCAAGATCGACTGGGTAACCGGTTGTTAGTTAGATGGGGCCACGCGACGTTGATTGGACGGGTGGTGCATCCCATATCCACATATATTTAAGGCCACCGCACCGGGCCGCGGTCTTGATTTTAGGTTCTCGACCTTAACTGAGACAACGCTCGGTCCCAACATATTTCATAAGTACTGAAACAAATGGACCCTGATTTTGAGCTTTCTGGAGCGTGCCAAGCCACACGAGAGCTATTTTGTCGGCCGTGCATATCACTTAGCTGCGAATTCGTCCGAGGGGCGATCTTTCAAAGTGGACACGAAAAACATTGCAGTCAAATCGCGTGTAAAAGGGTTTCCTGCTAGTGGCTTTAGTGGCTCTTGAGCCATGTAGCGCTTGACAGCTAGTGATCGAATTCCCGACCCAGTTGGTTGAGACCGCTCCAGGGGATCATCCTGTGGGTGATGAAAGTCGGTCTAAATGTTCGCCAAACCTGCTAACCTCCACCACGACTCGTTCGTTCATTTGATACGACCACGGTGCGGACTAGGGGGACTGATTCAGAAATCTTTCCCTGCGTGGAATAATGTCCGTTTCCGCTGATGCCTGCTCATGTAACAGCAAAATTTCTGAGGCCGCTGGCTTGGTTTCCTGCCTGAGTGACGCTTGGTGTTTCTCTTACCGGAGCCCAGGGATCCCATTTACCATTCCTTTCATTTCCAGCAATCTCATTTCCAGCAATCTCAACATGTACAAGTCATGGAACAGCTGCTGCTCCCTTCGCCGGATGGTGTTTGCAATCGTCATTAGCGCTTGTGGTGCCTTCATTTACTTGATATGGTTTGGGATGAACTCGGACCGTGATAATGTCCCACAGCTGCTCACACAACTGATCCCAGCAGGTCATTGCACCTGCCAGTCATCTACTTCATTCCAATGCGCTGATTGTCTCACCTGTCTCGCCTCGCCTCCGTCCCCAGGACCAGAACGTCTTGCATCCTGGACTTTCCAGTATGGACGGGACGATCAGAACTTAGGCTTGAGCCAGAGTCAGTGCCACACAGCCTTCCCCGGACTCTTCCAAGATATCCAAAGGGGAGTTGAATACTGGGAGTTGATGGGACGTATATCGAGAGATGAGCTGAACAAGGTTCCATTCGTAGATGGGATAGCCCGTGCCATCATCTCCGACGGAGATTTGTACGTTGTGGCGACAAGAGCAAAAGGTGATGACCATCGGCGCAAAACCCTTGCGACTTTGGGATCTATACATCGGGCACTATCTGCATCCCCAAATCGTACTTCGCACCCCACGATCGAGTTCATCTTCTCAATTGAAGATCGTGTGGATGATGTTGACGCAGCCGGTCATCCAGTCTGGGTGTTGTCGAGGAAAGCATCTGAGAAGTCTGTCATTCTGATGCCCGACTTCGGGTACTGGTCCTGGGCAAAGAGTGACATCGGCCCATACGAACAAGTCGTGCGAAACACCATGGCCGCCGAATCGAATGTGAAATTTGCGGATAAAGAACAGAAGCTGGTCTGGCGGGGTAAACTGAGTTTTGCACCAAAACTGCGCCGAGCGCTCTTGGAAATTGCACGGGGTAAGCCTTGGAGTGATGTGAAGGAGTTGGACTGGAGCAAGAAGGCCAACTTCCTATCGATGGAAGATCACTGCAGGTACATGTTTATCGGGCATGTCGAAGGTACGTTGGTTTCTTTCCACAACTCAAATTTACTGTACAAGTCTCATGAATATCGCGGGTATCCAGGTCGCGCATACTCAGCATCTCTTAAATACCGACAAGCCTGCAGGTCCGTCGTCGTTGCGCACAAGCTGCAATACATTCAACACCACCATTACCTTCTCGTGTCATCCGGTCCGCAACAGAACTATGTAGAAGTGGAGAGAGACTTCTCCGATCTCCCGAAACGCATGGACGAATTATTGAAGAACCCGGAGAAGGCAGAGCATATAGCCAACAACAGTGTTAAAACTTTCCGAGAACGATACCTCACCCCGGCTGCTGAGGCATGCTACTGGAGAGCTCTTTGGGAGGGATGGGCGGAAGTTTCGGCGAATGTCACTCGCGACATTGAGCATCCGCCAGTTGATAGAGGACTTCTATATGAATCTTTTATATTGCTGGAGAGTAGGGATATGTTCAAGTTCTCATTTGGATCGAAGTGAGGAGGATGAATCTCATGTATATACTCCATCATATCATAAATAATTGATTTCGCCGCCATAGGCAAGCGACAAAGATGAAGATACGAGTGCATGTCCGTGCAGTTTCTAGCTATGGACCAATCTTCAATGGCCGTGCTAGAATTCCTCGGTTTTGTCCTTTCGTCGAATCTTGAAAGTGCGTTATCGCGATGCAGCCCCGGGCGTCTGACCTATCCGATCGTTTGTAATATAACAAGCCGACATAAAAGCCTATCAATGATCGCAATACTATGGCAGACTGCTTTAAAGGCTACGTACGACACAGGATTGAATTGCATTTTCAAGCCAATATTAAAGTATAAAAGACATAAATACGTAGTTATAGTTCCAGTACTTGATTTTCCTAAGTTGCAAATTCAGAATCAGCAACTTCAGCAAGTTTAACTTATTTCTTAGTAGGTGGATTATCATCTTTCTTTTATTTATTAGGTATCGCTTTCATATACACTAACTTCGGTGTTGTATATTTAGATGGTTTTAATGTTGTAAATAATTTGTCAGCGATATTAGATGATCCATAAAGACAGATTCTCAAAGTGTGCGATCATGGCTTAGAGATCCAAACTGGAAAAGATTAACGAGAGGAGGGGCAAGGAATATGAAGTTTCTGATTGTGTCTCTTGGCGAGTTCATCCATGGGGTGCTTTAAGCTTGCCCGGTGGAAGTGGGCAACTTCGCCTTGATTGTTTCGTAAACTACAAAGGTGACCCAAGTGCTCGGCAAAACTCGGACCAAATTTGGCCCCAGACCCCGGTAGAATCCTGCAATACCCTCCCGGGACCAGACCTGATGGACTGCATCCATAGCTCCGCGGTACAAAATTTGAGCTTCCAAGACCTGGAGACGCGCCCGGATGACCTGATATGGGTAAGTCACACACCCGGCGAATAGTTTCGACGTACCAGAGAGGGCGAGGGTATCCAGGACACCAAAAGTTCTCGGGCTTCCAGGGCGACCCTTGCCTTGTGTCTCGCTTGTTGAAGAGTCCATCGACCAAAAGGTTTTCAGTTTCTCGTAGGCCATAAATTGGAAGGCACCATGACTGACACCAAACAAAGATGGAACCAAGCCACGATAGAACCCACGCATTCCTTCGGTATGGTAAATATGTCTGACCCCAGAGATGACTGAGGGATAGGCTCCAGGAGAGTTCGCGCCAGTTGCGAGCATTCGAGTCTTGACCACCCAAATTGGATTTGTCATAAGTGCAGTAAGAACCCCTAGAGATAGCTGGTCAGAGATGAAAAAGAATACTTATTTAGTGGGAGAGTACAGACCTGCTGCTCCGGATGTCAGGAAGTAATCAGAAGACTTGAGAAGATGCGCTGGTTGGCCGCGGAGGCTACAAGCCATGTCCTTGAGGCTCGCGTAGAACAGGAAATACAGAGCCCAGCTGGTGGAATTTCCAATGAGGTTTGGCGCTAGACCACGATAAAAGGCACGGATGCCACCTTCGTTTGCGGAAATTGCACGCATGATTTGAAGTGAGTTGCCGAACCGAGCAGGAGATGATCGATCAACTTTTTTTTTCACATTGGTATTAGTATTGACAGTGCAAATGAGACAAAGCAGCCGCATAGAAACAGGATGGCAGGCAAAATGGAAGGGCCATTTTTGCTATCTCACCTTGCAGACGCGTTTTCACCAGGTCTAACGGGTGGACCACGAGGGTTGAGACAACCCCCGCGGTGAATCCTGCTACGGTCTCCACAACCGACGACGAGAGCCCATCTTTACCAGTCATGAACTCGGATCTGAGCTCGAAGAAAGCTAAAGGAGCGTTGAGAGAGAGCGGCAGTAGCGAATGTGTGCTAGCTGGCGATGTTGCTTCAAACGACTGATGCCGCGGTAAACGATATTTGTATACGGCCGATAAGGCGTTATCGCGATAATGATATGACGAAGCACCGGGGCAGAAAAGGACGGATTAAGAAATCTTCCGTTATTGTTGAATAACACCTTCTCACCGCCTGGCATGGGCGGTCACGATTATCTCAAGATGAATCAAGATACAACAAGAGAGCAGCCAATTCGCAGGGAAGGGACCGAAGGGGAAGTCGACTTCAAACGATTGCAAATGTAGACACACATGAATAATACATATAGAGTGATAATAAGATCGACTGTTCATGTTTACCGCTGCTTCCTCTAAAAATACATAGCGCTGCCCTAAGCGCAACTTGTGAACTGAACAAGTCAAGCTTCTAGCAGTTTGATTACAAGAATTCAAACTCTCGTATGACGGAGGTCCGACATAGAGAAATGGCAGGATGATCGGTTCGAGAAGCCGTTGAAGGATACTTCGGGGGGCTCGGCATCCAGCGACTGGTCTGGCTCGATGTTGGATGGGTCAGAGTTGGCATCTATGCCAGGGGCGAGAAAAGCCTGTGTTGAGAGTTAGTCAAGGTTGATTTGATGCAAGCCGCGGCAGATGCTTGTGTAGGAAAGTGCGTACTTGAAGAGGGAAGGCTTGGGCTCGCTGTAGGAATATCCTGCATAGTTGAAATTGATCAGTCAGTAATTCTGATTTTTGACTCGGCAGAGGGAGCTAGGTCGATGCCTCGTGAGCTAGCATACCGAGATAGACAATCAATGGAAGGTAGCCGCTGTGTTTGCCAAGATGATTAGTGATTGTCGGATGGATAATGGGCCCGACAAGGTGATAAACGGATGGCGCAGCCGTGCAAGATCCTTACTAGTGAATTGCAACACGGGAGATATCAATGACCTTGGAGACACGCTCCTGATGTGTAAAAACAGAACAGATTAGTCTTCAGGGATCAGAATGTGGTAGACAGCTGAAACGCAGTGGCGTACCTTGGTCTCTTCGGAGAATTGAACCATAGTGAGGACTGGTGGAAGGAGTTGAACAAATATCTTGTTAAAAGATGACCGAGCAGATATTCAGATGTAGATCCCAAGATATCTCAGCCAAGCGAAGGAAGAAGCTCAAGGTGGGAGAGCGGGTTGATCGTTGATGGTAGAGTTGTAAGAATGGTGACAGTCGCGGGAGCGCGCGAGGAGTTGCTCAAAGTTTTCGGAGGTCGGCAGGTCCAATGATCACCGATCGCTGCCGCCGCTGCAGTTCCTCTCCGCCAGACCTTCTTCCCACCCGCAATCTTTCTTGCTCTGCCTGCTCGTGATACTTCCAAACTCCACGAACTCTCTATTTATTGGCTGAGAGCTTTCGATACCAATCTCCCAAATCATTTTCCTTCGGCTATTGCCTTTGCCCTCGCTGAGGCGCAGTCGCTAAGATGTCCGGCGCAAGACACTGGTACGACACGCTGATTCAGGTTCGGCAGGACAAGCATTGAATCATCTTTTGAGCTGACAAATGCACAGGGAGCAGGACAAAGAAGCCACTGTCTATATTGGCAATTTGGACGAGCGGGCGACGGACAGCTTGGTATGGGAACTCATGCTGCAGGCTGGGCGCATTGTGAATGTTCACCTTCCCAAAGACCGCGTGACCCAGACACATCAAGGATACGGGTTTGTCGAGTACATCAGCGAGGAGGATGCCGAATATGCCTCGAGGATCATGAACGGAATCCGCCTGTACGGAAAGCCCATTCGTGTGAATAAGGCCTCCGCAGACAAGCAGAAGTCTGTCGAAATCGGCGCCGAGCTCTTCATTGGAAATCTTGACCCTATGGTTTCCGAACAAATTCTTTATGACACGTTCAGTCGATTCGGAACATTAACGAATCTTCCCAAGGTTAGTCCCCCCTCTTCCCCATCGTACTCGGGCTTCCATCTACATCCTCATCAATCAAAGAGTCTGACAAAAGGGTTCCTACCCTCTTTTAGGTGGCGCGGGATGACAACAACCTCTCCAAGGGCTACGGATTTGTATCATTTGCTGATTTTGAGTCCTCCGATGCGGCAATCACCAACATGAATGGCCAGTACCTCATGAACAAGCAGGTTTCAGTGCAATATGCCTACAAAAAGGATGGCAAGGGAGAGAGACACGGTGACGAAGCTGAGAGGACGCTGGCCGCCCAAGCCCGAAAACACAATGTACGCCCCCCAACCCAGCAAGTGGCGCCTCCTCAATTCGCAACGGGGGCTGCTACTTCAGCTCCTCCTACTGGCCCTGGCGCTCCTCCAGCGGCCGCTCTCAATGGCGAAGCAGCACGACCCATAAGCACCGGACCGCAGACGCCCGACTTGGGTATGGGCAGAGGTATGCCCACGCCTATGCCGATGAATTACCAGAACGTGCCTCCTCCCCCACCTCAGCAAGGGAGGCTTAGTGGCCCGCCTGCATCGTCATTGACGAACCCTCCCCCCGGTCTACCCGCCCGACCTCCGCCATCGCAAGCAGGATATGGCGGGCCACAGGCCTACATTCCACCCGCATACAATGGTACCGGTCCCCAAGCTGCCTTCCCAGCACCTCCGGCCGGGGTCCCCGTACCGCCGCCAGGATTTGCTCCTCCGGGGTTCGCACCACCCCCGGGAGGCCCGGTGGCCCCTGGTGCACCCCCTACGCTTCCACCTGGCTTTCAGCCGCCAGGATATGGAGTTGGGCGCTGAAAGAGATGGGAATTCCCTGGATTTGATCAACACGTACTCTCATATCTATTGAATTGAATAGACCATGACATTCATCGCGTAGCCAGAGACGATTTGAAGATCGAACGAGGGGCTGAAACCCTTAGGCTCAACAGAACACGCCCGTCGTCAATTCGATCTCGTCTGCGCCGCTCGGTGAAGAGTGAACATGACGAGCCTTTCGGAGAGAAAAGGGTCCCAGGTCGCCTCTCAGAAAGATCAGCAAAAGGAATGTGGTACGTTTGACAGCTGAGATTGATCAGGCAGCACAGTTCATCTCAACGATCAGTGCGTGCTCAGTCTAGTGGATAATTGATACTACCCAGTGTGAAATCTTACTGCCAAGTCAGAGAGTCCTGTTTACATTAAAAAACCTCGACGGGATTACACAGGCCAATCATGGACGATAACGAAAATCCTTCGACCTAGGTTGAGGTTCCGCAGCCTAATGCGGTTATAGTATCTTTGCAATGCTGCACTCTTGCGTGGCGTCCCCGATGACACGAGGTTTTACCAAAGTAAGATTATGTCGAGAAAAGAAAGGTATGAGAGGTTGACAGAGAATGAGTGTGTAAGAGTGAACGTAGAAAAGGTTGGGCGCGCGTTGTGCTGACGAGGAGAATTATGAGAAGGAGACAAATTTAGGGTCCCTCGGCCGACCATCGGGGCCAATGTTGTTCCTTGCGAACCGTTGTTCCGTATAGATCCGGCGAGCTTCATCAAAAGTCACTCGCCGGGTCTTCATGATTCTCTGGATTTCTCGCTTGGCTGCTTGATCCAGACCCGCTCGAGTGTCTCCGTCTGCGACATTGGCAGAAATGTCGAATTGAGAGGAACTCATGCCGGCCTCGAGATCGGCAGTGAAACTCGACGGCAGGCGATCATAGATATAATCGGGGACGGGCAGTAGGTGAAGCCATCTTGAACGAGTGATATAGAGCGCTGACCAGAGATCTTGTCAGTCGAATCATTCCCCACGGAAGGGTCGGCTGTTTGGAGGACAAGGGGAGAGAAAATCGCGACATACCCGTTCCTGCGATGATTACGGAAAGCACGAGGGAGTAAAAGAGCAGGTAGCCCATGATGGGCGTAATCCTTGAAAGGGAGGGTAGGCACCGGGTGATGAATGTATCTCAAAGTAGTGTGAGTAGAGGCGAAGCTTCGCAGCTTGAGCGTTGGAGTCACCAGATTGCTCACAGTGAAGAAGCACCAAATGTAGAGGGAGTCGTCATCCGCGATGCCTGAACTCCGAATGGGGAAGGCTGACGGGGAGGGCGGAGCCGGAGGCTGCAGCAGGTGTCCACTCATTCACTCACGAGATCCAGTGAAATGCCTCGAAAGTCAGGCCACCAAGTTCATCTCGGATGAACTGTCCGGGGGGAAGGCACTTGGTCAGGCAGCCAGGCACCCAGGCGGCCGCAAGATCTGAAATTCAGGCATCAAGGCATTCACATAGTCAAGCCCCTCAAACACGGCGGGGAAGTCCCATGCCCGATTAGATAAGAGAGCTTCAGGCAGCACGGCATCAATGATGACGGGCACTATTCCTAAAATGGCCTGCTTAGCGAGGCGCCGAATCGAGAAATCCATCACACAAGTCGGCCACGACCTAGAGGGCGATTCACGATTGCAATTCCCTCGAATCCAGCATCCACGTCACAATGTCCGTCTCTCGCCCCAACGTTTCCAACGACCTGATCTGGCAGATCACCCGTACGTCTTTGAATTCACCCAATTCCGTCGAGGACAAATGATCCGAAAGCTTTCCTGGGCGCATCCGTAGCTGACCGAGCTGCGGCATCATAATAGGTAACCAGAATGCCTATCTGGTTCGCCGTAACACCGGTGGTGGCTCCCAGTTCTCCCGCGACCCCCTGAACCTGGTCAACAAGCACTCCTTCAAGGTATGATAAGACTTACAATGAGAGGCTATGCGCTTGAGGCGATTGCGACCAATTCAAAAGCAAGCGACATCTTGGCTAATGGACATTTTGTTTGATATAGTACTCTGGTTTCGCCAACAACAAGGTATCTACTTCTCTCGTCCATCCAACCTGTTCACACCTTGCAAAGGCAAACGCAGATCGTGCCGGTTTATCGACATGTCTTTTGTGATCTCTCATCTTGAAATGTCGACGTTAACAACTGACTCGAACGTCTCTCTCTTCCTTCAGGCCATCGGTGTCCAGTCCGACGACAACGGCAACGTTGTTGTTATCACCAAGAAGCCCAACAACCCCCAGCAGCCCGCTAAGAACCAGGTCGTCACCACCTACGGCCCCAGCACCTCCACCCGCAAGTAAGCAACCCTTGAGACTTCCCCCACGGAATTGCTCCCCGCTTCAACCCCGCCTCTGATTCTTGGAATTGCGATACGGAGCTTGGATTACGCTCCAGCAGCCGTCTCCAATTGGGCGGGGGTCATAAGGCTCTCCATTAGCTCAGGAGAAACCAGTTACTGACTACCATCTTCTTTCGCGCTCTCCAGGGTCTACAAGGGTGTTGCCAGCAAGACTGCCCAGCACGGTTACCGCGCTGACGTCCGCGAGGAGGCTGTCGCCCGTGTGAGCGCTCTCCGCCGCGCCGCTCTCCCCAAGAAGGAGACCCCCGCCTCCAAGCCCCGTGGTGCCAAGGCCCGCCAGGCTGAGAAGTCCGAGTAAATTACTCCGTTCTCTTTTTCAAAGTCCATTTCATTAAAAGGGTGATCACGTCCGACGGGAGTGAAAAAAAGGAACGACGGAGGGGGCGAAACGCGCATCTGTGGTGAGATCGGATCTGGGCATCCGAAGGCAAGCCGTGCGCGTGCGCCTGATGCTGGAACGCATTGGAAGGAGAATCCATGTACTCTAGCCAATTGAACCTTGACCAACACTCTGGGGACAGGGTTCAATGGGAGGAACTCCCTGACTCCCGGTCGTTTTTTTCAAGGGAAAAAGAAACAATTTCAATAAATTTCTTCCAAAAAAAAAACAACTTGAAACTTCTCTCAAGATTGACGCGAGTGCGTTAATAGCCATTGAGTACGTAACGAAAACGCCACTATTGCGGTCACGATGTTTTCTGGGGGGAGGGCGTTTGCAGGAAGTATAGATTTCCGCCTATCTATGTCCCGGTATGTGCCTCGGGAAGTGCAGAATTTAGGTTATCGACTGTACGAGTCTCCTAAGGCTCTGGAATCAGCGGGTACGATGGGAACGACATGAACGGACCCTCCTCCCAAGGTCAACCGATTTGTCGGACCGATTCGAGATTAAGCCTCGGGCGAGCCAAAAAACGCATGCTACGTAGCTCGCACGTCGGATTTACACCGGCGTGCTGCGCACCTCATGAGCTAAGATCGCTCGTCATTTCGGCGCACCGGTATCTCGGCAAAGAAGATTAGGTATACAATGTCGCTATGTCATCATTCTCGGCCAGGGTTGGCGACCGGTCCTATGAGCTACCTACTACCATTGTCCGTCCCAACCAGCTCGTGGCAGACTTTGCCGTGGAATACGCAATCTCTTGTCCGGGCAATGTCATGAATGATCGGAAAAAGGCGGGTGATGAGGACGACTGTCCATCCAAAGTCTGTTGACGAGATGCCGAGAATCACAAGCACACGAGAAGATGGCCGGAAGGCTCCGGGTTGTCGAGCGTAGAGATGGGATCATCGGTGAAAGATGGGCATATTCTACGGTGCAGTATGGTGGATCACGTTCAAGTTATCGCAGTCCCTGGGCCTTGGTATACTCATCAAGTATGAGCATGGGGGCGCGAGGAGGTTTTCAAATCGGACCAGTTTGAGACTAGAATGCAGGTGGGCGATACCTTATAAAGCCGAGACTGTAAATTTTGGACTGGCACATGGCACCACCGGATTGAACCTCATTAGGCACAAGCCCGGCTAAATATTGAGTCATGGAATGAAAGTGTAGGTCACGAACGCATATACATACAGTAGTACAGTACGTATGGACTCCAACATGACATGCCCTTTTAGCTCGGTCTTGGATCTTGAAACGTGCGACATTGGGCGGAACCATCGTTGACCATATACACATGTATTGTGTCTTTTTTTTTTGTTTTGTTTTGTCGTGCAAATAGGCTGACTGATTGCGCCAGCATGCCGAGTACCGACGAGTGTACGGCCATCTGTCTATCTGTCCGTCGGGGGACAGTATGTCCTGTTGAATAAAAGACACACTGTCAAACCCAATTAATAATGGAAAAATCATTTGCCATTCAACGAGATCCTGTAATGATGCCCAGACACAACTGCATACAATTAATTATGTACGGCTTGGACCATGTTACAATATACCACGGGGTGTATGAGATAATAAAATGGATGCATACGAGGCCGGTACATTTCCAATGGTTTCGGTACAACATCCCATGACCGATTGACCCGGGGGGAACAATCAAAGAGTCGCGTCCAGGCGGTACTCAGGTACTGTACCACCGTACCACGGACCGAGACGCAGGCAAAGCCTCTCCGTTTGTGGTTCCTCATGACTGATTATTCTCGACTGGTGGGGACTGGAAACATGGAGACATGCAGACCGGGCGGCCAAATGTAGTAAAATAGCGAACGCGATTATTTATCTTTTTTTCCCCCCATGCGGTGTTTTTTTTTGTTGGGATCAGCCCTAAGCTGCGGTCTGAATGGATTCGAAAGTCGTATATGAAAAGGTCCTGTATATGGAATAGAGTCGAGATGATCTCGAATTCGCTCCGAGGCAAAGACTGGAGATTGAGTTGCCTTATGCAAAGGATAGAAAATGTACTTTTGATGTACATACCACCCTGTACCTGAATTCTCCAGTACCGAGCCTCTACCGAGCACGTGTAATCGGAGCTTCAGAGAGCTACTGTAGATGAAAATAGCATGTCCTTGTGGCATCATGTACTCGAACAGCCTACCAAAAGGGGGAGGGCAAGAACAATACTCAGTACGAAATGACTCTACTCTGTCAATCAGCGTGTTTCTCGACCGTAAGCCCGGTCAATGGTTCACTTTTCAAGGCCAAGAGAGCTCCAATCAAGCCTGCTATTTGAATCCAGTCCGTCCGGTTCAGTCCAGAGTGACCCAGAGACCGAGAGCATCTGGTGGCAGTCGCTCCCACCAGAGATCTGACCCGATGGACACTCCGGGGTTGCCCCTCCCCCTCCTCAGCTGCTTCCCGACAAACCCAAATAAATACAAGACCCTGTCCCCTCCTTCTCCTCTCCCCTTTTCTCCATCTCCACTCACATCACTTTCTCCTGCTCCGTCTTTTTCCCATCTCTACTTTTTCACTCGACATCATGGTCAAAGCTGGTATGTCATGGCCGACCTCGGTGATCCGCTCGGAGAGCGTGAGGTGGACCGGGTGCTCGGAAAGCTAACGTGGGTGCACAGTTGTCCTCGGTGCTGCTGGCGGCATTGGCCAGGTAAGACGACCTCGCGGGCACTCTGTCCAGGAAGAAGCATCCAAGAAAAGTTCATTTTGCGCTAACCGGTGGCTCCTCACGACACCATAGCCCCTCTCTCTCCTGCTGAAGGCCTCACCCTTGGTCGATGAGCTGGCTCTCTACGATGTTGTCAACACCCCCGGCGTTGCCGCCGACCTGTCCCACATCTCCTCCGCCGCTGTACGTGATCCTCATCCTGCGACGCATGTTGCACTCGTCCGGCCGCCCCCAAATACCTGGGGAGGGGCCGCATCCGCCTTCGACCTCTGGTCTCGTGGGATGCGTCCAGTGTGGCTGACCGGTTCTGCAGAAACTCACAGGCTACCTCCCCAAGGACGATGGGCTGAAGCACGCCCTGACCGATGCCGACATTGTCGTGATCCCTGCCGGCATTCCTCGTTCGTCTCGCCCTCATGATCCCCCTTAGACGGTCAGAACAGACAGTGCTAAATTCCGATTGTCTTTGTAGGCAAGCCCGGCATGACCCGTGACGATCTCTTCAAGATCAACGCCGGCATTGTCCGTGACCTGACCAAGGGCATCGCCGAGTTCTGCCCCAAGGCTTTCATCTTGGTCATCTCCAACCCCGTCAACTCTACCGTTCCCATTGCCGCCGAGGTTCTCAAGGCTGCCGGTGTCTTCAACCCCCAGCGCCTGTTCGGTGTCACCACCCTGGACGTTGTCCGTGCCGAGACCTTCACCCAGGAGTTCTCCGGTCTGTCCAACCCCTCCAAGGCCACCGTCCCCGTCATCGGTGGTCACTCCGGCGAGACCATTGTCCCCCTGTTCAGCAAGGTCTCTCCCGACTTCAAGATTCCCGCTGACCGCTACGATGCTCTCGTCAACCGTAAGTGTCCCCTGCTACCATTGCTTGTATCTCATTTGAGCGCCCTGGTTGACTAAGCGGGATTCTTTTTCTCTCTCTCTTTAGGTGTTCAATTCGGTGGTGATGAGGTTGTCAAGGCCAAGGACGGTGCCGGTTCCGCCACTCTGTCCATGGCCTTTGCCGGTTTCCGGTTCGTATTTCCCGTGTCCAACGATTGTTGACGAATACTAACCTGGTTTTCGGAAAAGCTTCGCCGAGGCTGTGATCAAGGCTTCCAAGGGTGAGAAGGGCGTCGTTGAGCCCACCTTTGTCTACCTGCCCGGTGTGCCCGGCGGTGATGAGATTGTGAAGGCCACCGGTGTCGAGTTCTTCTCCACTCCCGTTGAGCTTGGCGTAAGTCTTTTTTTTGTCCCCATTCATTCCTGAACTACTCGCGGAGAACCGGAATGTCCGACTGACATTTATGTTCTTATCTTCTATAGCCCAACGGTGCCGAGAAGGCTGTCAACATCCTCGATGGCATTACCGAGAAGGAGAAGTCTCTCCTCGAGGCCTGCATCAAGGGTCTCAAGGGCAATGTCGAGAAGGGCGTCGAGTTCGTCAAGAACCCCCCACCAAAGTAAGAGCCATCTTTGTTCACTAGGAATCGTCTTTTTTTTCCCCCCTCTCGTTTTTCATTTTTCCTTCTTTCCCGCTGCTTTGTGTCTTCTCCCCCAATAATTTGAGCCTTGCCTCGTTTATCTCACGAGCTGGCCCCTCCCCCGTCGCACGCCGCTTCAGACTCTCCCGACAGGCCCTTTTTTAGCAAAACCTTTCGGCCTCGGAAATTGCAGGACCTCGCTAATCATTCTCCTGGTGGAAAGATAGGCTTTGAGCGCCCTGAAACGAGTTTCACGAACAAATTCAGAAAGAATGAGCGGTGGAAGTGCTCTTTTAGCTGAGATGACATGGTCCTCCCACCCGCGAAAGGTTGGCATGATTACGAATTAATTAAAAATACATTGAACCCCGTGCCTCATTTCTACCCACCTGCTTTGACGAAGATGTGAGAGGGGTCATCTCTCGCCACGTAAATCCCAACTGTAGGTTTGTGTATCAAATGATCGTGGGCACATTCATCATCCTCCGCAGTGGACGGGGCCAGCTTGAGGTGCAGCTGCGGAACGGACTCGGTCAACTCAGTCCCGCCGGGCCCGCCGGTGAGTCCAAAGTAGTGTCCGTTGAACGCGATCAAACTCTGCCCTTTGGGTCTCCTATCCTAGCTCGGTCTGTCATTGGCCTCTATCCTGGCAGAATCTCTCCAAGGGCACGCTGTGTCCTGCATCGTCATCCCTCGAGTCACCGATTCCTCCGCCGGGTCGATTCCCAATATACCTCGGTCCGTGAATGTACTTGGATGTACTTCACGGCCGAGTCTGCACGGTCTTGATCTGAAACGTCGCCCCCGGGAGCTCCGAAGTCTCTGCCTGCACGGTCGTCGTGATTCCCAAATTGGCCAGAGCTCCTCGGATCACACCACAGGGAAACCACAGGTACTGCGGACCAGAGATTGATTAGCATTTCCAAATTACACCTGTTGGTACCGGCCCCCATGGCCGACTCTGCCCAAGGAAGAAGCATGGATGCTTGGAAGGACTCACCGCTTGCGCCATATTCACAGCGTCGGACCTTGCAGCCATACTCATCCGGGCAAAAGGTCGGAATGCACTGTCGGTCAAGACGTAGACTCCCTAGATACCCATGAGTAATCCCGTCCGCGTATGTTGAGTAGCGATGATCAGAACCCAGCCGCTCGAGTGTTCTTCTAGCGCTCACTTTTCTCCGAGACGACGTTTTCCAAGATAGATGGAAAGGATACCGAGAGAGGGCTTTTGTGTTTCCACGAGAGCGCGCCAAAGAGTCCAAATAAACGGAGGGGGGGGGGGGGGGGGTAGAGACATACCCGATGATTCGTCTTCAAATTATCAATCTGTTTTCGAAACAGCACCGTCCATAAATCTTTGCAGAGAAATTTGATCACGTCCAAGTTGTCTGTAAAACGGGGTCGATCACGCGAAAATCTGTAGCTTCCCCCCAAAAGATAAAAGACACGAAGATATTAGCCTCCATGTCGAACCTTAAGTGAATCGACACTCCTTCCACAAGTCTTGCAAGGCGTAGGACAAGGTAGAACGGTCCATATCATCGCCATTGCTACCATCATCATTCATCGTCATGTATAACTTGCTCCTTCGGACCCCTTCCCCTCCCCCACAACCACCTTCACGCACCTTTCAGCAAGACCCTGACCAACCCGATAACCCAACGACTCCAGACGAAAATAAGTCGACTCTCGAACTTCAGGATCCTCAGGATTCTCATGGGAAGCGAGCTCTTTCGCAAGACGTTCAGCCATGGGGACCAATTCGATTAACAAGAAGTCAAAGCATGAGGAGCTGAGGGCGCGGGCATTCGGATCGGAGATGGATAATGAGGCCGAGGCGTCGAAAGACATGATGGCGACGAGAGTGCGAAAAAGCTCGAGAGAAGAAGCAGAGAGCAAGGAAAGATAGAGAGAAAGTCGCGGTGTTTCCGCAAATGTCGACGGGCGCAAGGAATCTCAGGATTGGATCGGTGATTATTGGCGATAAAAAGGGACGGTCACTGGGGGAGGTGTTGGGGCGGGGTTTGATCTGGACTGATCTAGGTTATGTTGAGGTGGAGGTATCTGGGTGACTACTTTTGTGTCGTGCGAGTAGATAGGAAAGATGAAGCGTGGGTTTGGGGTCGTTTGGAGAGCCACGAGGGTGAAGTTGGAGGTGGAGGTGTGTGTATGCGTGTATGCGATGAAAGTCGTGGAGTCGAGCGGGTCTGGAGTCTGGACGGGAAGAAGTGTACAAGTGCGCGCGGGCGGACTGTCGGGAGCAAAAGGCAAGAAGTACAGAGACAACCTCAATTGTTCAAGTCCGCTGCTGATTTCTAGCAAAGTCTAGGGGCCGTTTGATGCTGAGGAATGGAGGGAAATACTTTTTTTTTAAAAAAAATATAAAGCTTTTTCTTAAAGGTGGTCACTCCATAATTTGGAACTTTGGAATCGTATGTGACTGCAAAGAGCAGAAAGTACAGATAGTGTAATATGATATGGTCGATAGGTACGACTGGTTTGCTTCTGCTGATACTTTGGCAATGATGTCAATTGTCGAGAACTAAAAATCACATACAACAGGCTCACTCTTAGTAAAAAAAAAAAAAACCTCTTCTAGATTAGGTTGAATATCCCCTCTCCACAATGACCCGTTACTCAAGAATACACAACTCCTCAAAAATTCAAGCATACATGAATCTTCCCAGAAGCCGTCACCCATCAAGATAGTATCTTGAATAAGAAGCGGCTCCTCTCCCATTCAGCAAAGATTCATCATGCCATCTTTCTAAAGTCGAGTATACGCAAATAATCACGCGTTGCCGGAGTGTCCTTTTTCCAGATTCATTCCCAGGTATCAATGCTTTTTACTATAATCGCTAGCATCGAACAGTCTCATGCCTGCCCAAAGAGAAACCATGAAAATAAGAAGAAAAGAGAGAGAGAGAAAAAAAACGAGAACTGTGACTGCCAAGTAAAGGCATGACCGCGCCAGGAACACCATGGCCCGATGCAATTGAATGAAAAGAGACACAATTAAGAATTGAGAGTCCACAGGGAGATAGAAGAACAATATGGGGAAGAGAAAAGAGGCGGAAGAGGAGGAAAGAAAGAACAGGAGCTCCAGGACAGGTGAATCATGACGAGTTGAGGTTCAAAAGCCAAAGGAACCATCCGGAGGCCGCCGAGGTATCTCATCTTTCCAGGATCACCTGGATTCCATCTCCCCTAATAGGAAGGCGGAAGCGCTCGATCATTCAGAGGGCTATTGATCAGCGGTTGGTGAGACTCATGTGAAGATATCCCGCGAATGCCGAGATTCAAGGCGGGCCGCTTCATCGGCGGCACAGGAGACTCATCGTCCTCATCATCACTGCCCGTCAGGTCAATGACTGGGGCTGCAGGCCGCTTTTTACTGGAGAAGCGTATGGCGGAGGACGGCGTTGACGCCTCGCGGGACTTGGACTGGGCGGGTGTTCGTTCCAACATGGCCGTGGCAGTGCAGGAGTTGGGTTCTCGTTTGATGGTAGGGGCGCCTGGCTCGGTGATTTCAATCAGGTCGTCCTCGCCATCCCCATCGCTGGCCGGGGTGCGACCTCCAAGGTTCACTGCATCATTTTCATTGGGCGCGGACCAGACTCCATCCGGTTCAACCACCACGGATTCGGTATCTCTTGACGTCGAATCGAGAATATCACTGACATATCTTTTGGTATGAAACGCGCGCGATCAGTATGAAGCCGCGAGCACATGTGATAGAGTGATGCGGGAAAACTTACTGGTCGACTTGCAATGATTCGAAGCTCGTTGACTTGGAACATACCGGACAGGTCCATGTAGGCGCCTGCTTTTGCAATTCCAAAAAGGAAGCTGCATCGAAGCACTGGTTGTGGGTGCATACAATGGACCTACAAGGTACCTGGATACGTAGCGTTGAGAGAGGGCATTTGAGCGACATTATACTAGACGTTGCAACGATATCGCTGTCATCGGCGCGGTTTTTCACTGATCCATCACCCGGGTCAGTAACTCTGGCTATGGAAAAGTCCCAACGTCCCCAATAAAAGGGGGGCAGACGAAGTCAAGGGCGCCTTACTTTCACGAATGACCTGTTCCTTGGAAATGATTTTTCGTGTTTTCAGTTCCGCGACAAGCTCATCCACCGGATGCTGGCGAACGAGATTCGCAACCACAAAGAATTTCTTCACGGCGAGGGCAAGTTAGCAATTAGCTTGCCCAACGAGATCCCGCATGGATACCGGTCCACTCACCTTGGTCGTCAGTGCATAAGTCATGACTACGTTGTTGGGGTAATTGGCCTTTTTGCGCAAGTGAGTCGTGACATCAGCTGGCTGAGTCGTACCGGGACGATTCTTCAGCCCACGAAGGTTTGCTTTGACTTCATCCAGGTTGGCCTTGAGCTCCACTTGGTGCGGAAACGCAATGTCGGATTTCGTGTACTGCTTGAGCCCAGAGTCCGCGGCGCAGTAAATCATCACTCGAAGATTGGGATCATTTTGCAAATCGATCGCCGTGGTCATATTGAGAGTGATTTTCAGCTCGACGCTGTCTCTGGTTTGTTCTCGGACTGGAAACCATCAGCCAAGGTCTCTTTAGCTACGAATGGAGAGAGCACCAAATGAACGCCCCCACAAAATCAAATGTGTACCTTTGCATTCCATCACCGACGTGAGGGGCATGATGACGGTGAAAAAAGGGCTTTCTTTAAATGAAAGACGACCTGCACCGATTGATCAGTCAACCACCCAATTCCCAATTGCTGTGTTAAGGTGGTCGCGCATACCGGGCCCGGAACTAGAGAAAGGTGCGCCTGTTCCCATTAGATGTGCTCGAGGCTGCGATGGCGTTGAAGATGCTGTGGGTGGTGGGGGGAGATGATAGCCTGGAGACGAGGACTGGAATGAAGAAGCGCCTGGTATTGCGATCTGGTGAATACGCGTTTTCAAAGCATCGTAGCGAGCCCCATTGCCGTCGGAGTTGGCGAGACGCTCGAGATCTGGAGCACGACAGTAGTTAGTCACCCGTCTAACTAGTACTGGAAACGGCAATGCGCGCGCTGGCTTGAGACCATGGGGGAATTTGACAAAAGAGGACAAGGTGAAGCCATCACCAGCGATGACAATCACTTCATACCCTCCACGCCAAAATACAGAGGGAGCCAGGCGTAGGGGGAGCCCACGAACAATCAATGATGCGCAACTGTAAAGACGCCTTGACGCCGGATACTGCCAGTCCTTCGAAACGGAGAAGTTCCTTTAGTTGTGGAACCGTGAGAGTCTTAATATGAGCCACCAGGTTCTGCATTTCCGGCATCGGACCGGCGGACGCCATGGTGATCGAAAGAGTGCCCGGCGCGAGTGGGAACCGGGTAGTGATCGTAGAGATAGAGAGTGTGGTTACTATCGAAGGCTCCGAAAGAGCACCTCTCAGGCAGAGTGCAATGTCACGGAGCCGGATACCGAAGCGCCACACAAAGACATTGCTGAAACCAGGATACAGGCGACAAAGCGATCGCAGGAGAGGCAGAAAGAAAACAAAAAGATAAGCTGCCTCAACGGAACGAGGTCAAAGTTGCGGAGAGCATCGGCGATTGGGTTCAAGCGGCAATTCTCCGCCAGTGACCCTCGTTGCGGATGACATAAGACGCCTCGGTCGGACTATCGCGATAACGAAAAAAAAAAAATTAGTTGAGAGCAAACACCTACAATCGCATTCCCCACCTAGTCCATTGTAACAACAACGGTCTCCTTACAATCTGTGCCGTTCACCTCAGTTTCCTCTCGGATTGAATATTCAGAAAATTGTCATTTCATCATGGCGAAAAGTGTCCGTGCCAGCGTCTCCAAGCGCAACAGAGCCAACCTCCGCAAGAAGGTGTTTGGTCCCGTCGTCGATGCCCGCACTGAGCGCCTAGCAGCCAAGCTACAAGAGATTGCTTCTCAGCCCAAGCCGGAGGCCCCAGAGAAAAGCAAGATGATGCTGGACGATGACACCGGTATGAATTCATTGTTGTGTTTGATCTCCCTATCCTTGTCTAACTGTTTGTTTCCCCACAGCGGCTCCGAATGACAACGACAACGAAAAGGCCACCGCTGCCGACGAGGGTGAGTCTACCTGGAAGAGATCCTAGCATCGCTCAAAATGAGATCTAACAGTGATACAGCCATGGACATCGACAACAAGTCGTCCACAACTCGCTCCTCCAAGTCCGGGCGTGTGCAGAAGCAACATAAGAATCGCCGAACCCGTCCCTCCATCGTCTTCTCGAAGCCCGGCTCTAAGAACAAGAAGGGTGGTTCGAAGAAGAAATAGAGGAAAAAGAAGAAATCAAGAAGGAAAACGGGGAGGGTTGCATGCTGAAGATTTGTGCGGTTTTATGAAGGTGACAATGCAAGAAGATTGTCCACGGCGTTGGGAGTTTTCCGGGTCCATATCGAAAGTTTTTATCTCCAACTGTTTGACATCCAACCATTGACGCATCATGAGATACATTATTGTTTTTGTCTGGACTTCTCTGCCCACAAAGTCCATCCTCTCAAGACGAGATAGAAATTAAATCTCCGATGCCAGGCACGGATGAGAAGTGCAAGTAAGTGATTGTAGACAGCGGGTGAAGGCGGTGTAGGCGCGAACCCTTGACTGAGCAACGACCACACGCGATTTGACTCAAGTGCGCTTTTCCAATGCCAGTTGGCCTTGAATGGAGACGAGTAATTGCAAAAAGCGTTTCTTACATTGAAGCGAGGCAGTAGAAATGGGTGTTCCAAATTGGAGCTGGGCGACTCCGTTTGCCAATTTGTTGATTCTCGTGGGTATCCTGACCTTTTCGTCCGGCTTCTTCCCCTATAAGCCACTCCTTCCGGGTCTGGCCACTTTCGACCAAGCCGATCAGGATGCCGTATCTCCAGTTTTCGACAAAATTATATTTATGGTGGTGGATGCATTACGAAGGTAGGCTAAAGATCGTTTTTGATGATCAACTCTTCTTTTTTGACACTGTTTGATCAAGTTACTTACAAAGCAAGGAAATAGTGATTTTGTATACTCAAATGAATCTGGTTTTGCGTTTACACAAAGGTATGTGCTTCTCGAACGAGCCTGATGGACTTGAATGAGGTGAATTTTCGACGTCCAGGGGCACGCATATATCTTCAAAGGATAATATGGATCATTGCTAACTTTGCAATCAGTCTCATTCGTTCCGGGGTGGCACTGCCCTTTACAGCACATGCTAGCTCACCGACGGTCACCATGCCTCGTTTGAAGGCCATGACTACCGGCTCGGTCCCCTCATTCTTGGATGTAATTCTAAATATTGCCGAGTCGGACACATCATCCACTCTGGCTTTCCAGGACACCTGGCTGGCTCAATTGAAAGCCCGAGGCGATCAGCTCGTTATGTATGGGGACGATACTTGGTTGAAGCTCTTCCCTGGGATGTTTGATCGGTCCGATGGCACCACCAGTTTCTACGTCTCGGTGAGTGATGTAATCGTGGCTCTTGCCAAATATCAGGGTTACTCGGATTTGTCGAAGCGTCAAATCTAATGAACTAAACCCTCGCAGGATTTTGTGGAAGTTGACCGGAACGTCACCCGGCACGTTCCGAGAGAGCTGGCGCAAAGTGACTGGTCAGCTATGATCTTGCATTATTTGGGATTAGATCACATCGGTCACAAAGCAGGGCCTAAAAGGTATGCTCTCGCTCCATTCTATTCGCTCTCATGAAAGGGTCAAAGCTAACAAACTGGTCTAGTTCACATATGCTTCCCAAACAGCAGGAAATGGACTCAATAGTGAACCAAGTATATTCTCAAATGGATTCCCAACCCCATCTTCAGTCGACCCTGTTTGTACTGTGCGGCGATCACGGTATGAATGAAGCCGGGAATCACGGTGGCGCTTCAGCGGGTGAAACATCACCGGCATTGCTTTTCATTTCTCCCAAGTTTGCGACGCTTGGATCGAGCCTTGACAGTCCAACCGAGCCGTTTAATGATCTGCAATACTATCGCACTGTCGAACAAGCAGATATTACCCCAACTCTGGCCGGTCTTTTAGGCTTGCCGATACCGCTGAATAGCCTAGGCGTGTTCATCCCCGAGTTTCTCGATCTCTTGGACACTGGTAAGATTTCCAACCGCCATACGCTGCTCCAAGTTGTGGAGTGTCCTTCTGTACTGACGCATAGTTTAAAGAGTCCACAAAGCTTCATGTGCTGTATCGCAATGCTCGGCAACTTCTGAACACGGTCCAGTCCACGTTCCCAGGCGTCACGTTTGCTCCAGCCAGTCTTGAGAACAGCTGCGCATCAAGCCCTGATTCTGGGATTCAAGGTGCCCAATGTGCATGGTTCCGAGTACTCCAAGACTTCCCGGGCGACGACTCGCCGCATGAGAATTACAAGACTCTGGAGGCGTCCCTTCTTAAATTTTGTCGGATCGCTCAAGATTTGATGAGCAGCACCGCGAGCAATTACGACGTATCAAGATTATCAATGGGGTTGCTTGTCACGACCATGGCAGCGCTTCTTGTCTTGCCCACAATTTACCGTGAATGTAGACAGTCAGCACACACTGGCATTTTTCTAGCCTTTTTGATCATTGGCTACGGAAGTATGATGTTCGCAAGCAGTTACGTTGAAGAAGAGCAGCAATTTTGGTACTGGATCTGCTCTGGTTGGATGTTCTATCTGCATACCTGCCACACCGCAAACACTCCTTCGTCTGGGGCTAACTTATTGTCCCTTGATCGCGGCAAATTCGCGACTCTCGGTTTCGCGATTGCCCACCGACTGACCCGTCGGTGGAACCAAACGGGCCAAAAGTTTGCCGCCGAGCCCGATATTGCTCGGACTTTCTTCCCTGCTCACCCGATGATTTTCTGGACACTGTTCTTGTTGACATATGCGGACGCGGGAATTCGTCTCTCACGAAACTTGCCATCTACGATCTTGAAGATTGGCGGAGTTGCGTTGACGGCGCTGGCTTGTGTCTTCAAGCTCAACTTTGTGGCCAACGACTCTCCCGAGTTGCTGGTTGACACAGTTATGTCCAAGATTGCAGATGGGTGGCCGGCAAGTGTTTCTCTAGTCTTGCAGGCAAGGTTGATTTTCGGTGGACTCGTCTGCTTCGCAATGCTGGCAACGATGGTCCCAGGTCGGTCAAATAGAATGCACGGTGAGAAGCTTTCCTTCCCTTGATGACCCTCTCATTTCATTCGCTCAATTCATGCACCGGACTAACAAGGTGTTCAAGGTTCGAGCGACCTCTTTCACGAAGCGCTTCACTTGTTCCTCATGACCCAATCTCGAGCGACCAATATTCCTCTCTTCCTGGTGTTTCGAGTCGCGGCAGGGTCATTGGCCTCGATGAATCTTTCGGGTATGGAGGTGACCATCACGACCATGATTCTCCAGTACACAAGCTTCTTTGCGTTTGGAGGCTCCAACGCAATCTCATCCGTTGACCTCTCCAGCGCGTATAATGGCGTTGGCAGCTATAGCGTAGCCATGGTCGGCATTTTGACTTTTGTCAGCAACTGGGCGGGCCCCATTTGGTGGATATCCGTGGATCATTTGCTGCGACCACAGCAAGATGCGTCCCGAGAGAACCACGATGCGGCTGCCCTGCTCACATTCCATGTTGCGACTTCGGCATTGTCTGTCATGGCAGCTTGTACTGCGCTGCGAACACATCTGTTCATCTGGACGGTGTTTTCGCCCAAGTACTTGTATACGATCGCATGGGCGACCGCCAACCATGTTGGAGTGAATCTGCTTGGGCGCGTCGGTCTCTCGCTTCTCAAGTCTCGAAAGTAGACTTTTTCTTTTGATAGTCGTTAGACCAGTTGAATTTCTCGCACGGCTTGGCTGTCCATTTCGAATAATTGATGCAGGTAGACGGTATCCCGTGCATGTCTCCCATGTAATTTTCACAGAAGACCACTAAACAAATCATCAATGGCATTTTTCTTCTTTTTGCTTTTCTTCGCTTTCTTAGGAGGCGGAACAGTAGCAGTAGCAGTAGCAGCAGCAGGAGGAGTAGGCACATCTACTTCCATACCCAACTTCTCTGACTTTTTGCTGGATTTGACAACTCGAGGCTCGGGTTCAGGCTGAGATGAGACCGGCCCCGAGATATCAGTGCGACTGACGCATTCTCCGCGATCTTCAGTGGGAGCCGACGGAACCAAAAGCGTCTTCTTAACCTGTGGCTTTGGGCGCTTCTCTTCTTTTTCTTTAAGCTTGATGCCCGCCGCCCTGGAGAAGCGGGACAGTGTCGCCATCAGCACAATGCCCAGTGCCATGAACTGATTCTCAGCGACCACTGTCGAGAATGCTCTGTCCGGACAATAGTCAGCCAAAAAAGTTCAAGTCAGGGACGAATTCAGCGGCGCACAACCGTCAGTCGTCTGCTGTGGGACTATCTGGCCAACCTTGCCAGATTGTCATGGGATCTATACATACAGATAACACCTGGGAATCAGATGCGTCGATAGATACTCCTTATGAGAGACCGGAATAGCGATCCCTGCATCTCGCGACGCGAGATCCCGCGCAGTACGCTTGAGTTGCGACAACCACTTCCACCATTTTGCTTGACGGTGTTGATTCTTGTTACGGTGGTAAACAAGATGCAAGATATCGTGTACCGCAAGAACCTCTTGAGTGTCCATGGCTGTGCTCTTTGACTTGTGGAAAGGGAGTTTTGCAATTGCAGTCTATACTACAGACTCTGCAGTGTCCTCGGGAGGAGTTGTCGGAGTTGGGGAGAAATTCGGCGGAGTTCTCCAATTTTTGCGGGCGGGGCTCCGCTCAGTGGAAGGCGCCAAGTCCACCCGATGAGTTTATGGAATCCACGCCTCTCGTTCGTTCCCATGAAGAGACGGACGACGAGGAAATTCAATTCCTGCCTACTTCGATGGGACTCTCATAAAAGCAGTTTACCGACATGCGAGCCAAGAAGATACCCTACTGATTCTGCGAAACTTTCAAGGCTCAGTTAGAACTTCGCCGGGGCTACGTTATGGACTTGTGACCGCTTGGCTTACGGCAGGACTACCTACTTCTTACCTATCTCTTTAATTTATGTACAGATTAAGCGTCGATGGCTGCGTGATGTTGATCAAAAGAGTGGGAGAGGTACAAAAAAAATCAAACGGAAATGAGCTACAGATATTGTAGCGGCCTATGTCTATGACCATTTACAAGGAAAAGCGGAATGGAGATTTTGACAAGTGAAGCTCAAATTGGCAACATTGGACATTGATGCAACGGCCGGCGCAGTTATCTGAGGGCATAATTGCAAAAGAAAAATTTGAACGAGACAAGATGTGAAATATGACAATTGAGGTATTCTCAAAGGAAAGTCAAGACGTTACTCACACACCGATGCCTTTCTCAGGACTATCAGAGCAGACTGCACCCAGTCCAGCCATCCCCTCGCGTCAACAACGGCCTACCCAGGAGCTCTCGCCGTATGAGCTACTCAAGGGCCCTCTTGTAATGGCGAGACAAAGACATCGCTCCCAGCTGAGCTTCCTGCAGAACTAGCACGCCAGTCGGTCAAGTTCGAGGAATATGAATTGCAAAGGCTCTCATCAGGCGCCTCTGCGGGGGTGGAGGAGCTTCCCTGGCGTACCGCCTGCGTACTGGTATTCTCGGAGTACACAGGGTACTGGAGACCATTAATAGGGTCCCACCGGAGACGAGGCCTCACTTGAGAGCTGGGAGTCAATGACTGGTGAGATGGTCGTTCCGCTCGCTCGTCACAACTTTCTTCGCCACTCAGTCGGATATGAGAGGTCGGAGAGTTGAGGTTCGATCCTCTTGGCCGCCGATTCCGAGGGTGGCCTTGCCGCTCATTCCGGGTGTCAACATCGTCCGCGTCTGGCAGCGGGGACGTGTTGGGGGGGCGGGTGGAAGCTCTCAAGGACGAGCCGCCGACTGGAGCATTCCCGTCCCAGTACATCTCACTGAAGGACGGGACTGCGGGCTCGGGCACAGGAGGACCGGACCCGCGCAGGACACCAGAGGCAAAGTCATACGCAGCTTGCGGCGGTAGCTGGTACGTGGGCCGCACACTGAAGATGTTGTCTGCCCCCAAGAGAAGTGGCCCGGCAAAGCGAGAAGGTGGAACGATTCCATCGGGATTTGGACCACCAGGTGCGTTCTCGAAAGCCCGCCGTACTTCCGGACTATCCAAGGTGAGTGCCTGCCGCTGAGGTCGTAGTGGAAGCAGACCATAATCACGACCGTTCCACAGGGGAGGAGGGCGACGGACATGAGGCACCTCGGTAGATGGCAGCTCCGGATAGGTGACAGTACGCGCTTGCCGTGGTTGTGAGTGATGCTCATGTTCATTCCCTGCGGGCGAAGGCTGACGGTCATGAGGCCATTGAGTTGATGGCAGCTCTTGGTCATTGACAGCCTGGGCATGCTGTTGACGTTGTTGACCTTCAGTTCCAGTCCATACAGAAGGCTCCTGCCGCTCGGGAAGAGGGTGATGGACATGAGGCAATTCAGAAGGTCGTGGCTCCCGGGGACTCAGAGGCTGAGCGTGTCTTTGACTTTGTCGGTTCCCATTCTCGTTCCATGCAGCTGGCTCAAGCCACTCAGGAGGACCATTCAGCCAGGGGGAAGACCGGTGGTCTACACGAGGCAGTGCAGCAGGCAGTGGCTGCTGATGATCGAAAGCCTGAAAACGTGTTTGGTCTTGTCGGTCCCCATGCTCGTTCCATCCAGCTGGTTCATACCGTTCAGAGGGTCCACGCCATTCGGGAGGCCCATTCAGCCCTGGAGGGTGACGGAGGTGATGGACATGAGACAATTCAGCAGGTGGTAGCTTCTCGTGATCGAAAGTATGGGCGTGCATTTGACGTTGATGGTTGCCATGCTCATCCCGTGCAGCTGGTCCCTGCCATTCAGTGGGCTCATTCCATCCTTGAGGGGGGTGGTGATCGTGATACAACCCAGTAGTTAGGAAGTCCTCACGGGCCCCGTGGCCCTCACGAGAAGGCTGTTGAACACGAGGAAACTCGGCAGATGGCAGTTCCTGATGATTGAAAGCCTGAACATGTCTCTGGGGTTGTTGATTCTCAACCCCGTTCCATGCAGCTGTTCCATGCCGCTCGGTTGGAGGATGGTGGGCTTGAGACAATTCGGCAGCCAGAAGCTCCTCATGGTTGAGAGCCTGAATGTGTCTTTGGCGTCGTTGACCTCCATGGCCACTCCATGCAGCTGATTCATACCATCCAGGAGGTCCATGAAGATCAGGATTATGACCCAATACAGCATGTGGGACGTCCTGGGCATTCAAAGCCCGATCAAGCCTTTGGTGTTGTCTGTTTTGATTTTCTACCAGTCCAGGAGGAAGGTGATATGGGTAAGGTGATTCATCAGGTGGAAGGTTCTCGTGACCGAAGGCCTGAGCACGCGTTTGGCGTTGTTGATGCTCATATCCATTCAACCCAGACGGGTAATGGTGGGCATCGCCTAGATGAACAGGTGGTAGATTCATTTGATGAAAAGCCTGAGGAAAGTCCCGATGCTGTAGAGTCTCGTTTCTAATGAGCTCAGGGGGAGGATAGTGGCCAAGAGATGACTGGGCAGCCAGGAGTTCCGGATGGTTAATGGTCTGAGCCCGCTCGACGCGTTGGCGATGATGATTGTTGCCCTGCTGGGCCTGAGAATTGTCGGACATTGTTGTTTCAAATCGAAGTGATTCAGGAAAGTTGCTCCAATTAAAAAGAAATGAGTACTGAGGATGGGCAGAGTTGTTTATCTGTGTGTTGAAAGTATTGAGAGCTGCCGTTGCAATATGAGGTGGCTCAGGAAAGTAGATTCTGTTGACAGACACTGTAGGTGGCAGATGACTTTGATTGTTTGCTAGGAGGCCTGCTACCACATGATGTGGCAGCCCTAGAGGGACCATCTCATTGGCACGCGCTGGGTCTTGACGATGACCATGTCGATTCGTCTGGGCAAGGACACCATTCTGAGCCGCCTTTGTAGCACGCAAATCAGTCCTGTTGGCGCGCATTGGGTTTTGGCCATGACCACGACGATTTCCCTGGGCATTGTTTGGTCTGGAATTGTCTTTTCGGGCATAATTCACTCGGCCTCGATTTTTTCGGGCACGATTTGTCTGTGCATGATTTGTCTGGACCTGATTTGTCTGGACGTTGGGACTGGATGAAGCTGCTGTTGCAGGACGCAGCGGCAATGCGAGATTAAGTCTATTGGGACACCCTGCATGCTGATGAGGACCATGCTCATTTGACTGGGAATAGTCCGGAGTTGTTTCCGCGTCACCCAGCGGCTGAGATGACTCGGTTCTATTGGCAAGCGATGAATTTCGACGCTTACCATGACCGTTTCTCTGAGCATGAGAACTGTTTGAAGTCACTGATGACGAACTTGGAAGCGCGGGAAAATTGATTTCATCGACAAGCCCTGGGTACTGGACATTGTCACGGCTGTTCACTTGGTGAGCAATGGGCCGACTGTTAGCCGCACGAGCAGGTAGCAAGGCAGGCTGGTTGTTGTCTTGGGTGCGGAGAGGCTTTTGACGATCGCCAATATGCTGGAAACATCGTTGTCCAGTCCGTAGAAGATTGCGTTGACGAAGATTGACTGGTGGACGCCGTGGTTGAACCCGAGTTTTGAGCTTATCATCGAAATGGTCCTCGCCATACTCGCCTGATGCAATGCCATCATGGACTTCAATTGCTCCGGCGGACCGTGTTTTTCGGGAAAACTTCCTTGGTTCGGACGTGGAACTGGGAGCACGTCCACTAAAGCGCTGATGCTGCTCGAGACCGATCAATCTCAATCCAGAATCAGAGACAAGCTCGGGGCGACTCTCATTTTGCAGCTGTTGCTGTGCCTGGACACCATCAGAGCGAGGAGGGACACTAGCATTTGTCTGCGCATTTTGTCGTGCGTCTTGTGGTGGACCTTGACGGGGAGACATTCTAAAAACGTTAGTCAATTGTCCATGAGCTCGACCTCGAGGATTATCAATCAACAGATGCATTCAATAAGACGACCTTCCATGGAACGAAGTCATTTTTGATCATCATCTTTGAGTAATATATTGGGCTGGGGGGATGATAAAATATGCGAAGGCTTAGGGCATGCCCGAGGCTGCACTTACTGGAGACTATCCTCATAGTGTCGTGAGGGAGAGACTGATCGAACATTGGAATGTTCGGACACCGAGAAGCTAGTGGACAACGATGGAGAAGAACTCTCGTGACGGCGAATGTGGTCAATCATGCTGATGAGACTGAGAGAGTAAAGCGATGAGTCTTTGAATCAGTGTAGCTGTAGAAGAGCTGTGTTGATTGGAAAGAGAAGGTGTAGAAGAGAGAAGAAGTCGGAACAGAGCTTACTTAGACTCGGAGTTCAATATGTCTTTGAGTGAGAAGGAATGGTTGGATGGTGAGAGCAATTCGAAGAGATGAATTGAGCAAAAGGATGGGCTGATAGGACCAGATGGATGATGGGAACAAATGGATGATGGGAACAAATATCCTTGAGAACTTGTAATCCTGCAGGTGCAAGGATAACTGAGAGCCAGTCGGATTGATAGAATGGTTAGAGAAACTGCGATAGGAAAGATGGTTCAGAGGGGAGGATTTGAAAGAAAGCAAGAGATGTGTGGTTTCAGAAGGACTGTTTATATTCGAGTTGCAGGTTCTGTCAAAGGCAACGGTACGTGAATCAACGACCAGATTTGAGTAGAAAACGTCAACAACACAGCGCTCAAGCAAAGCTATTGGATCACTCGAGCAAGACAGCACGACTAATCGATTGCTTGTCACGGCGACATCATCTAGCAATCGCAAGGCTCAGTCAACTGGGAATCAGGCAGCGGCCAAGGTGGACGGAATCTCGGTCCATAACATGTCGTTCTATCTATCTGAATGGCCAAAGTTTCAGGCAGCGCCAAATACAGTTCGGGCAGTGCACCTTTTTAAACGTCTCGATAGTTGATGCATTGAGTAGGATGTCCTATGCCGGAATGGTCTGTGTCCTCGAGATTTCTGCAATCTTCCGCTCAGATGAAGGCCGCTTGAAGCTGGACAGAGTGCAAACTCAAGCTTTACTCAAACTCTACAGAGTTTGATTCAACATGAGAAAGGCAACGTTCATCACATTCACAGACTTCGGGTGGGCCGGAGCGAAAGCATTCCTGACGCCATAGGTATTGCTGATCGCTCTTGCGAGTGGAATTCTACTAACATGGTCAGTGATTGCCTCACACGATTATTTCGTCTTCTTATGGATGTTTCCTTTGATGGCTCTCACGAATTTTCCATTGAACACGGGCTGTTAGTCTCCAGCAAAGATCGCCAAGAAGACTGGCGATACTGCCCTGATGAGTGAACATTCCTATCATCAAAGAAAACCTCACTTAGATGAGCTGAAAAAAGGCATACGCTGACTGCGTTATCATTCCAAGAACAGGGGAAGCTTTACGCGATACAGGATGAAGAGAGGTACTCGAGCCCTGCCGTACGTTTCTAGTTCAGAGTGAGATGATCGCTGCTCGGTTCAGGTCCTCTTGCATACTCGGTATGGCCCGTGCGCAAGCCATTCCCGAACAGGCGAAAAGCTGGAGGCTTATCGGCACCGCGATAACGATAACACTCTTCCGCGTGAGCTTAATTTCGACGACAGTGCAAGACGATCAACCACATTGTGGGGGAGCCGAGGCAAAGATGGCTTCGCTCAACGGATCCGGTGTTTTGAACCAAGTCAGCTTGACTCATGTTGCCTCTTGGTATGTCAAATACTGACAGAGCTTTTAGATCATCATATCCCCGTCGGACACCGATTATCTGGACCAGCTTATCCCATCGATTCGTGAGCATAGCATTGGCAACCGAACTCCGCAGCTACTCCAATCCCTTGCGCGATTCGCAAGTGACAAGGAGGCCGAAATCGAAAGCATATGTAATACCAATCACCAGGATTTCGTCTCCTCGGTCAATTCTCTCCTTCGGATCCGCGAGGGAACTGTTTCCCTCACAACCGAGATTCTTGACCTCAACCAGTCAATTCAGACCAGTACAGAACGTCTTGCCGAACAGAAGAAGGCACTTGTGGAGTCGCGGAGTCATCGGCAGAATATTGATGAAACCTCACGAGCAATCCGAGACTGTCTTGAAGTCCTGCGCTTGGCCAACCAAGTCCATGATTTGCTGGCCAAGAAGAATCACTATGCGGCCCTGCGCGCGTTGGAAGAGTTACAGAATGTCCATTTGAAGGGCGTGACACAATACAAGATTGCGGAAATGATTCAACGATCGGTACCGGCAACACAACGGGCGATTGCAGAGGCTGTCATGTCCGACTTGAACACGTGGCTGTACCGCATTCGAGAGATGTCACCATTCTTGGGCGAGCTGGCGCTGTTTCATACGGACCAACGTAAGTCGAGGCTCAAAGAACGCGCGGACAAAACTCCGTTCCTGGAGAACTTCAGCTTGAACTCAGCCATCGAGTTGGTGGCGGATGAAGGCGAAGAGTATGATCTGTTGCAAAACGAAGACCTGCAAGTGCCATTTGCGCCCCTTTTTGAGTGTTTGCACATCCATCAATCCCTGGGGCAAATGGACAAATTTAGAATCGAGTACGCGAATACACGGCGTCGACAAAAAGACCTGTTACTGCCCGCTTCCGTGACCCTCGTAGACGAAGATGGCGCGAGTCTCCATAACTTGCTGGAGGAGATGGCTGGGTTTGCCATCGTCGAGCGGGCGACGATGAAGAGGGTTCCAGATTTGAGATCTCCGGTTGAGGTATGCAGTTGGCCAACTCTGGTGTCTTTCTGGTGTCTTCCACAGGTTACGTGTACAAAATCGGGTAGGCTTGGGTTGCTGACAAGCGTGATAGATCGACGAACTCTGGGATTCATCATGCCAAGCTGCGGTTGGTGTCATCTCAAAGGCACTCCATGAAGTGGACAATGCAGAGAGTATTTTGAAGACGAAGAACCTGATCGCACTCTTTATGCAGACCATGAATGTATGAGATTTCCTCTCCGGTTCAGAATTGGTTCCCGTGAAGATGCTGACCTGGATCATCGCTACAGACCTGGGGGTTCTCTGTCCGTGTTTTTGACGATTTTCTACTAAAATTATTCAGCAAGTATGCTGAGCTTCTCAAGAAGCGATTCAGTGACGATTTCCAAGAGGTAAGCCTTCGAAAACCTCATCAACCATATCTTGTGGTCCTAACAAGTTCAAGATCGTCTCAACCGACGACTACATGCCAATGCCAATACAAACCCCAGAGGAATACGAAAAAGTACTCAACGTCAGCTGGTATATTCCTGAGAAGCCAAGGGAGGAACAATCGTACGCAACATCTCAGTCGAGTCTGGTTGTGGATTGAACTAACTTGGCCCAGATTTCCCTGCATTCTACCATTCTCCAGGATGTATCCTTTATGCTGCATTGACATCCGTAATTTCCTCAACCAGTTCTATTTTTTCGCCAATGACGAATTCTCACATCCTAATGTCATTGATGAAACACTGAAAGATGTGAGCCAAGTCTGGATCCCCGGTTCGCAAAGGTGTCTTCCTAATGAATTTGAATAGGCGCTGGATGACCTTCTTTCTCGCAAAGTTTGTGACACTCTCGTCGAGCGTCTCTCCTCACAATATCTCGGACAAATTGTGCAAATATTGATCAATCTCGAGCATTTCGAATCGGCATGCCACGAATTGGAGCTACTCCTTGCGGCTGCAAGATCTCAGAACTCGACAAGTACCTCAATTGCCCTGCGGGCCACCGAAAAGTTCAAGAACAATAAGAAAGCCGCCGAAAAACGGATTTTCGAAGTGGTCAATTCCAAGATCGACGATCTTGTCGAAACCGCAGAATATGAATGGATGGCTCCTCATCCCCCCAGTGAACCCAGCAACTATATGCAAACCCTAACGCGTTTCTTATCGAACATCATGAACTCTACTTTACTGGGTTTGCCCACTGAAATCAAGGAGCTGATCTATTTCGACGCGCTGAGCCACGCCGCAAACATGATCTTGGTCAGACCCCAATCCCTCGATGCCTTCTTTCAACTGGATCTTATCTGACTCTTTTTTTTTCTCAGGCACAACCTCTGGCCCCAGAAGTCAAAACGATCAATCCTAATGGTGTAGCCGCCCTTGCCAAGGATGTCGAGTACCTGGCCCAATTTGTGGACAGTCTCAATGTGCCAATTCTTCGTGAGAATCTGGACGAGCTTCAACAAACAGTCCAACTCATGCAGGCTGAGAACGCGGATGAGTTTTACGATATCTCCACCAGGAACAAGAAATACGGCCGAGTGGATGCCATGCAGGGCCCCATACTGCTTGAGAAGTATGATTGATCGCTCCTCTCACCCAAGCTGCCATAGTGCTAACCTGTTTTTCTTAGGTTGACTCGAACGGTACAGGTACCAAGCAAGGTGGACAAATTTGTCAATTTGTCGTCGCGTTTCAAGAAGACCTGATCTGCTCGCTATGGTGAAATGTTGCTTAGAGAGACTTTCGTCGAAGGAATCCTGCGTTGCCCTATCCGATACCCAGTTCAAGTTTTTTTTTTTTTTTTACTTTGACATTCTAGGGCAAACAGTAAAGAAATACCAGAAAATATGGAACTCTCATTTTCCCAGTTCATGTACTGAATTCCCAAATCATTGAGAGTTGCCATTCTTAGTTCAGAGCCTACAATGCTTCCATCATACCACATAATTTGGAACATCCACTGGCATTAAACCCACCACCTTCATTGGATGGAAAGCGACTAATGGTAGATGAAAATATCAGAAAAGATGAAAAAAGAAAAATCAAAACACCAAGATAGAACCCCGGTTGGTTCCAGGAAGCATACACGCCAGACACTCAAATCAATTTATTGCAAGATGCCATGATCCATGATCTTGGTTTTCACATCTCACTTTGCTTGGTTAGCACTTGGCGTTATGAATTGGGTATGAAGGGCAGTATGGTGGATACGAACCTGCTGAGGTGGCATGTGAGGGTAGCCATACATCCCCTCAAACATTTGAGGCTGCGGCTGGCCATACGCGCCCGTCGGATCCTGCTGAACAGTGCCAGGGTACATTGCCTGTTGTTGACGATACTCCTGCTCCTGGGACATGCCATGCTGACCAAGGGAACCATAGTCCGCCGGGCCCATGTGCTGCGGGACGCTGTGCTGGGTAGGCGGCATCTGACCAGGACCAGGGGCGGGACCAGCACCACCGGCACCAGCCTGGCTCGATCGCTTTGCGTGGGAAGTGGCCTCTTCACGGGGAACGATGTCAATCAAGAAATCGAACATGTCTGACTTGGAGAGGGCTGCGGCAATGTCAGAACGCTGGAGAGTGCGTCGCTTGTTGTCCTCGGCATGGATCCATGCACGCATCGTCAACTCGGTAATGAAAATATCACAGCCTTTGGCGAACAGAATGGGCGCTTCGGCAGAAATCATCTTGACCTCGGGATCGGCCTTCATGACCTTCTTGATTCGCGCGAGGGGAAGCTGGTGGATCTTGTAGTCGTGATTGTCGGTCTCCAGGTGATTGATGACGTGCTGCCAGTAAGTAGTGAGGATGTCACGGGCTGTGCCCTGCAGGCCTTGGTTCACCTGGACTTTTGTGTCAGTATGAATGGCGATCGGGCCGATCACAATGCAAGAGACTGTAACTCACGTTCGCCCACGTGCCAGTGTAGAGCTCAGCGACGGGCGCATATCCTTGTGCGGAGAGCTAAACAGAGTCAATGCCAAGTTAGTCGGCTTGAATTCAAACAGGTGTGAATGGAGCTGTGGGAGCTTGATTTTTGGGGGTCGGGACGAAAGCATACCGCAGCACTGGCGCCTATAATTCCGATCAGTCAGTGTCGGACGAAAAGAGGATTGCGATAAGCTCCGCAGTCATCTCGCCTATCTTCACAGGGAGATGCGCCCGATGCTCATCCACATCACTCATGGATTTTCTACTTGGGGAGTTTCAATTACCGTAGTGTCCGCCATTCCTCACATCATACACCGGCTGTTGTTGCTGCTGCTGCTGTTGCTGCTGCTGTCTAGCTTGCTGCTGGGCATTCTGCGATGTCTGATCCATCGCTATGCAATCGTGATTTCTGTGAAAGGATGAAAGAAGAAAAATGCAGTCAACTGGTCTCTTTCGGAGGTAGGCTTCGAGGATGCGACGCGCCGACTATCGGGCAGTAGATCGCGACCGTAAGGTGATGCGCAAAGGCTTTGTAGGGGTATCAAAATGCAATCGCACGAGCGGATTATGTTCAGCGATCTCTGAAGGTCAATTTTGCCGTGGAGAAGGGTTCAGGAGCTCGTCGGAGCAGTTGCGGATGTGAAGACGTGAAGTGATGCGCTTGCGCAGCTGTCTGACGTTTTGGGATTCAGGTCCCCCCGCTCTTTCAGCTCCGCGCGTGTCGGCCTTTTGCTCGAGGCACTCGAGGCGATCGCTACGAGTCAGGGGGATGATGCTGCTAAACAACACTCAGCCACTTATAACCTACAACATTACTGGAAATTAGGCTTAGAACCGGTTGAGTCTTTTTGCTGCTTTGGTTTTATTTATGAGCCAATTCACTCTTATAACTACACAAGTTGGAACGAAGAAAAAAGAGTCGAGGACAGGCTTTCCTCCACGGCGTAATTTGGGGACTGCATCAAGCGTGTAATACGTACAATACATTACAGTCAGCCTAGAGGTCACCTGACTTACAGGAGCACCGGCCACCCGTAAGATGTCCCTCATAAAAGTTTGTCCGCGCCGACAGAGCTGCACCGAAAAAAAAATTCCTATAAAGCCTTCTACCTCATCGAATCACCTACAATTTCTTGAGGTTTTTCCACCCTGACTCTGCAGGGATGAGTGATACCACAGTTATGGCATCCACTCCATCTCAGGAGGAGGTGGATCTGTCTGATGATCAGATTCAACAGCTTCTCCTCGAGGCTGAGAGCCGCCTGCGTGGCACAACCACACAGGTCACTCCGGTCGATATCTCGTCCATCAAGTACGTCGCACTGTCTACCTTGCTCTGCCCTTTGAATGAGGCGCTAATGCTTTGACAGAATTCCAAAGCTGGCTGTCAGCTCTGAATTGAAGCCTTACGTGCGCCCCGACGCGGAGAAGATTGCTACCGTTAATTCGGCCCAGCTTATCGATTCAAAGCAAAAGGAGTTGTCCAACATTCTCCGACCAGCTACTACCAAGCCCACCACCAAGAAGGTAAGATCAACACCCTCAACTTTTTTGATTTCCCTCGCGGAAGATTTCTTGTTTGCTATGAGGAAAATTATCCCAACGCCTAAGCGCTTGATGCGGCGTTCTCAGTCCGTCTTGGGCTGTGCTGCACTAGTGAGAGCCATCTTTTTTCATAGTTACTCTGAGCATACACATTTCTTTACTGGAAATCTCGTTTTTCATGGATGACGCTATCGTGATCATGGATCGCTGACTTGAGTCTACCCTACAGGACAAGGCCACTGCCGGACCCGATTGGTTCAACTTGCCTAAGACTGAATTGACTCCAGAGCTCAAGAGAGATCTCCAGCTCATTCGGATGCGTTCGGTCTTGGACCCTAAGCGACATTACAAAAAGGAAAACGGCAAGGCCAAGATCCCCGAGTTCTCTCAAGTCGGCACTATCGTGGAAGGTCCGACAGAATTCTTCAGCGGTCGTATCACCAAAAAAGATCGCAAGAAGAACTTTGTCGAGGAAGTCCTGGCTGTGGAGCGCCAGAATCGGCGCTTCGAGTCCAAGTACCGCGACATCCAAGCCCACAAGACCAGTGGCAAGAAGGCCTTTTACAAAGACTTGCAAGCGAAAAGAAACCGCAAGCTCAAATGAGAGCAGTACTAAAACTCTCTATCATTATGCGTTGTTCACGTTGTTGCACTTGGGGTTATCCCTTCCAACTCCTGTACATGCGTATTGAGTCCTCTTTGCGGGTTATCTTTTTTTTAAAAGTTGGGTGTCGATGATCGAGTGACCGTCTACTCTTGTCCGAAGACCTTCACCAGGCTTTGCAAAACCAGTTTCTGCCAAGAGTCAGCTGGATTGCTTCCCTCATGTGTGTGGGTCTGAGGAGACTCACCTGCATGTCCAATGCCGCGTTGCGTCCCGCCTCCAACACTTCCTCGTGGCCAGCCTTGCCCTCTTCGATGAGCGCGTTGAGCTGACTGGCATCCTTGCCCTCGAGCAACTGCTCATCGCCACGAGTCACGGGTGCCAAGACCGCGTTGTTGGTGACCAGGCTGAATGCCAAGACTCGCAGCCCACAGTGACGTGCCACGACGATCTCAGGAACGGTAGACATACCGACCACGTCGGCGCCGAGCATGCGCAGCATGCGGCTCTCGGCTCTTGTCTCATACCTGTCTCACGGTTAGAAATGACCGTGTGCATCACATATCTTGTCCGTTCCCAGGACGCAACTCACGTTGGTCCACTGACGAAGGCATAGACACCTTCGTGCAGCTTTCTCGTACTCTCGGCCGGAATGACGTCCTTCCATGCTTGATGAACCTGACGACGAAGTTCCAGGTCATATGCATCGGAAAGGGGAGGGAATCGAACGCCAAATTGTTCATCGTTGGGTCCACGCAGCGGATGCACACCCGCCAGACCAGCCATGAAGATGTGCTGTTGGATCAGTCTGTTAGCCAAATACCATCATAGATCGCAATAGGGTTGTGGGGCAGGGTAGTTCTTGCATCGTTGAGCAGGACGATATCGCCCACGTTGTAATCCGAATTCAAGCCACCGGCCGCGTTGGTCACTGTCATTTCTCCCGTTAAAACCTTTTGCCATTTTGTAGATAGTGTCCATGCCGCGCATTCGGCAACGGTTCTCTTTTCTTTGTGACTTACACACAACGGTGTCAACCCCCAACTGCTTGAACACTCGAATGGGAAAGGTGACTTTGTCCATTTCATGGCCCTCGTAGAAGCTGCACCGTCGTCAGTCCTCCGTCCGGTCTTCGTCTGCCACATCACGTCGCATGTCGATATTGCCCTGGCGAACTCACTGCGCACGACCAACCATCAACACTGCGGGAATCTTTTGGCCCAGCAAGCCAAAGACCAGCTTTCCAGCATGTCCGGCAACTATCCCCATTTCTCCTGTCAGCAACAATGTGACGCTTCTGTCATGTAGTCCTCCTCCTTCATCCACTCACCCGTCGGACGAGGGAAATGCGGGATGGACGCATAGTCATATTCCGCTCGCCCTTCCTTCTGGACGGTATCAGCCAGTCCTCCGAGTCCCGAACCGCATACAATCGCCACTTTGGGCGCTTGCAGTCCCTCTGGGAGAGTGCTTCGCAGGAAGGTCACGGCCTCATTGGCCCGGTCGAAGGAAGATATATCTGCGCTGCTCATTGTGCTTGCGTGTCTTTTTTCTTATTCTTCCACCGCTCCACGAATAGAGTCTATCTCGATGCACAGAGTAAAAGAATAGAGAGAAGATCAGAAGGAGATACAAGAAGGAAAGGAAAAAAAAAAGTTTCCACGTGAAGGAGGGGAATAATTTGGTTGCATGTGGGGGGAAAGGCTGTTCTGATGCTGCGGAGAATCGACGTGCGGGCGAGTCTCATTGGCTCTCCGCTGCAGGGCCCGATGATATCCTCGTCTGGGCAAAAGTATGTCGAGGGAGATTCATGGGGAGTTTAAAGTCGCCGGTCATGTCATATTCGAGGAGGGTCTGGGTTGGCTCAAGGGGTTGATAGTTTGTAAATGTCTACAGACACCCCGATCAGCTAGAATCATCAATTCGGTCTACATTTGACGTGAACCAGAAACCTCGGGGGAAAGTAGTCTACCAACTAGACCTATCTACCGAGAATATGTGTACCGGAACCAAGTTCAAGATCGCATCGCCCTGCACATCAAGATCTCAATTGTGATGAAAAGACTATCTACATTTGTACCATTGAACCAATGTCCATGAGAAGAGAAAAATACACTTCGACTCATCCGAACCCTGGACGACGGTGATGGTGTAGCCGTGGGTGCAGAGACGGACCAAACATCAAACGGCAGCCGACAGTCGACACCTCAACTTGAAGGCGGTCAGTGTACATCACCTTCAACTCCGCGAAAAAAACCCGCACCGAACCGACCATATCACACGCATCCAACCATGTTTTCCAGCACAACACGCTCCCTGATCGGGGCGAGCAAGCATTTGCGGGTATGCAAAGACATTTCAGTGTCTCTGGAATCCATCAATTCGTGCCTACTGACTCCATTACAGTTCCCAATCCCCATCCGCTCATTATCCACCCCGAGCCAGCCCAGCGCGCCGCCGTCCACCGAGAAAACGACCGCTGCTCCCCAGACCAAGGCTGAGCCCACGCCCACATCGATACCCACATCTGCGGCGTAAGAGACCCTGCATACTTGGGACCATTCACATCATGCGCGGAGCAGAATAACCAACGAGCAACTTTGGTGGCCCATTTTAGTTCTACGCCCGTCGAAGCATCGTCCGAACCCGCGGAGCCCACGGTCAAAGAATGGTCAGTACAAACCCCCGCCCAGCGTCGGCAGAAGACATCAAGGGAGGCCAGAAATCTCACTTGGCATTTCCAGGTCCGACCGGTTGGGAGCGATCGATAAACACGCCCGACTTCCCCGGAGTGTTCAGGCGCTATACCTCCGTCCCCTCCGCCGCAAGGCCGAACACGGTCTGCCCGTCTGCGATCTCCAATTGCGCTCCTACAGTGTTGAGAACCTCGAATTCTTTGCCGATTTCGCCCTCCGCGCTGCGTACTACCTCAACCTCCCCGTCTCAGGCCCCGTGCCTCTTCCCCGCATCACTCAACGCTGGACCGTCATCCGCAGTAACTTTGTCCACAAGAAGAGCAAGGAGAACTTTGAGCGGATCACCCTCCGCCGTCTGATTCAGATCAAGGATGGTCACCCGGAGGCGGTGCAGGCCTGGTTGGCCTTCCTCCGCAAGCACGCCTTTTACGGGGTTGGTATGAAGGCCAACGTGTGGGAGCATGAGAGTTTGGGTATGTGAACTAATCCAACTTTGATTGTTGACGGTGTGGCCCCTGATCCTGGCGGATGACCAACTAACACGTGGGAAAACAGATGCCAGCAAAGCACTCGATGCCTCCCTCCCTGAGATTCAAAAGGTCGTGGGTCCTCATCTCGCCCAGTTTGGTCAAAGAGAGGACAATTCGCGCAAGGACACCATCTTCGACTCGCTGGATAACGCAAGGTATGAGGAGCCGAAGAATCTCTAAAATAATCAACAAGCAAGTCGGGATGATTGGCGGCAGCCGCGTGGGACATGGCATAGTTCAATTCCTTTTTTTTTTCAACTTCTCCGCGTTATTATTTTTTTGATTCATCTGGGAAAACACCTAGGCGTCATGTCACCTTTGTATCATCACAAGCTCTGGATCTGTCTTTCTGTGCTTCCACACTGGCCTGTTCAATGGTTTTTTTTGGCCCGGCTGCTGTCTGTCCTGTCCTGTCCTGTACTTTTACATACTATCGTCTCCAAATGAAAGACACCAAGTCGCTGTTTCTCGACTGTCAGCGGGCCCGGCTTAATGGAAGTTGCCCTGGATGTCCATTATAGATTCGTCGATACGAACCCGGTCCTTGAGACCCATCAATCAAGAATATTCGCCAATCGACAAAGGATGTCTAAGCAGTCCCATCTGCGCCTCTCCTGCCGATGGACCAGCTTACCTCCCGTCAGTATCAAATCACGTGATACCAAAAAGATATCTCTTCTCCCAGCGTACGCCAGGCACCGAATCGTAACCCTCTAATTGCGCCGGACCCAAATAAAAGAAGAAAGAGAATTTAGAAGAATTAGAGAGAGAGCAAGAACCCCCCCTCAAACCCCAAAAGCAGACCCCCAAAAAAAGTGACCCAAAACCAACGAGACCCCTTTGCACAAACCCCATGATGTCCACACCCTTCCGACAGGGCATCACCCAACTGAGATGCACGGGTGGACAAGTCAGCCGTCCACGTCCAACCATCTCAACCGTCCAGTCCAATTCCCTCTGGAGATGCCCTGCACCCCATCGACCCAGCAGCACACAAGCTTCCAGTTCCTCTCACGGCGGCAAACCCGTGATTTTCTCCGGGATCCAGCCGACGGGAGTGCCGCATTTAGGAAATTACCTCGGGGCGCTGCGGGAATGGGTCAAACTGCAGAATGAGGCCCAGCCAGGGACCAAGTTGATTTTCTCGATTGTGGATCTGCATGCTTTGACGGTGCCGCAGGAGGCGGGACAGTTGAGGAAATGGAGGAAAGAGGCGTTTGCGACTTTGCTGGCGGTGGGGTTGGATCCGAAGCGTTCAACCATCTTTTATCAATCTGAGGTATGTTTGAAGTGTGATGATGAGGGTCTTGTCCCCTGTATATTGAAGGTGGATGATGGGTGGGGGGTTACTATTGCGATTGTGTTGTCTGCAAGATGACCAGAACTTGATGTACAACGTTAAGAGAGAGAGAGAGAGAGACATTCATGGATGATTGAAATAGGTGAGGTTTTTTTTTCTGAATTCTAATCATATTCTCTGGTCTTTTTTAGGTCCCGGCTCATGCCGAATTGATGTGGATCTTGAGTACAGTTGCGTCGATGGGCTATCTATCGCGAATGACTCAATGGAAGGTGAGTTGGAAATTCCTCCGTCAGGGCAGATTAATCAAGTGAGAAAATGGATAAAGACCAGTCGATGGCTGGTCTTCACCCTCGCTGGAGGAATTCTATATATACCTCGAAAGACAAGCTCACCCACATCTCCCCTACCAGAGCAAACTTCAATTGCCAGAAGACACGACGCTGGAACAAGCCGATGCGCGAGCCCAGTTGCGTCTCGGCCTCTTTTCTTATCCGGTGCTTCAAGCTGCCGATATTCTGGTGCACAGGTATGTGAAGAAGGAGAGAGAGACATATAGGGCTCAAGACTCTAGACTCAAGCAGCTGATATCTAACCATTTCGTATAGAGCAACGCATGTCCCCGTGGGGGAGGATCAACGGCAACATCTAGAGTTTTCCAGATACACTGCCAACAGCTTCAATCACCTCTACGGATCCATCTTTCCTATTCCCGAGGCTCAAATCTGTATGTGACGAGATGAACACGACCACCTTATACACCCTCATCTTCACTCCCCCCCAAACCCTTGTCTCGTCATGCCCAATCATCCTACTATCTGGTTTATAAACACACACACACACCCCCACACACCTCACTGACTCACTCATCTTTCTGTCCACCTCCAGCCCCCGCCAAACGAGTCATGTCTCTCAAGGAACCCACTTCCAAAATGTCCAAATCCCACTCGGACCCCAAATCCCGCATTCTCCTCACCGACTCGCCCACCACCATCCAGAAAAAGATCAAAGTCGCCCTCACCGACTCCCAACCCAACATCACCTACGATCCCGCCCACCGGCCCGGGGTCTCCAATCTGATCGAGATCCTGAGCCACTTTGAGGGTCAGTCCTGCGACGAGATCGCCGCATCATTTGACGGAGCGAGTCTGCGCGCGCTTAAAGAGCACGTCGCCGAGCGGATCAGCCATCATTTGACGGAGATTCGGGAACGGTACGAGTCGATGATGGGGGATCAGACGGGGTATCTGGATGCGGTGGCACAGGAGGGCGCAGAGACGGCGCAGGGGAATTCGCAGGAGACGATGAGGATGGTTCGGGATGCGATGGGACTGTAATTGTGACTGAGCGTGTGAGGCAGGGATCAAGCCGGTGCGGGGAAGTCAATGTAGGAATATTGTAGGTCGGTACATTCGAGTCCTTGACCTGTCGAAGCGTGGAGAGTGTGACTTTTTTTTTTATTTATTTCTGTGAGCTGGGTGAGAATCATGGATCAGACCGCTTGTATTATGTTGTCTTTTTCGTTTTTGTTTTTGGTTTCTACCGGTGAGAGCGGGAGGGCTACAGCGAGCTCTGGTGGTTCTGTACGATATGCATATGTTCAAGGTTGATGTGGATGATATTCCAATGCCTTCCGGTATAGACCTGTTTCGGAGAGTCCGCAGCTCATCAGGTTCTGCATAGTCAAAAGTGTCAGATATGACAGCGATACTTTTTCTCATTTCATCGAGTACATATGGATGTCCCGAGTTTTATTCCAATCCATTTCGACACCCACTCCAGCACTACCCACCTCTGAATACCTACCTACATCCTTACCCACAGTCTCTGTCCACTACTGAAGCTCTGGTCAACAAGCCACCCGCATACCTGATATGGGACAAAATATTCAATTGTCAACTAGACCACAGGTCCCTACATACCTACAAGTCTCGATCCAATACTGACTTGAAAAAATGAGATATGATCATCGCTCTTGGCTAGAATTTAGGCCCCCTATATACGCCAACACACCAATCGCCCCCAACCCCCACTTTCATCTTGTCTCGTTTTCGCTTCTCGATGAAGCACCTATCGCGTGTTTGCGCGAGTGTGGTTTTGTGAACCGTGTACTCTTTTTTCTTTTTCTTTTTTTTTCTCTGTTTTTGGGTTGAAATATTTGTATCACAACATACGTTGTACAGTACAAGTAATAAGTACAGTAGTACGTGCTACGTCCTACGTCCTACATAGTGATGTACTCCCCCGTAAGTGAACCCGATCCTGGAAAGAGAACCATGAACCATTGCACAGGACGGGAGATCGGATGAAGATCGGTCGATCGCACGTGGTTCGGGGGTCTTTTGAGTCCCTCCTCCTCCCTCCGAGATTACCCTTTTGAGCAACTTTACAGTGGTGCCGAAGGTCGCTAACGAGAACCAGAGCAAAAAAAAAAAAGTATATGATGTCGTAACTTTAGAGAGGTTTAAGCTGGGGGCGGTGGCTGAGTCGTGGGGGGGGACATATCTCTGGGAGTGGCGGAATTCTAGTTTCTACTGCCCTTGACCTTGCAGTGAGAGTAATCAGATGCCGGGGACTCGGCTTTTTCAATTGGAGGGTCAAGAACCGGCCCCCCTCCCCTATTCCACGCCCGTGCAGGTCATGGGTAAATGCACTCCCCAACATGAGTAGCAAGTTTCATCTGGAACGGACTCTTCTGTTCATGGCAGTGACGGTGCCAAATGCGAAATGCGAATGTTCTGGGCACGGTCCGCGACGGTGGTCTCTCTTAGTAGATCCGCTCCTGGAGAGTGACAGGATCTCTCCGCGTCATCACCGATCGGACCGACGTAAGCCCGAGGAGGAGTCCAGGTGCGTACGTGGACTTTTTCTCCGAGTGTGCTACTCTCCTGCTGGAGTAGTACAGTAAAGCACTTGATAGTCAGGAGGCAGGACTCCGGAGAAAGGGATTCAGGGGGTTCACGGATTGGACTCACCGCGTATGCGTCTCTGTTCTGACCCGCGACAATGGCACTTGGTCGGCTATCTCAGATCTCATCGTCTGGTACCGTACCTTCACGCTAAAGACCTATATCTACACGTCTTATTCTCCTATCCGGCAATCTCCAAAGGAATCTAGTGTCGTGTGAGGTAGATAGAGTCGCTACCAGTACCTACGAGGCTGGGTTAGTACCGACGTAAGCACTGAGTATCGAATACCGTTACCTACGGTAGTACCAATCCTGTAGTCCTCCTAGTAACTCATGACTGGCAAGAACCTTTTTCCATCTTTTAGGGACGCGCAATCGAACCCTATTCTCGACATTCGATCCTCCACACTCGACTCCTCGTCCTCATCTCTCCAACTCCCCAGTGATTCATAATTGTAATTATCTGCTCCTCTGCACAGCCAATGTCTTTTGGCCCCGCCCCCAAGCTCAAAGTTCATGGGGGGCGTGTTTTTTTTTTTTTTTGGGACCGTCAGTGCCAAACTGAGCCAAGCCCCGTCAGGCCCACTGCGTCCGGCAGCCCATCGCCCAGTGACGAAATGCTTCTCCGGGAAGGCAGCAGCGATTCCATTCTTTGGACTTTTCCTCGCGGAGCTACTTATTTACTTGACTACTCGATGGAGAAGGGGGGTAGGACCAAATGGGTACTTGCTATACTTGCTACTCAATAGTAATAGAAGGAGTGGTATTATTCTACGTATATACTTGGATAGGAGTTGTACTTACCAAGAAATAGTAGAAGTACCGTAGTACTCATACTCGTCACTCTCCACACTCCTCATCATGCCCAGAACGGCGCAAGGCTGAGCCGGCTGGTCCGGGTCCAAGCAGGTCCACCTATTTTTTCCCTCATCTCCACTCGTCTGGCGTCTACGCGCTGGTTCTCATGGAGGATGGGAGGCCTCACTGCATAGAGCACCTACTGCATACGACATCTCCATTTTCCCTTTTTTTTCTTTTTCTCGTAGATGTCATAAACCATGGCTATCCAAATGATGACCAAGTTCTTGGTTGGAAGAATTTAGACACTTGAGATCTTTTTTTTTTTTATTTCTATCCTTTCTTGCTTTTCCCTACTTCCTCTCCGATATTCATTCCCCCCCCCCCCCCCCCCCCATCGAGAAGCTCCACGAGGTGATCTCGTCATACAAATTTGCAGAGCCCTGCACCTGCGACTCTCATCCTTCCGTATTCAACCTTTTTCCAACCCAGTCCAATTCCAGCCTTCTTTTCACCTTGAAACACCAGCTTGACAACCCACGACGATCACTCCCGAAACGCGACCAGCTTCTGTTCATAAGGTACATACTCCGACGGCTTGCCGATCTACAGACTTCCCGCACTCCGACCGATTTCACGGGCGAAATCCGTGAGTGAGGCCAAAGGGGACTCGTTATAGGTCCCGGAAGTGAGAACCGCCAGAGGTCGATCTATAGCGCCCGTTTATAATCTCCCTTTTCCTCTCAATCACAAGATGAAATCTTCCTGGTGGTGGGTGGCATCTCTTGCCGCGCCGGTATTGGGCAAGCTCAACCTGGTGCAGCGCGATCTGCCCGCCGTGGTGGAAATGAGCACGCAGCGCAATCCGATTGTCAATCCTGTGGCACGCGATCAACGGCGACGGATGAGGCGAGATAATACCGTCTCAGTCACGTTGGACAATGAGGTACGTCTGCAATTTGTTTTTTTTTCCCCTCAAAATGGAATCCCCCGTCTTTTTCTGACTTTGACCGAGACTTCTAATCTGTTCGCTAACTCTCTTGTTTCTGTTGGTTCTTCTGATATAGGAAACACTATACTTTGCCAATATCAGCTTGGGCACTCCCAAACAAGACCTGCGCATGGTTCTCGACACCGGCAGTAGTGATCTCTGGGTCAACGCGCCCAATTCCACTTTATGTGAGAGTCGGAACAGTGACTGCTCCATCTCGGGGACGTATGATGCCACTGCGTCGTCGACCTACAATTATCAGAATCCGTACTTCAATATCACCTACGCGGATGGGTCTCAGGCGGAGGGCGAATACGCCACTGATACCCTGCACATTGGGGACGCCACCTTGAAGGATTTCCAATTTGGTATTGGATATATTTCCAGTTCGGATGGTACGTGGACGGTTGATGTTCCGGTCATTTTGTTATTGTTACACACAATCCCGTCGTTTTCTCTCTCTCTCTCTCTCTCTCTCTCTCTCTCTCTCTCTTCTGTTTACTGATCCCCCAGAATAGTGGGCGTTCTCGGCATCGGATACGCCTCCAACGAAGCCATCGTGCAGACCACTCGCGAGACCTACGCCAACCTGCCCCAGGCCATGGTCGACAGCGGTCTCATCAAGTCCCGCGCCTACAGTCTCTGGCTCAATGATTTGGACGCCAACACCGGCTCCATCCTCTTCGGCGGCATCAACACCGGGAAATTCCACGGGCCCCTGCAAACCCTCCCCATCGAGCCCGTTCGCGGCATCTACGCTGAATTCACCATCGCCCTCACCGGCCTCGCCTTGACCAACTCCTCCGGTACCACCACCTACCGCGCCAACGACCTGCCCGTCGCCGTCCTCCTCGACTCGGGCAGCTCCCTCACCTACCTCCCCAACACGATCGTCCGCCAGATCTACCTTGACCTCGGTGTCTCCACCGACTCCAGCGGCACGGGCTACCTCCCCTGCCGCCTGGCCTCGGAGGATGTGAAGCTTGTCTTCACCTTCTCCTCGCCCACGATCGAAGTCGACCTGTCCGAACTGCTCATCGACCTCGGACCCCAGAACACGTTCCGCAACGGCGACCGTGCCTGCGCGTTCGGTATCGCCCCCGCGGGCAACAGCATCTCCGTCCTGGGCGACACCTTCCTGCGCAGCGCCTACGTCGTCTATGATCTCGCCAACAATGAAATCTCTCTGGCCAAGACCAATTTCAACTCGACCGAGAATCGCATCCTGGAGATCACCACAGGCACTGATGCCGTGCCCAGCGCGACCGCCGTGCAGAACCCCGTGACGGACGCGCCGGCTTTGGGCGGCGGGCAGCGCATCGGGGGCGGGCCCAGTGGCGTCGTCACGGGGATCTTTTCGTCGGCGACAGCGGGCGCGACGGCCACTTCGAGTGGTGGGGCGATACCTCGAGCGACGAGTGTGCCCAAGTCGTGGGCAGCATTGGGGTTGGCGGGAGCTGGTGCTCTCCTCGCATTGTAATTTGAACTCGAGAGACCAATGCCCCCTCCTCCTTCTTTCATTTCTCTCATTTCTTTCACCTCTTATCGGACAGACTCGAGTTGCAAATGTACAGACGCAACGGAAGAGAAAACTCTCTCTCTCTTTCTTTCTCTCTCTTTCTTGGGATTCAGTTCATGCTCGAGAGTTTGATGCAATCTTGATGGATCTTTGATGCAGATAGACTCGACTGGGCCCTTTTGCTAGACTCTCCCAGTCTATCTATATTCGATCTCCTTTTTGATCTGTTCTTTTTTTTTTTGTTTCCTCTTTGCCTTTTTCACATTGACTCTACTGGAAATGGGCCGGCTAGGTGCTATAAAGGCGCTTTTTTTTTCTCGCTTTTGATGATCCAGGACTTTGGGGTGACCACCCATGCTCCGGGGGCTTTTCCTTGCTGCTTTGCTTTTTTTGGGGAGGATCGGTCAGGAATATAACGTGATACGACTCTAGAAGATATTACATATGTGCATCAATACATATATGGTGGTATTTACAGTATATGTTCTGATCGCTCCGTTTGCTATTCCCCTAGTTCGAGCGCGACCAGTCTGGGACGAGTCCACAGGGGGTGTGCATGTGTATGGATCATCCGCCGACACGAGTAATAGACAACTGGCGAGTTCTCTCTCCACAATCTCGGGTCGCAAAGACCCGCTCCCGTCTCGCTCGTGGACTTCATTAAGACGGGAGGCACAACTATCGTTAGGTACAACCGTGAACTTTGTTAGTTTCTTGATGGAGACTTGGCAGTGATAGTGATCGTATGTAATCATGTCTTCTATAGTCTATACTCATACATCCATTATTTACCCTCACCCTCTCTCTCCAATCTCAATCTCCACGACCCCCAATCCCTCCCGCCACCTCACCTAATCCCCTCAAAAAAAACCTACCGCAAACACTCACCTTGTCCAAACTCGGTGCATCCCTTTAAGCTTCACCTCTCTCCTCCCTCCTCCCTCCCCAAGCACAATCCAACCCAAATGCCCCGACTCCCCACCCCCCTCCTCCTCCAAGCCTCTCGCGAAAATCCCCTCTTACCCCTTCTCCTCAAAGAATGCCGTTCTTTACCCTCGGCCCGTGCCGAACTGCGCTGGTTGCGCGAGCGCGTCGTGCGCAATCACACACAGCCCCCTCGTCTTGCAGATCCAATTGCACGAATGCCGAGACAGGGGCAGAATATGCGATTCGGGAAAGAGTTGGGGATAGACGCGCATGCAGATGCGGATGCGGATGCTGAATCGGTAGGTGTACCTGTATCTGTACGGGAACAAGAAGGACGACCAAGAACAAGCGAAACAAGCAAAACGAGAAAAACGAGAACAAGAAAAAGTAAACGGAGATTATATGGGTGGTTCTTTTCTCGAGATCGAGATGCGCTCCAGGTGCTTTGGAAAATGTGTCGGCGAAGAGCGAGTGGAGTGCCGCTGCAGTATATTTTGGGGGATCAGCCGTTTGGGGATTTGGAGATTTTGTGTCAGAGGGGGGTTTTGATTCCGAGGTATGTTTCTTTTCTTTCTTTGCTTTTCTTTTTTTTTTCTTGCTTTCTTTGCTTTTCTTTTCGTTGATGTCGGTGTCTGTTTGGTATCTACTTATGGAGGAGATGGGGATGTGTATTTGATTTTGATGTTTTATTGTTTAATTTTTTTTTTTTGCTGTGGAGGTTTATTTTTTTGGAACTATTCAAAAAAAAGGAGCTGGATGGAATCCGTGAGAAGATGACAGAGTAAGAGAGAGAGAGAGAGAGAGAGAGAGAGAGAGAGAGAGAGAGAAACGGCGAGATTACTTTGATTGAAAAGGTCTATTCTACTAATTGTTGTGATTCCTTTTTTCAACACATTTTTCTGAATACTTGAAAAAAAGAATTGGATACTAAGCAGAGTGTATCTGGAAACAAAAGCTGATACTAATCCTGTCCAACTCTCCAGGGCTGATACAGAGGCGTACACATATGAAGCTGCACGGCTGGTCGAGCAGCGATGGAAAGAGACTGAGAAGCAGAGGCAGATGCCAAAGAATCGAAATGAACGTGGAAACAAGGATGATCCCACCAGCCATCCAGATTGCACATCATCTCCTCAACCACTCCGCATCCTCGACCTCTGTACCGGAACCGGATGCATCGCCCTCCTCCTGCACGCACTGTTGGCGGGATCATCTCAAGCCCCGCGACCTCTGCAAATCTTGGGGGTCGATCTCAGTCCCACGGCTGTGCGTCTCGCGCGGCGGAATCGAGAACATAATGTGCGATTGAATGGTCTCCAGGCTCGGGCTCGAGGAGAGGTTGAGTTTCGGCGAGGCGATGTACTGAAATCGAATGCGAGATATGAAAATGAGCATGGACATGCAAATTCGAATGAAAATGCTAATGAGGATGAGAATATCCATGCCCAAGTCGATCTCGGTGACATTAACACTCGCCCGATCAAAAGTACAAAGATCACGAGCACACACACAGCCACCTCGAATGGACCCTCCTCTCTCGCAGGCAATCGTGACGGTCATGTGCCCAGCGTGGAGAATCTACTCTCTTCATTTTTTCACCATCATCCGCTTCACTCTACATCTCCTTCGACCACCACTCCCACTACCAAACAAGAATCTCTCCCCAAAATCGACCTGCTCATCTCCAATCCCCCCTACATATCCGCATCAGATTTCCACAACGGCACCACCGCACGAAGTGTCCGACTTTTCGAGCCACGACTCGCCCTCGTTCCACCACTCCTCACACGCCCACCCGAACAAAACCACATCAATCTACAAAAGTTCAAGGGGCACCAGACCGAACCGGCCCATGCCCCACCACCAGATCACCCAGAAGACATCTTCTACCGGCACATCCTGCAACTGGCGCACAAAGTCCAAGCCGGCATCACCGTGCTCGAGTGCGGTGATCGGCTACAGGCCGAGCGAGTGGTGGGTTTGTTTTGGAAGACGGTGAGAAATGTAGGTTTATCCTCGTCATTGGACGGGATGGATGAACATGATCAGCGGACGGACACGGATGAATCATATGCAGTGGAGATTTGGCCGTCAAGAGAGGAAGATCTTTGCGCGAATGGATTCCATCCACGAGATGGATCGCGGTGTGTAATTATTCAGAGGAGATGATTTGGGGGAGGAGGATTGTGTCAAAATGGAAATCTATCAATTCTACCTACTTCCTAGTCAGGGTACTGGGTTAGGGCTAGACCAGGTTAGGTAGATACTCGTATAGGTAGTGAGTGAATTGGATATAATCCAGAAAATAGTACTACCCGTGCATGGAGATTCAAGTTATTCACCTAATATCCAACTTGGACCAGGTCTGTTGAAGACGTCCAACGTACGATAGGTAAATAGATAGTAAATAAGGACTCGGCAATAATACGTATGACATCACCTACTAATAGATCAACAAGTACCTCAATGAAATGACCAGATTCCAAGCCCCCCTCAAAAGGTAGCCAAGAGGTAAATCATGTCGTTAATACCTGGGTAAGATCCTCTCCCCTAGAACAATCGGTGATAGTGTGTAGCGTGTACTACGTATCTAAACATTCAGTCCCAGCGCCCTTTCCCCAATACACATACAGGCTGAAGGAACAATCTTGTAAATCAATTCATTCCATACCACCCTCTCATATGTATCAGGAGCTGGATAAATGATCACGTCCAATCGCAGACGTCCTCTGGACTCTCGGTGCCGAGATTTTAAAGGGTGGAAGGGTCAACGGTTAAGGATTAAGGTTTCAGGCCGTTATGCGTTAGGTTTCTCTTGCTTGAGCCGTTGGTTATCACCGCAGAGTCTGGTTTGGTACGGGTTGGTAGCGGGTAGACCTTGCAGGCAAAAGCTATAAAGAAGAAAGGGAGTGAAGAGTGAAAAGGAAAAACGCTTTGGATCTGTGGCTTTATATCTAGTGGTATGGCACTGATTTGGTGATATCTGCGCAAAAGACCTGCTCAATCTAGTCAAGGCGAGTACATGGCCTCCGTATAGAAAGATCCACAGTTAATTGATCATAAGAATGCATTCAGTTGAACATCAAAGTAAACAAAAAAGACAGTATGTAGTATGTACAAAGAAAAAAAGGGTGAGGGAGTTGTGTCAAAAAGAGCGCTTCATCTTCCAAGCAAGCTCTTCTCCTTCCCGCACTTTCGAGAAAAAAAAAAAGAGGTATTAAAACATAATGTCGGGAGGTATGCGCAAATTGGCAGCGTCAATACACGTCAAGACGACAAGTAGGAGGAAACAATGGGACCCGTCGCTGTGGGACCTGGAGATCTTATGCGATCCTTCGTGATTCTCTCCGAGGAGATCTTTTCATATCAACTTTTCAAAAGTGATGCATCGGTCAAAGTGGGTGTGTGTGTATGTGTGTGTGTGTGAGAGAGAGAAAGAAATATAATGGAAGATGAGAGACAAAAGAATCAGACAGAAAAAAAAAAAAGAGAACATCGACCGAGGCGATGATCCCTTTCATAGATTCTTCTTCTTGTTCTCAGAGGCCATGTAGGTTCGGTCATCATCACCCTCGACATTCTTAAGAATCGTCTCCATCTCCTTGGACTGGCGCTGCCACTCCTTCTGGCTCATCTTGGTCTCCCGACGGAACAACTCCTCGTTGGGCTTACGGTAGCTCCCACCCAGGCGGTCCCACAGGGTCGTGAACTGGCCGTAGTTGTAGTTGAAGTACAAGTGGTGCATCGTGTGGCAGGCGGCTCCATTGACGACGGGACTGTTGGCCACATACTCGCCGTCATGAATGAAGACGGTCCACAAGTTGATAAAGGCGAACAAGAAAACGTATGCGACCTTTTGCAGCGGGAAGATGAAGGGGAAGACGTGGTAGGGAACACTCTGTGACCAGCCATCGAGAGGGTGGAAAGCGTGCGAGGCGAAAGGCGAAGGCATGATCCACTTGTGATGAGGCTTATGGAGCGTCCGGTAGACCATCGGGTGGTGCAGACCACGGTGGATCCAGTAGATGAAGAAATCGGTAAAGAGGATAAAGAGAGGAATCTGGAGGATGCTGTAGTAGGGGAACGGCTCGTCGGAAACGCTGTCGTACAATTTGGCGTAGCCCCGAACTTCAAGGACAAAGAACGGCGCCGTCAAGAGGGCCATGGGAGGCATCGCAGACATGGCCTGCTTCATTTCGAGTTTGATCTGGCCCTTGAGGAACTTGGGGTGATTGTAAGTGGTCTTGTCCCAGATGAAGACATAGGAAGCGGTGGCGACAATGAAGTACACGAGGAGGCCAAAGATCCTAAACACACACAAAAAAAAACACGTTCATCTTATTGTTAGCATTGGCTCTAATATCAATGGGCGCAATGGGGGTCTTTCTCTTCCCCCAGTCCTCCCAGGACATGGAGAGGACCGGCAGAGGAGGAATTGTCCACGGGATCAAGAGGTACGTACCATGTGATCAGGAAAAAACTGGTGAATTGACGGTAGATGTTATTGCGCGGCCACGCACTGAGGTAGGCATATTTGGAAGGCTCCAGGTGGATCAACTGTGTGGCGGGCTCGTACACAAAGGGCTCTGTCGCGCCAAAGAGGGACAGAGTACTGTTGGCGACATTCACAAAGGCCGGCAGACCCGCGGAGGCTGATAAGGAGGTCGGCAGCAGAGCCGAGTAGAGGCGATCACCCACGAAGGTGTCCCACAGTTCCAGGATGATATCCATGGTGAGGAGGGGAGGGAGAGAGCTTGGATACGAGGGTGGACGAGAGGGGAGATGGTGAAGTCAAGAATCCGAGAGGGGGGATCCTCATCATATTATTATTTGGCTCGGAATCTCGGGTTTCTGTGTCAGGCGGCGAATCGAACAAATTATTGAATTCTGCCCGCATCACACCAGCGCGGAACGGGGCCAGCCGTTGTCCACTTCTGGGCAGGGCACCGCATGTCGCCGGGTGGATCTTAATCCGCTGGGAACTTTTCAACCAGGTACCTGGTACTTCGCCTCTAGTATCCATAAACTCGATCGGACCATTCATGAGATCAAGGTGGGCACCAAAGGCCATCATACCACTCGCGTGTCACTAGGGTCTACCGGTTCCTCGTGTACTGTACTTCTCGCCAAAGTGAACCCTCCAGTAGGTAGTAGTCAGCACTGTACGCGGGCATGTACAATGACTGGCATGGGGGGCTGTACCTTACATAAAAGTATGAACCACTGAACATGTTCCACCAAAGGACGCAAAATACGCCGAAGATTGGAGGACACCGATGGACGAAAGACACTAGACCTCATCGGGTTAGTCAGGGGCTGGAGTTTGTCGCCTCAGGAATGCAGCGGCATGTGCTCATCAAGTCGAACCATGCTCAGGCCACAGGGCACTCAGGCAATAAGGCTGAGAGAAAACTTCCGCCTAAGGCCATCAGGCTGCCATTTGCCAGTCCAGATCCGGCGACCTGTGCTGGTGCAACTTGAAAATGACCCACTGGGACCCAAAGTATGAAACGAAACATCAGTCCTCGTTGACCCCCCAGTTCACGAATTGCCGTCGTGGAAAGGATGGACCCCAACGAACACCAGTCGGTTCAGATCCAAGGGCAAGAGAGGTCGAAAGAGACACTCCGCCTTGAGCATCAATTGCTCTTCAGAATATATCATATTGGATATCAGACATGGTGTGACAGATGGTTCCAAGAAAAAAAAAACACCTTGAGATCTTTCTCCCGTGCTGTGTGGTAGACACCTTGGAGGTACAGTACACTTGACTCCAGTACTACACAGGACGGCTGACCCGAGCTCCGCAGAAGAGGTATCTCTGGACGAGTTGCAAACGGGGTGCGCGCATCGCCCCGGTCACCATACCAAGTCGCGTCTCCGTACTCTCTACACATGATAGAGCTTTGACTGATGCTAGTAAGGAGTAGTAGTAGTAGTAGTAGTAGTAGTAGTAGTAGTAGTAGTAGTAGTAGTAGTAGTAGTAGTAGCTCTGTTGTCGCTTTGGCTGGCAGAGAGGCTGACGCGACCACCGTCTGCTTCTTCTTTGCCTTTCCTTCTTTGATTTTCTGCGACCACCCCCAATATCCTTTCTAGCTGTACATTCATCCACCTAATGCGACTTGAATCCTCATAGAAGGCATAGTCTTAGGATTACTTCACCTGGCCAGAACGTCGCCGTCTGGACTCCCAAGTCTGCTGGCGCTTCTCGGCTCTTTGTCTCGCTTCTCGCGCCAAACGGTAGCCGCCCCGGTCCCATCTCCACCCCCCAAACTCTACTCAACCTTCCCGCTGCCAGCCACTTCCTTCTCCTTCTCCTCTTGCCCCCTCCTCCTCCCCTGCAACCTTTCGTCCGCTCGTGGCCTTGGTTATCCTCTATCGATCCCCAATTCACAATCGCATCGCCAATTCCCACCGCTACGGTCCTCGTTCTCTCGACTCGGTTGAGCCACCCATCTCCCCCGCTGAACCCACGACCGTCGGGCTAAGCTGCCTGGTGTCCTCCACCAAAGCAGCACTTGCGCCTCCACCCGATCGCAGTGTCAGTCAAATTGAATCGCCCACCACGCTCCCCTCCCCACCCTCTCTCTCTTACACCAAGTTCCATCCGCTGATCCGATTCTTTCGTCCGGTAGAGAGCTTGGATTCAAGTGCGATCGCCTCATTTATCCCGTGAATAGCCATGTACAATACGCATCGCGGCATGGTGCCTGCACCCAACTCCCGCCTGACGGAGTTGCTCGATCAGCTGCGCCAGGAGTTTGAGAGTCAATCCCGAAGCACCGGCGAATATGAACACCAGTGTACGTTTCCTCCCTATATTCTCGCGTATCCTGTCGACAAATAGCCTGGACTTGCCGTCTTCGTTCTCTGGTTTCGCTCTGTCTTGGTCTTTTCTTCTTCCTCCTTGCCCTCCCCGGATCGATTTCGCATAGCTTTGCTGGCCTCATTTCGCTTTCAACGTGCATCTTTCAGATCAACATCGATTTGTCGCGCGTTTCACCTGTCTTTCGTATAAGTTGCGAAAGTTACTGAATTGTTTCTAACTGACAGATCACGCAGTGACCGGACAACTCCAGGAGATGGAGATGATCCGTCAAAAGGTGTACCAGCTGGAGCAAACCCAGATCAAAATGAAGGCAGAGTACGTTTTCCTTTGAGCGCGAGTCTTGCCAATCCACTGTGAAAGCGGCCGTCTTCCCGTCCCAATGGCCAGTGCGCCACAGGGGGAACTCGGCGTCGGCGCGGTACATGGAAGATCGAAGATGAGATGACACGTCATTTGTGGATACAGCTTGGGGGTTGAACATGCGACTAACTTTGAGCTATCTAGCTACGAGGCTGAGATCCGAATGTTGCGACACGAGCTCGAGCAGCGCGGCGTTCAGCCTGTCGCTTCGCACATTGCTGCCTCGCAACACAGTGGCCCCCAGGCGCAACCACCTTCATTGGGCCATGGTCCCAGCAATCTGTTCGGCGGCATCATGACCAACCCAGCTGGTAGTGGTCCAGGCCTTGCCCCTCCCCCGTCCCAAGAACAGCAGCCACCCCAGCACACCCTCCAACAGCCTGCTTCGGCCACCCAGCCGGGTGCGCCGCAGCCCCCCCAGAGCTTCCCCGGAGGCTATCAGCCTGGCGGTGCGGTGAATGGTACGTCAGCCACGCATCGGCAATTTCGGAGATGCATTTCCGTGCATCTGATCGCGTTGTCTTGGCCTCTTTCTTTTTCTTTCCCTTTTTTTTTTCTTACTTTCTTTACGCGCCACCAGACTTGACTAACGAAATTTGACCACTCTTTTTGGTCGGCGTTTTTGATTTGAACAGGATATGGACCCCCTCCTCCTCCTACCGCTTCGCCCGGCCCCGGAAAGGGTCGTCGCACAGTTCCCGGACCAGCCACCCCCCAGCAGACTCAAATCGCGTATCCCGACCCTCGTGCGTCGCCTCAGATTCCCCGTCCCACCCCACCCACTCAAAATCTTGTGCGCGCCGATCGCCCCGGTAACATGCTTGCCAATTGGGACCCCGCGGATCTTCCTGCCTCGCAAAAGCGTGAGGGCTCCGATTGGTACGCTGTTTTCAACCCCGAGGTTCAGCGTGTGTTGGACGTGGAGCTGGTCCACCATCTCAACCACGACAGTGTCGTGTGCTGTGTTCGCTTCAGCCGTGATGGCAAATACTTGGCGACCGGATGCAACCGCTCAGCGCAGATTTTCGACGTGACTACCGGCCAGAACGTGGCAACCCTGCAAGATGAGAATGTCGACAAGGATGGTGATCTGTACATTCGCAGCGTTTGCTTCAGCCCGGACGGAAAGTACCTGGCCACTGGTGCAGAGGACAAGCAAATCAGGGTAAGTTTCGCTTTTGATATCCGAGCCACTTGAGCTTTTCCTCCCTGCGAGGAGGGCCTCGGAGAGAACACCTATCATCCCGGGAGAAGATCTCTGGGCATTCTCACGAGAGTCAAGACACTGACGGTTCCTTGTTTAGGTTTGGGATATTGCTGCGCGCACCATCAAGCACATCTTCAGCGGTCATGAACAGGACATTTACTCGCTCGACTTCGCCGGCAATGGTCGCTACATTGCTTCGGGCAGTGGTGACAAGACTGTCCGTCTTTGGGATATCTTGGATGGCAAGCTTGTTTACACTCTGAGCATCGAGGACGGTGTTACCACCGTGGCCATGTCCCCCGATGGACACTATGTTGCAGCTGGTTCACTTGACAAGAGTGTACGTGTCTGGGACACTACCACCGGTTACCTGGTGGAGCGTCTGGAAAATCCCGATGGCCACAAGGACAGCGTTTACTCGGTTGCCTTTGCGCCCAACGGTCGCGACCTGGTCAGTGGCAGTCTTGACAAGACCATCAAGCTGTGGGAGCTCACTGTTCCCCGGGGAATGCACCCCCACAATGGTAACAAGGGTGGCAAGTGCATTCGCACGTTCGAAGGTCACAAGGTATGTTGAGTCGCGCGGATTGTATGATGGGAGATGGGAGACTGACTGCTTTGTTTTTTTTTTTCCCTCAGGACTTTGTGCTCAGTGTCTGCCTGACGCCCGATGGGCAATGGGTTATGAGTGGTTCCAAGGATCGCGGAGTCCAATTCTGGGATCCCGTGACCGGTAATGCGCAGATGATGTTGCAGGGTCACAAGAACTCTGGTGAGTCTATTGTCTGACAGTTGAAACCCTGAGGGGGCAGGGGGCAGGGGAGGTTGGGAGTGGTGTCGCATCAGTCGAGGCCGTTCACCTCTCTTCTCTGCTTTCCCTACCCACTCGATGTGTGCCCCAAAGCGAGGCAACCATCTCGAGGTTTCCATATATGTTACTGCTCATGTGCTAATACCTAAGCAGTTATCTCGGTGGCTCCCGCTCCGACCGGCAACCTCTTTGCCACTGGCAGTGGAGATATGCGTGCACGTATCTGGAGGTAAGCAAATTTCCACGCTGATCCTGTTCTACTCAACTTTGCCTTTTCATGCTCAGCCTCGGGAGACGAGAGCATGTGCTTGGGACTCGATCGTAGAGCGGGGCACCGGGTGCTCTCGACTTGCTCCCTCTCACAGCCCAACATCCGTCCGACCTTTCATTGTGATATTTGACTGACTTTTTCTTCTTTTTCTGCAACAGGTACTCGACATACACAGGACGGTAAAAAGGGTTCGGCTCAGCCACGGCGTAAAATGACTTTGTTTGCTTGGATTCCTTGTAGCCAAGTTGGGGGCTTTCAATCTTCGACGGTGTCTTTTGTTCTTATCACGTTGCTTGTGTGGTTATCAGATTTTATTCTTTTGTGTGTGCGTCATGTTCCCTGCGTCGTGTGTTTTTGATATCTTCAATATGTGATCAATGTCGAAGTATGTTGTGCGCTATTGCGCATTTGATTATGTCGTATACAATAACACTAGCAGGAAGTGATTCCAATGGACAAGTGTAGTCTTTGCACGCTGATGACCGAGTCGCCCTTGGTTTCTTGTGATTGATAAATCTCACAGACTTTTTCGTTGACGTAGCTGTCGTTGGATCTGTATAGTGTATACGGATCTGTTGCTCGGAAGGGAGGGGGGGAAGGCTTTGCCGATATGATATCAACCTGCTACAACGCACGCAATGACTTTTGATGTAGCGATCTTTTAATGCATATTCAAGACCTTGACGAAGGCCCAATTAAAGTACCATATGACCATAGCCCAGGTCGTATGAAGTAGGACTATGATATCCGGCGATCCACGCTCCCGACACCACCACCCTTCGCAGCGATGTACGAATTCCGTCTTGATACCAAATCCGAATCGCCGAGACGGTAGACAGCCATCCATTCCCAGCACAACATGGCCATCGTGTTTTTCAGAAGATCAAGGGTATCGGAGGGCTGTCGGCTATATACGGTACCCTTGAGTACTCGGGTCTAGTGTCTAGTATGTGTAGTAGATCTAGGCATGTGCACATATTGTACTTGCTTCTTTTTTTATATCCACTGGGCTAGGACTCATAGGTAGCATCTTTGGGTGTTTTTGAATCAGATTGGTTCTGTTATCTATATGGTCCGTTGTACGTACATCTCGTCATCGTGCAAACATCTCGACTAAAGTGTATATACTCTACCACTCATCGCCGGTACATACTCACATGTCTAGTGAAGCTCCATAGAATGCCTGGTCTCCATATATTCAAAAATGTCATGAGAATCTCGTCAGAATCGAAAATTGACCTGTCAGGTTTCCTTTGATTTGATTTTGTTCTCTCTTCGCTCCCTCTCTTTTCGAAAAACGAGACTCCAATCGAATCCATCCTAGGGCAGACCAGGAGGATTTCACTGCTTTTTGAAGGGGGGAGGTATAGACTGGTGGATACTGGGCGATCAGCCGTGATCAGCATGATTCTATCTAGCTGGGGCAGTACTATAGTAACCTTATGAGTGATCAGGTACACTGCTACTAGGACAAACTGTGAGTGTGTGCTTGTTGAAAAGTAGTTAGCTAGGAAAACTTGTGACTGTCTATAACTATTGATCTGCTTGAGTCCCCAAAGAAAAGTGTGGTAGAAATCTAGTCCCTGGCCGAGCTGAGCTAAGCAGTCTCAGAGTGTTTGATTCTAGTGAGTGGAATTGCACTTGTGTACCATATCGTTGGTATTTGGATGAGCGAGTGTGCCTGAGCAAGCCGGTGAGACTGAGGCCGATCGAGGCTGAAGACGCTCTGCAATGCTAACTCTAGATCTAAAAAGGGTGGATTGTTTGATTGAATAGATTTTTAAAGTATTGTTTGCTGCGGACTAGAATAAAAAAAAGCCAAAGATACTTCTTTGGTCCTCTATTCTATTTTGTCGTCGAAGGGGGTGGAAGGGGGAAAGAGAAACCTTTTCAAGACCGATTATGGAAAAATATCCCCCAACTTCCAACCGGACTCTACATCTCACACAGACAAACTTTAGGTCCAGGCTTGAATATGATAAATAAGTGCCACGGGGTAATTCAGGATACTCACAAAACACACCCGACCATGACCAAGTACACATATACCATTCAGGACCGTGGTGAAGCCTGTACCTAGCTGCAAGCTACAGTACATACTCCTATTGTAAGGCAATATGAGCTCGAGTAAGAACCCCGGCCCGGGTAAAACCCTCACCTGTCAATTAAAGGCATGCCATAGTGACCACTTAGAAGCGCCAAGCGACAAATGACCGCGTCGTCAAATCCGCCCACTCACTACTCCGTGCCAACCGTGCATCATATAGCATGTAGCATGTTTGAGCTGGGAGAAGTAAAAAATAAAAAAAAATAAAAATAAAAAAAGAAGGGGGGGAGTATGTAGAAAACCTACAGTAGAAACATGTTTGGACAACTGCAGGAATTCCCCAAACGAGTCTAGTATTCTCATGTGGCAAATGAGCGACCGTACTATCGCACGGCTGCAGATTTAGTGCAAGAATCTAAGCACCTATGGACGGGCTTCCACATGGCCAAGGCTGAAAAAAAGGAGGGTCTCTGACGACGCCTCCTCCTAAAATAAGATGACCTGGGACCTGTGATGACTGCTGTGTATTGGGGTCACCGGAACAGGGGACGAGGATGAAGGATCTTATACTGTGAGGTGGCTGTACGTGACATGTCCATACTGCATAAGGTGCAGAGTAAGGTGTTTACCGAATTGCAGACATTGGAGTAGGACGGATCAATTGGGGGTGACATACGGTCGGATGATAGTGCATGAGAGGCTTGGATCAACTCTTACCCGATTGATTATTTATATACATAGCTCAAGAAGTTCCAGGATGCAGAATTCATAATGTCGAGTGCCGGATGTGCTTGGGACTCGATATTAACCCTCCAAGATCTACATGTAGGCACACTAATCTATAAACCTACGGTACACGGTTACGCTCAGTGATTGGGCGATGGCGCTATTAAGCAATCATGGTAGCCATGGACTTACGTGCGGATAGGAGCTAATGTACACATGAGCCAAGCAAGCCCCGAGTTTCTGATTATCTCGATTCCGACTCCTATAAAAGAATTGATGCAAGACCGGTCTGTGTCTGACCAGAGAATTACACAAAAACCGGAAAGAATAGCCGGACATGTCATGAGAATTGCTATGCATGAAGTATGTCTTCTGTATAAGTGTATAGTGTACAATTTACTTTGATATGTATATCGTGCACGTTGCCCGGCCCGAGGTGTTTGACACCGCGAATCCCAAGGCCCCCAGTGTCAAATAAAATTACCAGGGCTCGGACCTTTGTGCGCCCGAGGAGTTGACCAACTCCGCCCAAGCTCCAGGACTATGTCAGTAAGTACTGTACTATGGCTTGTGAATCCACAATGTACAAGCTTACACCAACCAAAATACAGGTATACTGTACCTTGGAGAATAGCCTTGCTGATCCTGCTCCATCCTACAGTACATACGTGCCCCCCTCATCCAAAAAAAAAACAAATAAAAAACGTGGCTTTGGACGAGAGATGAATAGTTGTGGAACAGGGCGGCACACCAGGGATTGATCTACAGTGCGCTTCGGATAGATAGCATACACTATGCTGTTTGTGGAGCCTTGAAGTTCGAATCCATTAGGGATCTCCGGATCAGTCGTTAGGTAATGAGACCGAGGGGGAGGGGGAAGAAGAAGAAAGAAAAGAAAAAAGGGAAAAGATAAATCATTAAAAAATCATTAAAAAAGAGTGCAGCTGGGATGACGTGAGAACAGTAAGTTGGGGTTGTTAATTTTCTGTTCCTTGTTTCAGATTTAGATTTAGATTTATTTTTAATTGTTCTCTTGGGAGTGGAGGGTTCGGCAAGCATATCTGGAGAAGCTATTGTCAGGGAACTCGTTCATCAAAGGGTCGATCTTGGCGTTGATTGGGCGTGACAGGGGAACGAGGATAGAGGTACAGTAGCTTCAAACAATGGGACGAGGTGCCCGAGTCTCATCTTGAGATTTCTGCATCTGCAAAGCACATGATAGCGTCGAGATGATTTGCATGCAGGATGTATGGAGGAGTCGATATAAGATTCCTCTAATATCAAGCACAGCAGAATAAGGTATTGGTAGTTATGATCTGATTCATTAATATACACTGAAAATGCTGTCTATTTACCCGGTGGTTCTAAACTACTAGGAGTCACCACTTACACTTCCTCGGGGCCGGAGAAATCAATATGGGATCAAGCAGCCCAACAACACCGAGTACGACACTGTAGCACGCATGACAACACCACTACTGTGACACAAGACGACTACACAGGCTGACGACCACACTACTCCCCTCTTGGGCCCCCTCGGCGCGACCAGATCGAATCTCAAGTGCCGTGATGAAGGCACCCCTCGTATCTACATACCCAACTCGATCGACTCGACCAGGATGATAATTTGATAATAATAAATCATCAAAAATTCACAACCACCCAATAGTGATTCCCCTTTTCACCTTCCACTTCCAACTACCACTCAATTGACTATATCTAGTAAGTCTCTCATCGTGCCTCGATTCCGCACCGTCAATACAAAAGTAACAGTACCCCTCCTCTTCTCCCCCCGATCTAAAAATCAATGAGAGGAAATCAATGAGAGGAAATCAACGAGAGGAAATCAATCAAATCAGTAAAGCCAAAATCCTTCCAAAACCCCCCCCCATCCCCCACCACCAAAATCCACAACCTGATCATGCATGTCCAGCCACGGTATTCGTTCGCCCCTTTCCAATCACAAGAGAGCTACAAGTCCGTATCAGGCAGGCGTTCGTTGGAAATCGTCACACGCTAAGAATGCATGCACATGTACATACAGCTACTCCAGTACTCTTTCCTCCCCCCTCTTCCTGGCTTCCTGGGAAAGGGGGGAGGGCCCGGCTATTCGCACTAAGACTCCCCAGCATCATCATCGTAATCATCATGGCCAACTCTGGTAATAATTCTGGTTTTTTTTTGGTTGAATTGTACCAAGCTGAGCAACACACACGAACACGGTACTTTTGACATTAGTCCCCGACTCCCCGATCTTGCCGGCCCCACTGCACCTCCCCGCCCACGTAACAGGCCCTCCCTCCCCCTATACAGTACAGCCTCTTCTGCAGGATTGGGACGGGACAGAGAAGAATCAATGGGAGGAGTTTTTGTTTTCAGGTAGGATTTGAGAGTGAGAGAGAGAGAGAGAGTGTGTGTGTGTGTGTATGCGTGTAACAGAGAGTGAGCACATGATAACACCTCTATTAAGAGTCGAGAGGTAGCCGAGACTGAAGATGGAGACACGGGGGTATTTGGTATCTGGGATCCAACTTGTGTATCACTATCGACTGTATACGTGCGCTATGCACGAATCGGTATGAAAAGGAATTTATGGGCGGCTAACTGGGATTAATCACTTATTCGCAGAGTGGAGCGGAACGCGGACGGGACGGCGGAAGGAGGAGCGTAACGTGGGCGCCAGCCGAGAGAGCGGACGGTGAAGAGACGAAGACGAGATTGGATCAGGTGATGAGACCAGGGGGGTAACAAACATGAATGAGTCTGATGCATTCTGACTGGACGGGATAGAAGAAGATACGATAGGTTGAAGAAAACATACCGTTACCTCTTCCTACCGGGAGACTGGATTATGGTTGGTGTGATTTTAGCGTCAGCAGTCCAGAAAATAAACAATAGTCCAGGATATAGTCGTACTTTTGTCAACCAGTGGACTGCCACACTAGTCATCAGTAGTAGTCATCCCAAAGATCGGGGTTTCCCACTCCCGTCACATGAGTTGATCCGAGCAGGAGACTCGGGCTGATCCGTGTTCGTGTTAAGACAACGTAGCAGACGCTATTGGTGAACTATCGGAGTGGCACCGCGGGTCCCAAGTCCAATCAGTGCAAGACATCAAATACATTCCCACCTTTTGACTACCGAACAGGCGTACATTTGTACATACTGAGCTCGGGTGATTCATTGGACCAGAAGCGTCTGTTCCAGGGTGGAGAGACGATGCAGTATTGCGTACGGGGGATGAACAGTGCTGTCACTTGAGGAAACTGGTGAGAGAGAGAGAGAGAGAGAGAGAGAGAGAGAGAGAGAGAGAGAGAGAGAGAGAGAGAGAGAGAGAGGGATGTACTAGGCTGTGAGTCGGGCTTGACTCTCTATGATTCACTTGTTCTCTTCCCAAAGTGTGTCTAGTGATGCATAGAAGAGGGTTTGTTTGAATATATGGACAGTATATAAGTATGTGTATATTTTTCGGGACAAAAACCTCGATTTTACCGAGATCGGTATACTTGGTCTTTTATCATCCACAGATCCACCCACTATTCATCATCTTGTTGGACAAGTACGAGGATGATCCTCCCACGACGCTAAACGACACAGCTTCGTCGACCTCTGTCATTTTACCCTGATCGGATCTGCTCTAATCTAACCCTCATCCAATCACTCCCTCTTGTATTGGCTCAGGGCTCCACCTTCCGACAGCCACACCAGTGCATCACTGCAGAGTTCCGAGGCTGACCTGCCACGCGAGAAAGGAGGAAAAAGGTCCCTGCTCCGGGCGCAATCCGGCATGGACAAGAGAGAGAGAGAGAGAGAGAGAGAGAGAGAGAGAGAGAGAGAGACCCAGTGCGACCAACTTCCACCCCGAGATGCCTTTTCTCCCGTCAAGTGACCATTGATAGAATCCTGACCGTCGGTATATGTACTGTACTCCTCGATCCTGTATTCCGCCCATACATCATGCATCATGCATTGTGCATCCTATTCGTAGGGTCGAGACTCGGATCGAATTTCGATCAAAGAGAGGCTCTTTCGTGGTCTCCCCCCCTTTTGCTCCTATTCTCTTTTTCTTGTCTCTTTTTTTTTTTATTTTCCCGCTCTGATCCAGCTCGACCGGAGATGGAAGGCAAGTGGTTCATCGTGATACTTTTCCCCCGACTCCCATTCCAATGGGACATCCGAAGGCCCGGGCCGTCCTCGAGGGTCGTTGCTTTTTTTTTTCTCTTTAAAACTGTTTTTCCTGGGCTTTCCCTAGAAAGGAAATGGAAAAAAAAGGGCAACTCATTTCCCAATCCTAAATCGACCATCCTTTCCATTCATCACAATATCTTAGAGAGTGTACACTGGGCTTTCAGCATGTAAAAAAATCAAATTGAAAAAAAAAGAAGGAAAAAAAAAAGGGACTAGTCGATCATGGTCCGGGCTACAACCATCCGCATGGGTGTAAAGAAGGTCCACCACAAGAGTTTGCATCTCGGTTGAGAGGAAAATACTTAAACAGGTAGATTAGTAGATTGGAGAGAGAGAGAGGGACACAATCCCAGAGATTTGGTACCCTCCCCCAACAAGAACCAGGATCAAGGCGCAACAATCACCTTGGCAGAGGATTATTTGATTGCCGCGCTACCATTGCGGAATGAGAGATTGAGTCGAGGACAGGCTTGACCTGCGGCAGGGGACTTTTGAACGGAGAGGAATGGAACCTGCCTTGGGAGAAGAGGTACCTCAAGACATCTCCTCCAGTACAGCCGTGGGACTACTCTTTCAAAGGACTACTTTGAAAGTAGTACTTTGTCTTCTCTTGGTCGATGGTGTCACGGGCGTGGTTGAATCATTTCCACCAACTGGGTTTAGCGGTCCTGCCGAAGTCTTCCCAAGAAAGTCCCCACGCCCCCAAAACCCACCGGGCTGGATCCTCTCGAATAATCCTCGCCAGTCGCGGCTCTGATGGTTAATTACCAGCAATTCGGAGGAGGCCCATCAACACGAATTGACCGTTCCAACCCCGGAGTGATCCGACGAGATCCCATTCACCTGCTTCCGTCTGGCTCACCGAGAATCGTCACTGAAGATCCATGATTCGACACTAGACAGTTGACACTCAGCTGGAACTTTTCTCCCCGGGGAAGATGCCTCATGATCACCTGCTCCAAAGTAGATCTCCATCGAGGAGATTCATGGGGACTTCTTTTTTTTTTTGGGTCACTTTAGGCTCGCTTGCTGACCCCGGTCCAGTTGGGTCGCAAGGCGGGAAGGTCAAGATGATGTATCGCTACGGGTTGGGGCGGAGATGGTGGAGACGCGCGAGGCTGCAGGTGGGACAGGACACTGGAACAGTCAGAGTGCCCCAGGGGGGAAGGAGAGAAAAGTTCAAGGTATCGAGGACGAGAAGAAAGGAGAGTTGCATTAAATATAGGGGTGATCTGGTTCAGCTGGTCGGGCGCCTTGGATCGTGGACAATGTGGTTCTCAGATGAGAAGGGTGTATCCATCAATAGATTCATGCATCAGTCTAGACAGTCTCGACACTCTCCAATCTATATCTGGCATAGTCTACACACCCACACCCACGACACAGCACATCAGTCGTACAGTATACATGGACAGCGACATTAAGATATCAAATGTCTCTTCCCACATCCCAAAAAAAAAGCTTTCTGGGAGGGGTTTGGATATACCCAGCCAGACCTTCAGCCCCGTCACGACAGTCTGGACCCTCCAGCAGCAGTGCATCCCAGCCCCAAAAGGGTAGATGATGGACGGAATGCACGATCCTGCCCTTCATCAATCATGGCTTTTCCCATTTCCCCCCGGTCGAGTCCCAGGCGTCTCACTTGAGCCCACTGCAGATCATTCTCCACGCCTTGGCGTTTCCCTGACTCTCGCGTCGGATCCTGTCGATGCGAGATCCACCCGTCTAGTGTTCGAGTGTCTGTGGACAGAGGCCATGTCTCCGAGACAGTCGACACCGGTCTAGTACAGTAGACAGGAGACCCTGGATCATTTCGAGCATCTCGATACTTGCATGTCGCAGGAAAACTAGATACTCTCATCCTCGATGGGGGTGGATCCAGCTGTCCCACCGTCCCACGTACATCACCTCCATGTGTCATCTCATCTCATCGCCATGCATGATCCTCGTCCAGGATTGGCACCTCGTCTCGACTAAATTTCCCTAATTCTTCCCTGGCCCCCCATCGCTGGTGCTTTTGTCAGATCGCCCTTGTGGCACCGCGCCACACGCCTCGACCGGCTCCAGTTCTTGTCTCTCTCTCTCTCTCCCTGTGTCTGTTCCTCTCTCTCTCCCTCTCTCTCGGATTCTCTCGGCCTGTCAGGCACACGTCATCCTTGGATCTTTTTTGGGGTTTTAAAGAATATCCGCATGAATGGATTCTCTCTCGCACTTTCTTTCTCTTTCTGGCAGGACGACAAGATCTCCCAGTCTCGTGTGCATCGGCATATCCACACCCTTTTTCCAAGTGAGCTGTGCTCGATGGATCTCTCTTTTGCTGCCCAGACTTCTCGGACAAAAGATACTAATGTACTCGTTCCCCCCCCAAAAACAAAACCAAAAGAAATGGAATGAGAGCAAATCCAGAGAAGTCTCATGTTATGCTAGAAATAACCAAAATATCATTTTCTCATCTTGGATTTTTCTTGTATTTCTTGACAGCGCTCGATGCGGGTGATCCTCCAGCCGTGCACTGCGAGGAGTGGGACTGGGTAGTGGGTACCTCACCTGGCCCGGGGGTTTCCCTGTCAAATGTCAGTACCCACGACTTGTCCGCTGGAGTCGATCCGCAGTCTTGGGATTGTGAATTTCCATGTAGAATTTCCTTTTTATGATTTTTCCTTTTCATTTTCTTGGAATCGTTTCATCGATGCTTTCGAGTCTCAGCCCGTGGCTGTCATTTTTTGGCCCTTTGCGCCTCATCCGCAATTCGACTCGTTCCGTTTTGATTTTTATTTATTTATATTTTTATTTTTTTGGCTTGTCGCCTCACGGCCTTTTGACACTCGGATTCTATCAAACATCCGCGGGGACCTCGTGGATCCCGTCTCATGCCTCTGGTCTCCCTCTCTCTCTCTCCCCTCCTAAGAGGACGAGGATCATGGCTATATAGATCCGACCAAAGTCCCTTTTCGACATCACGTCCGAGAGATCAGTGAAACCCATTCGGGATATTCCACCGACTGCTTCTGCACTTGACTTGAATGTTCCACGTTCAGTTCGATTCTCTCTCTCTGCATCCATTGGGACATTCTAGACGCTGGCTGCTTCTATTCGGCTGGTGCCTTGCAACATTTTGAACGGGTTGCCTGATCTCGCAGAGTGCATTCTGCTTCGTCGATCGTTTACTTCGCCTTTTTTTTGTTTTTTTTCTTTTCTTATTCCTACATTTGTTCGATCATTGCTCTCTGCTGTCGTTCCAACATCCAACTGCCACCCTCCCCTTCTCCCCCTAGGGTTGCCTTCTTTTTATTTCTTTTTGGCTGCCCTCTAGATTGCAAACCAGACGGGCAAGAAGCCTGCCGACGGATTCGAAAGGGTCAAACTGGAGATTCAAAGAGGCATCATCCCAGCAGATCATCTGGCTTTTTTGGGGGCCCCTCACAGTCGACTTGGAAACTCACGAGGAGCACCCACCTTTGGCACAGAAGGTAAAGAGCAAAAGCAAAGAGCATCTTCTCGCTGCCCACGGAACATCAAGATCGTTCCGAGGACGTGGTTCGGCATCGGTCCGGCAACCTCGCCACGTGAAGTCTCATCCTTCCTGAGATCATCCTCATCGTGACCTCGTGCGGTCTCATCGTCCTCGCAACCTCGGATCGACAATCTTCGCTCTTGGGTGAGCGCTCAACGGCCATCTCTCCCCCCCCCCCCCCCCCCCTTCCGACCAACATACAGTGTAGACGATATCCATCATTATCACCGACATCATCATGGAAACCATCGAGCCAATGCCCTATGACTTTGCCGGCCATGGAATCAGCCCATATTCGCATCGTCGTGCCGTGGATTCTCTCTACCCATACTACACTCATCCCACTCCGGCACCGTACACAGTACCTTATCATCAACCATCCACGTCGGCCGGTTATAGCTACGGGGCTGCGGCTTTGAGTCCGGCATCTCATCCCTATCAGTACTTGATGACCAGTCAGCCACCTCTGACGGCACCCAGTCGAGTCTCGACGGAGACGCAGTCTACCCATGGAGCTCAGGTGCCACACTATCCAGGACATGCGCAGACGTCGCTGAAGCATCATGCGGAGCCCCAATCACAACCACATCGAGGAGCGCAAGACCTCCTACACCTCCACCAGCATCAGCATCAGCATCAGCCTCAACCACAACATCAACCTCAACATCCAAATCATCACCTCGAACCAACTCAGCCCCATCGACCATCGACAACCCTCCAGATTCTCCCAGAGATTCGACCCGCGAAGAACGCCATCAATCCCATTCCCACCGCTCGTGCTGCAAGCTATGCACCCTCATCATCCACACTTGCAACACCACCGGCATCATCTTCATCGTCAGTCACACAGCCTTCTTCCCACTCAGCCCCCAGAGCCAGTCACTCTTCCTCCACAACCTCTGGCTCCAGCTCCAGCACCAGCACAGCGCCCAGCGCAGACACCGAATTCTCCACCGAAGTCGATGTTCTCATGAAAGCCATCCAATCCAAGCCCACCGAGGTACTCACTCCCAATTCTCTCCCCACGCCGATTCAACAGGCGTCGGTCCTGCCTCCTCTGCAGCAACTTCACCCCCACGGGCTGGGGTATCCCACCTCATCGGGGACTTATCCCATGCCCGTCTCCTCATCTCACAGTCTCAGTCGCCCAGAACAAGGACAGCTGTCCAGGTCGGGCAAGAAGAGAAAGTATACTTGCACACTACCGAATTGCGGCAAGAGTTTTGCCCAAAAGACTCATTTGGATATTCATCACCGGGCGCATTCGGGAGAGAAGCCTTTTGTAAGTCTCTTTGCCGCACTGAGATTTGTCATTTTCATTTGCCATTTTTGTCTATTTCCTCCCCCTTTCCCCTTTCCATGTGCAAGATGCAGATCGTATTTCGTTTCAGGATTTGTCGTACATGATTCCGGTCAAGTGTATACTTTGGAAGAGACCGACAAACTGCAACTCTCTGCAGAATCGACCTTCTTTTTCGCCCTGATATGATCGGCCAGTCCGTGCTGATTTTCTTTCTATCGCTATACAGATCTGCAAGGAGCCTTCATGTGGACAGCGGTTCTCCCAACTCGGCAATCTCAAGGTAAGTCAAAGCAACCATATCCACTCTCCGAGCCAGCCCCTGCAAACCCAGCAAAGGGTAAAAAAAAAAACGAAATAAAAATCAAGTCGAATGTGAACAAATTGTATACCGATCAAGACTGACACCTTCGTTATCTGTTCTCCTCAGACCCATCAAAGACGCCACACGGGCGAGAAACCCTTCAAATGCGACCTGTGTAATAAACGTTTTGCTCAACGTGGCAACGTGCGCGCTCATCAAATCACCCATCTCCAGGCGAAACCATTTACCTGCCTGTTGGATTCTTGCGGGAAAAAATTTACCCAATTGGGTAATTTGAAGGTGAGCGCTCTCATGACATTTACCCATCCATCCATTCTTCCATTTCTCTCTATATCTATCCATATTGCTCCCCTCCAACCCTCCCTCCAACCTTATATCAGAAGCCCTCTGTATACCGTCATTACTTTTCTTTTTGAAGCTCTCCTGAAAACTCAACCGTTCTAATTCATGCTCTTTTCACTTCATTCAGTCCCATCAAAACAAATTCCACGCCTCCACCCTTCGCAATCTCACCCTGAGATTCGCCTCCATGGGTGACGCCGGCCCTACCAACCCAGCTGACCGTGAACTGTGGGAGTATTTCGCGGAACTCTACAAGAACAGCAACAAGGGAATCAAAGGCCGAGGCAAAGATCGACGGATTTCAACGCCCATCTCTTCTTCCGGCGCCACCTCCACTACTTCCCCATCTTCATTATCTTCCTCCTCGTCCTCTTCTTCTTCTGCGTCTTTCTCTCCCGACAACACCCTGTCTCGACCCAACTATGACCGTGGCCATTCTCGGATCTTGACGGGGAGAATGTCCTCGATGGAATCAGATGAAGATGGAAGACTCATGTACCCGGGCTACGAGAGCCGAGGGACTTCCATGTCATGCAGCAGTGAGGGCGACGCAATGGAATGTGAAGAGAGAGATGTTGGAAGTGGAGTGGATGGATCGGGCGCATATTATCTGGAGAGGAGGTTTGTCTGATGGTTGAATGCACTCTTGATGGTCCTACCTTGCCCCCCGTGGATGTGATGTTGATTTGGGAATGATGTGATGCCGATGACGATGACTTTGGGAATGTGCTCATTGCAGACGCAGGTATAGGGCTCCAATTTTGAATCTTGTAATAATAATCCCTTTTTTTGATTCTCTTTGATTCTCTTTATTCTTGCATCAATTGCGTCTGGACAGAGTCAGAGAAGGGAAGAGCAGCGTCAAGACGACGAACCTTTTTATATATAATCTTCCAATGTTGGTGATAAATATCGCTTGAGATCAAGCTCACATTGAACATGTACATATAATGGATGTATTATTGTCGATAAACATCCCATTTTCTTTTCCTTTACTTTACTTAACAAAAAAAGGGTTCCTGGCCTTAGCCTTCCATTAAGCATCTACGCAGTAAGCTCCAGGGCATGGCAGAGTAAGTCAAAGTAAACTAAATTCGAAACAAAAAGCCCGCTACCCTACTCTAAAAGCTAACCTTGAAATACTCGACCATCAAGTCTTTCCCTCCCTCCGACTTCCGATTAAGGTTCTTAGATACACTATCTAAGGGGGGAATTTGATGGATTCGGAGGTAAACTGCCGTCGGAGGCGATCTACCTTTTGTATTCGCTGTCAGTAAGAGATGGACCAGGGATATTCTCTGAAAGGGTATTTAGGACTCAGGGAGTGAGGAGGTAGGTTTATACTGTAATGGGAGGTTTTCCAAAAATAAAATAAATGAATAAAATAAAACTGGACTATGTAGAGTTTGGCCTTGTGGTATAGCCCTAAAGGGGTACATGGGGGGAGAAACCTAAGAGAAAGAGAGAGAGAGGGAATGAGAGAGAGAAAAAGTCTTATAGATTCATTGAAAATTCTCAGTTCTGGTAATAGTAATTGTGAACTATAATATAAATACATGTCCATCGAGCTAGATAGATTACGGACAGGAAAAAAGAAATCACTATATATGCATTGACCCATTCAAAAGGACATCGAGAGGCATTTAGACGCTGACGACCTTGGTATGAAGTGCAGCATGAGGTGCAACCAAGACAAACAAGTAAATTTGGACCTGGAGTTGATAGACCCATTCTGTTATGTATTCGGACATCAGATCGGATTCCATCCCCCCTCCTTGAGCTCGTTAGGAGGGGTTTTTGTTTCCATTTTCCAACTTTATCTCACACGAAACTCTTTGCCTCTGCGGCCCAGCCATTTTAAATGCAAGACGAGGATGAAGGGAGGAGAAAGGAAAATGAATGAGAAAGAAAAAGAAACAAAAAAGATCATATTCTACAAAACCCCTTCTTAGCTTTCCTTCTTGGACTATTCGGCTGCATCGGCAATGGCAATATCCCCGTCAGCCGCGGAATCCGCGGTTTCCTCCTCCTCTGCCGGGGCTTGAGTGCCAACCGGAGTGGCATTCAGTAAAGCGCCCGAAATAAAAGCCTCCTCCACCAGCGCCTTGCGACGGAAAACACGCAGCCAGCGGCGACCCCACTGTCGTAGGATGGCGTCCTCGGGCAGGTCACCCGATCCATCGCCACGCTCCATCAACTCGTCGTTACTGCCCGAGGCAACAGAGACAAGCGAGTCCTCAATGAACTTGAACAGATTTTGCATCTCCGCCCGTTCACGCAAGAGAGTCTCTTCGAGAACGCTGAGTTGAGGCTCGTAGAGATTCTTTTGGGCTCGAGCAGCCACGATCTGCCGCATTCGGTTGGTCACTTTGCCCACCGTGGCAAACACCATCTCGTAGATGTGGGATTTGGAGAGAATCGCTCCCGCGGCAATGTGTTCGGTGAGAACCCATTCAAGAACAGACATGGGGCTGATGATGGTGTAGTTGAGTAGTTTGTCGATAATGTTGATGGCAACACCGGGCTGGTCCCTCCAGTATTCCATCACCGAGGTGATGATTTGCAAACGAGCTTTCTCAGAAGCGGCACCAATGGCCAACAGCCGATCCTTGTTACGCTCGATGCACGACAGGACGTGCGACAGGGATTTGGAGCCCACAAAGCAGATCGAGGTCACAAGGGCGTCCGTAGACGGGACCTTGGGTTCATCCACACCCAGACCTTGGGCCTGTTCCTCAATCGCAGTCAACACGGGCTGGAGTTCGTCGTCACTTGCTTTCTTGCGAATGAGCTGCATAAGCTCTTGACCTTCCTTGGCGTAGGGGGTTGCTGTTGAAAATCAATTAGTACCCGTGGAGACGACACTATACCCAGGTCACCCCACTCCTTGGGGCATCCTGGCTCAGAGCACCGCAATACGTACTTTCTGAAGAATACTTGAACTCGGGCGTATCTCTCTCCTTGCCTTCCGTAATCAATGGCAAATATGGTTCGGGCAGAGTGCCCTTGATACGCTGCGCGAAGCTCAGACGGATTTCCTTGTCCAGAGCTCCGTGAATAAACGCCAGCCGAGGATGGACGGCTGGGAGTTCCAAATCATCGACCCTATTCGAAACAACATCGTCAGCATGAAATCCCCCTCATTCTCATCTTTTTTTTTCTTCTGCTTGGAAAATCCTTACCATTCACTCCACTTCCACGTGAACCCAAAGTTGCTCAAGTGATGCGCAAACCAGTCGAGGAATCGACTGGAGAGCTCAAGATCCATCGTCTCGAGGCTGTTGTAAAGATATCGAATGGCACGACCCAAACTGGGTGCAATAGCCGCAGGAGCAATCTTGCAGCATTCTGTCAGCACAGAGTGGTAATAGACAAGCTTGTGCTCTGGGGCCGGGAGCTGGAACAGCTGAGAGAAGACTGCATCGACCGCTACGTCTTCAGGCTTCCAAGCCTTGTTGTCCCCAGCCATGTCACGCATCCGATCGAATGGCGTAGCACGCTTGACGAATGTGTCGCGAGTGTAATAACAATCCACGTCAATTAGGTACTTGGCCGTCGCAACACGGTTGAAATCCAGATTGTTGAGGGTATCGACCATGGCGTCCCTCAAGAGGGAGGACGTGATATCCGAGACGGGAGGAACCGTGTCGACCTCCTGGTTCGCGTAAACCGAAAGATACACTTCCGGGAAAAGCGCGCGGGGACCATAAGCAACTGGACTGGGGACCATGATCTGGGGGAAGGCGATTTTGGTCGCAATCTCAAAGGGCGGTTGCTCTTCCCCTTCCGAGTCTCGTGCGTCCTTCCACGGACGAGGCAGACACTTCAATTCCCATCCTTTGGAAGCTTCTCCCTGCAATTGACTCTGCAGCACACTGATGAAGCTCGAGCCAGCGGTGGTCTCGTCCTCTTTGGTCCCGAATGTCTTCACCAGATCAACCAGGTTATGGGGGGTCGACGCGATGATTTCCGTCTTTTCAAGCATGCCAGATGCAAGAGACTCGAAGCCCGTAGCAGGAGACGACATCACATAGGGAATGGTGAACAAGATGATCTTCACAAGCTCCAGGCCGAGTAACTATAGTCGTCAAAGTCAAAAATGATGAGCTTTAGAAAGGTCATTCGAATATCCGCGGTTAGGAAAAAACGTACATCTTCTGAAGAAGTGGTTTGGAGGTCGACCGCGCGAGCAAAAAGCTCCTCCAAAAGTGGGAAAATACCCTCACCCTCGAACAGAGGCTGAAGACATCCCAAGAAGCGGACAAGAAGCTTGACCTCGCGCCATGATCCAGAATCAATGTTCTTCTGCAGAGTTGTAGCCGCCTTGTTGATCAGTTCCGTTCCGAGCTCCGGTTTGTTCTTATACGCAAAAAGAGCTGTCGCAGCAACAAACGGGATCTTCATGGGCTGTTCGAGAACACTGCATATTATCGAAAATTCGTCAGTAGGCGCATGACGCAATTTTGACATGCGGAATCTAGGTTTCGTACAGGTCCAGTGAAATGTTGATTAGAGTCTTTCTAAGCTCCTCGTCTTCGTAGTGTTCAGCGACAGTCTTCGCAATGCTCAAAACATCATCTTCAACCCGGCGAGCGGCCTAGTAGACAACAACGGCCCCCATGTTAGTAAGAATTGCGAATCAAAGTAGAGCAAGTATGAGCTCGCTGTTTGCGACACGAAGAATCCTTACCGATTCCGCAATGGTCAATAGTTGCCGCCGAATCTGTACAAAGAGCGGCTCTTCATATCTTCTCCGCTGTGGACGACGATCAAAATCCTCATCATCTAATAGCAATGAGCGTGGTCAGCGGCGCGTAAACCAGGCGTTTGCGGGAGAGATGCTCACCTCGGTAACGGCGCTTGCGCCCACCACCACCCCCTCGGAAGCCATTGTGGCGGCGATCATGGTCAGCCATTTTTAAATGAGACGAGCCAACTGCTGGAAGATTCAAGAGGTTGACCTCGCGTTGGGTTTTGGACAGAGGTGCGGAGGAGAGAGCTTCCCCGAATGTTACTGAAAGCCGGATAATTAATGCTCCGCTCCGGCTGTATACGTCTAGCAGCTTCCCGTTGTCCCAATTGAGATGATCATCGATCGTGAAGAATGAAATGAATGCAATATGTTTGTGTTTTTCTATTTGAAATGACCTTCTCCAAGACTTTGGTTTATTGAAGTATACATTTGAGTCCTTTTCATGTTCTTAAATCAACAAAAGTTGTCTGGAGCATAGTAGTTACCCTTGCGTCATGGTGGCTAACCCAAGAATCTCTGGAAAATATACTCGCATACTCGAACCTATCCAGGGCTTGCTTTATTACTATTATTCGGCTCCAGTACATTGTTGTCAAATAAATAAGCATTTTATTTATTCGCATTTTTTTCTTTTCATCATGAGCTGAATACAAAGAATTTGATCGACGGCTTCATTTAGGGCTATCGTATTGAGACTATCGGGAGAATCTTTGGACCTCATAATCATTGCAACATGTCGGAGATAGCATAAATCCGTGTGGACGCATCTTCACTGGCCACGGCAAGTTCAAAGAAGGATTGGCCATCTACATCAGCAGTAGTCACAGGTCTCCACGTTAATTGAGTAATAGTCTTTGACGGGCCAACCGTGGGATCAACGGTCGTGATGTGGCTTGCCTCGAAAGTGTTAATGGCAACTTTGTGGATCGAAACTGCACCACTGTCTTCTCCTGCAGCAAGGATGAAGTGGGCCTTGTATGGAGTTGACAGGAAGGCAATCGCAGACACGGCAGATGTCAATGAGATAGTTGACTTGCATTCGAATGTGGATTCGTTCTTCTGCCAGATCTTGACAGACTTGTCACGGCCAGCAGTAGCGAAAACGCGATCGCTAGTTGTAGGGGCCCAGGCTGCGCCCAAGATCATTCGAGAGTGGCCTTTGGGGTTGGTGACAGAATTGTGGAAGAGCGTCGGATCCTGTTCGTCTCTTGCAAAGACAGCCCATTGCCGGTCTCGGCCAACACTCAACAGGAATTTGTCGTCGTCTGAGAACGACAGGTCGGTTATGGTGAGGGAATGTGCAGTGAGAGAAGGTTTAATCTCATGCCAATCAGATGTGTCATATAAACGAATCACAGCATGATCGACAGAGCTGGCTTTGCATGCCGTGGCAATGAGGGACCGATCGTGACTTACAGCCACGGCTGAGATTTCATATCCATGCCCGTATAGTTTTTCATGTTCAGGCCACAGAGTATACCTGGCCAGCTGATCCTCAAGCGGTGGCGAATCGTAGTTCAAAGATACAGCTGGGGTAGACGGACCCGCACCAGTGGTTTCCGCGTCGTCTTCAACGGGAGCTTCCTCGCCTTGAGCTTTATTCGAAAGACCCAAAACTGGAATTTCAGCCAGATCTGGCATTTCATTCTCATCGATCTTCTGACGGAAGCCGGTGAGCCGTTCAAGGAGCTCGGCAATCTGCTTCGGCTCGTTGAAAACACGTAGGAGCTTTTCATCGGCACCCGACACGAATCGGCCAGGTCCCAGGGTGTCAATGCAGTTCAAATCGTATCCGTGAATCTGCGGACGAGAGAACTCATGCCATGAGCGCTTGCCGTCCCGCATCCATTGAGCGTGGAGGCGTGTTGTCTGATCCGCACTGGTTGAAAGCAAGTATCCTCCGCTAGGTTCCCATTGCACACCGTTCGCGGACCGGACGTGGCCCGATATTCCGAACCTCTGCACCCAGAGGTCTGCTTCAGAATCGTGCTGCCAGACTCTCCAGCTTCCAGTGCGGCCAAGACTGACCACTGTTTTCCCGTCAGGCGACCAAAGTCCAATCCAGAAGCCGCCCGCACTACCAGTCGCAGTTGTCGAGCCCTTCATAGTGCTGATCTCGCCCATTCTTTCCCCGGACATCCACACACCAGATGCAGAATCTTGCTCCCAAATCGTGATCGTGTTATCAGCGGAAGCAGTCAAAAGCTGTGAGCGATTCGGGTCGGGATTCCATGCCGTGGTGTAGATCCAGTCTTCGTTTCCAAACAGCAAAGCCTCAAAGGTGATTGAGTATTTGGATCCCGCTGCTTCAAATTCGTGTGCTTTGTTGGAAAGAGTAGGCTCCATGCCACCAAGAAGAGGATCGTCCTCGTCAATCTCAGCCGGAAGCTGGACTTCGCCTTGACATAATCGCCACAGACGAATATACTTATCTTGGCTGGCCGAAGCAAGGAGGAGATCATTGGTCTTGCCTTGCACATCCTTCGTAAACGACAGCGACCGGATCCAAGCTTCGTGACCTGATAGTACTGCTCGACGCTGGAAACTTGGCTTGTTGACGGAAGACTCGGCGGAATAAATGTGTACGGTCGTGGTAGTGCCGGCCACGGCAAGTACCAACGGCTTATCATTCGCGCCTTCGAGAACCCTCAACGCCAAGGTGAGTGGGAAGAAGCGAGGCTTCATCACGATGGTCTCTACCAACTCGCCTGTGAGCCCATCCTGCGCATTAATTCTCCAGATTCGGACGGTCCCGTCTGCGGCTCCCGTCGCGACAATATCTGTTCCGTCGGCCACGGCAATCGCATTCACACTTCCTTCGTGTCCCTCAAGTGAGAGTGCGAGCTTGTAATTGCGCAAATCGGTCGCTTGTTGTCTCCATACTTTAATCGTCCGATCAACGGAACCGGTCAAGAGGAATTTCGCACTGGTGGAGGGGCATGTGTGAAATTTGACAACGCTAACCTTATCGGAATGTCCGACGAGCAAGGCGTAGACTCCCCTAGTCGAATTATCCTGAAGCAACTGTCAGTATGTCCATCTTATCATATCCACAAAAGTTTGCGCAGAAAAATCAAGCTCAATGGAACGAACCAGAGGCTCCCACAAGGCGACATTGTTGTCCGCGCCGAAAGCAAGCACACCCGACTGGACGTCCCAGTCTGCAGCGCCTGGATGTCGGTTCCCTCCAACACTGATATATTCGGTTGTGACAGACGCCATTTTCGCTATGCTCCAGGCAAGCTTGAGTCTTCTCTTTCTGAGAGCGCCAAAGACTGCACAGACGGTCGAAAGAGCTGTCGCCGCGAACGAACAATCGTGAAAAGATGGCTTATCGATAAGCATCGGTCAGCCCAGCCCCTCCCCGCCGCCATCGTCGACTTTCCAATCTCCATTTGCGCCGACTCCAAGCACTCACCATCTGCCTATAAGAACGAACAAAGACAAGGGGAGTGACGGAAACTCTCTTCTCTTACAATGTCACAACATTCCACGGGGGCTGAGAGCCCTGCTATTCCTATCACAGTGGAGTTCACGTACGGCATCTCAACCCTCTAGCCCGGTCAATCGACTTGGACTCACTTTTTATCTGTAGCGGCGGGCTCGAATTACTCTTCGGCAATGAGCGAAAGCACAAGATCTCAGTCCCTTCGCGCACGAGCGACGGTAACCCGACCAATATCTCCCATCTCCTTCCATATCTCGTCGAGAATCTCATGCAGGATCAACGGAAAGAAATGTTCATCATGGAAGACAATGTGTATGTGCAAGTGCCATGATTACTCCAAGTGCAGCAGCTGAACCGTAGCTCAGCCGACCAGGAATTCTCGTCTTAATCAACGATGCCGATTGGGAGCTTGAAGGCGAAGAGAAATACGAAATTCAACCGGGCGACAACATTGTATTTGTCTCTACGCTACATGGGGGCTAGTGATATGACCAGGAGACGGAATACAACCAATAAATGAGGCAATAATTTGCTGAGGGTGAAAATCAATCTCTTTGAAGTGAGTCATGGCTGTTCCAAACAGCTGGAGTGTACCAAACCGGGCTCAAACCACATCCTCGACGTGCTGCTGGGAGATTCTCTCGGGCTCGCGAGGCGTGCGAAGTCCACTCGGAGTCCTCAAACCACTCTGCGGGGTCCTCGATCCGTCCAGTGGACTACCTAGACCTTGCATGGGGGAGACCATTCCGCTTGGGGGCACTGGAATCTTTAGATCTTCGGGCGAGGCAGGAATAATCTCTTCCGGGAGGTCGGGAATATGGATTCGGCGGGCTTCATTCTGGTAACTTTCCGGAATGATCTTTGAAGGAAAAAAAATGGAAAATCAGTCCGCTGTCTAGACATCTCAGAAGTGATCAATCAAAGTCCTCTTACCTCGATAATTTCGTCTCGTGGGAATTCCAAGAAGGGAATGTCAGCCGCGTTACACGCCATGAGATATCCGTAAAGAACTCTCAGCACACTCTCGTGAGCAATGATGAGCAAATCATTCTGCTCTCGCTCCAATTCTAGAATCACAGGTTCGAGACGGACGGCAAGGTCGTGATAGGACTGTGAGGCAGGGTCAGTCCAAATTCAACAACGGCATCTTGGAGACAGCGTACCTCTGCTCGGGGGTACCGGTGGTGGTATGGGTCAAGCTCATGTTTGGCGACCTCGTCGGGCCACTCTGTGCGAATTCGTCTCTCCGACATCTGCTCGCACACACCAGGGTTGAGCTGACTCATCTGAGACCGTTGACGGACCTTGTAACCCTTGTCGTAAAGATACTTTGCGGTCTCAACGGTGCGACGTCTGGTCGACGTCCAAACCTTCAGCGGCCGAAGTTCATAGCCTGTATCCCCACGTTGAATCATTTCTTGTTTCTCAGACTCCCGGTGGGCCAGTAGGCGGTCCGTCATCTTGCGGGCGTAATCATCACCTTTTTCGGATAGACCAGAGTCAGACTTGTAGGAAAGATCTGTAGACACACCAGCCTGTCGAGAAAATCAGCATTGCTCTGCTCTAAATCCCAGGGAGAAGATGGAGGCTTACTCGAACAAAGTATGTTCGTCGCGACTTGATGTGCAAGTTGAGTAGATAGAACACAATACGATTCGATAGGTAACCGAAGCTGACGTTGTTCACAATAAGTCGCTGTCCAGCATTGATCATCTGTCGAAGCTTTCAGTATGCGTGTGATAAGCGGAGAGAGCCAGGCAATCCAGACCTTGATGTAATTCAAGTCCTTTTCCTCCATGGTCTGAAATTGGGGAATACGCGAGGAGATTCGAGTCAAATAATGCCGGACCGCTTCTTCTGGTGTCCACGACACGTACTGTTGATAGGTAAGCGGGTGGCCTGGATCACTGGCCTAATCATGTTGCACTTACATCTGGCGATGAGATTTTGACTCGGCGAACATTTTCTTCAATGATACGTTCATCATCACACCAGGACTCAATAAAAAGGGTCTGGAGTTGAGTGGGTCCGTCAGTATCGATTCTTCTTTACCATGTTTTGAGTGCAAGTGCACACCTCTATATCATGCTTGGCAAATTCCTTGGCAAGCGAACGCCGTCCTGAGGCCAAGGGATTTACCGCGTCGTATATCGCAATCTGTCCATTTTCATGGTTCAGGAAGTGGTAGATATCTTCGCGGCACTTGCGTACAATCTTCTGCCGAAGGAGGACAGATGATGCGGATGCTTCAGATGATATTAACAAAAACGGCTTATCAGACTGCGGACTTGGTTACGCTTACCATTGACAAAGAAATAATCTTCTGGCATATCCTCACCAAAGGGAATAGTTGCTCTTCGGTAATCACCGAGATGGAAAATTCTCGTCTTGACCCCAAGCCTTTGTCGGTGTTAGTTGGGGAAAGAATGACCCTTGGAATGGAACCGTGCTGTGGCTCAGTCTCACATAAACTTACCATCTCAGGTAACGAGCTAAAGCAACAGAGATGTGTCTGTTGCATTTTGATCTTGGTCAGATCCACATCATTGATGTTGACTTGGAAGACATTTAATCAAACTTACGTTTTCCCTCTAGCGGGCAATCCGACTGTGATAATCACAATGCGTCCAGAGTGAAAAAGCCGGCCTGATTCGGTACTGTACAACTGGGCTGGGGCCAGATCGGCCTTTTCTGGTAAATCATGAATGGCATCCACAAAAATGGATGACTTCCGCCGAAACTGCGGAGAGTTGGCCACAATTTCCGCTGTACTAAACTGACGTCAGTAAAACTCGGATAAAAATGAGGAAAGCTTGAAGCTTCATGCTGGTCGTGTTGTAATTTATTTGGGCAGGCCATGGATTTCAATCGCGCTTCTTCGACCTTGAGCGCGCCTAGGTACACAACAAGCAGGGACTGTAGTGAACGTGGTGGACTTACAGTAAAGTATCCATGATGGCGGGGCCAACGGATAGAGGACGATAACCGAGGTCTGCCTAAAGATTGAATGAGTCAACCGTGGTGGGCTTGTTCGTGGCCTATGGGACGCTCAATTCAGCGTCTATTCAATCGAGAGCAGATTGACTCAGTTGGCGAGATCCTCGCTCTGAAAGAAGAGAGTGACAGATGATGAAAGAGCGCTGATGGAAGGCGGTAGAAACGATAACGATAAATGGCAGGTGTAGATATCGGGTGGATCCTCACCTCAACTAGCGCGTAGGTAATGTATGGGGGTACTAAAGTTTCAACATCTGGACATTTGGGATTCATTCTAAGTGAATATTTTTGATAAGAGCGCTATTTGCTTCAATTACAGATTCAAAAGTTTCTGGGAGTGTATGATCTTTATAAGACCAGGCAGAATCCTTCAATCGCATACCAAGTGTAGGATTTCGCCGAGTACTGCGACACGTCCGAGAATGCCCGGAGTGCTTACCTAAGGTAGCCCCGGCGGACAGCAGCAACCAAAGACGCTACGCAATTGGCAATTTTCAAACTGGAAAGTCTTCAGCTCGGCTTCACTCAAGACCATCAATATCTCAAGTCAACCATCCTTGACTCTTCTCCGTACGGAGATCGCCTACCGTTTTCTCTCATCAACACTCACCTGATTTGAGACGTTTGCTCGTCCCAAACCCCCCGGGCTGGTCTCTATTTTCTCTGGCCTTGCGTCTTTCTTCCTTGTTGTCAACGCCCTATCCCGTTGACCGAGTATCGCGTGACAGCGCCTTCGAAATCGAACTCACATACCCTGCAACATGGCCGACCTCACATCATCTCTCTCCGTTCTCACGGAAAATCCCGCGATGGCAATCGTGAACGACCTTTACACCTCGTTCTCGGAGCGTCGGGCGTTGCTGAACCTGCCTAACCCCGGTACTGTGGACAACATCGCGCGTGAGGTGCAGAAGGAGGTTCTGCTGTCCAATTTCATGTTCTCCGGCCTCCGTGCCGATTTGACCAAGGTTTTTGGCATGTCTCCTCTGTTCCGCGTGTCCCATGCCTTCTCAATGGGAGGCTCGGGCAACCTGCCGCCCTACGCCTTCTCCTCGATGTACGGCAGCCCCAAGGTAAGCTTGAAGCTCTTCAACCCCATTTCCTTGTCAACAACCTCGACTTGTGGTTTGCGGATGGCTGACTTTCATGTTTTCGAACGCAGGTCTTCATGCAAGGTAACCTCGGCAGTGACGGCACCCTCTCCGCCGTCTACAATTGGCGCTGGAACCAGGCCCTTGTCACCAAGACCAATGCTCAGATCATGCCCGGTGGTGGCCAAGGTCTGATGCAGATCGACAATGACTACACTGGCAAGGATTTCTCTGCATCTCTGAAAGCATTCAACCCATCCTTCCTCGAGGGCGGTTTGACTGGTATCTTCGTTGGTAGCTACCTGCAGTCCGTCACCCCCGGCCTCGCTCTCGGTTTCGAGGCGATCTGGCAGCGCCAGGGTCTGAATGCTCGCCCCGAGACCGCTCTTTCGTACTGCGCCAAGTATAAGGGTGACGACTGGATTGGTACCGCTCAGTTGCAGGCTCAGGGCACCTTTGCCGCTACCTACTGGCGTAAGCTGTCCGAGCGCGTTGAGGCTGGTGTCGACATGAACCTCCAGTTCGCCCCCAACGCCGCTGCAATGATGATGGGTGGCCCGAGCCGCGATGGTACCACTGCTATTGGTGCCAAGTACGACTTCCGCGCCTCTTCCTTCCGCGCTCAGGTTGACAGTGCCGGTAAGGTCAGCTGTCTGTTGGAGAAGCGCATCGCCATGCCCATTTCTTTGACTTTCGCTGGTGAGATTGACCAGGCCAAGGTAAGACAAAATCACTTTCCCCGAGTTATCATCCTTAAAATGTGATCGCTAACTTTTCTTTTCTTCTTGTAGCAAACGGCCAAGGTCGGTCTTGCTGTCTCTCTGGAGATTGCTGGCGAGGAGTTGATGGAGCAGCAGGAGAAGGCTGACCCCAACATGATGCCCCCTCCTTTCTAAGCCCATAAATCTTTTCTTCTCATTCCGCCTTCGAAATGTGCCCATTCTCGACTCCTCTTGGGGCTCCTTTGCAAAACATATTGCTAGGGCGCCCCGAGAGGGCTAATCACCCCCCTTTCGACCACTCTGTTTTATTAGTACTCTTTCTCCCATCCCATCACCTTTTCTCCCCATAGTTTGAACCGACATGGGCACGTCACTTTCCCCCTTTGTCTCTCTTCCTCGGTACGGACCGCCCTGTTCCAGGGTCACTGAAATCGGCGGCACTTGTTTGGCGCCAAGGGTGAGCACTCGCATGACCTGTATAGATTCACATCGTTTTTCCTGTTACCATCGGTGTCCAATTCAATTCCGTCTCTTTTCCTTTTGCCTCCTGGCATTGTTTCCTCGCTGCGGTTCAGCTTCTTTTGTTCGTCTTTTTGTCTGATATCCGCTACTCCCAGTGCGTCTTTGAGTGTTGGTTTCAGCTTGTGGCCAACGCCTTCTCTCGCCCTGCCAAAGTTTGAGATAGCCCATTCCTGTATTGACATTGTACGTGCTTGCGTTCGAAGACTACGACGTTCCGATATGGCGTGGAGCATGATAAGAGGACTATCAAGGCTGGAGTGGATGGACCAGGGCATAAGCAGGAGCAGGGGTACATGATATCCGTGGCAGAGATGATGTCTGGTTATGATCTTGCATCATAGACGGACCAATGTAAAACAGTCTTTGAACCCTCAATTCCAGCGAATTTTCCCGTGCTTCAAACTGGCTGTGAAGCCTTGAACCCTTTCGCCTTGACGCGTCTCTCTTGCTGTATGGACGTAGTATAAAGACCAGATGAATTCTCCTTTGTCCAAACAATCACGTATCAGTCCTCGCTGGCCATTGTTCCCTGCAGAGAAGACCGCCGGTGACACCATGCGTGCTTCTGGTGGCCACTTTCCTTTCCGTGATATCTGATCAGTGGACGACTCTGCAGATGCTGATATCATCCGTCCCCCGGTGATGCTCGAGAATTCCTCGATCTTTTCTCCATCTTCACTCCGCGATTGAATACACCCAAGCTAGCTTTTGACCTGGAGCAGAATTGACATAAGTATACATGATAAGAATGACTGCATTGTGTCTCGGGGGAAAAAACAGAAAAAGAAAAAATATAAAAAAGGGACATCAACCATGACCCTTTCCACACTCTGTAATCAATCTGCTCAACAGATTGGCAGCCATATTGACCCGCGCCATCTCAACTCTTGTCAGCTTGTAGGTCAACCAGTATTTACCCGCTGGGCTGCACGGGGTGGGAGATCCCCATATTCATGGGATATTGAGAGTGTATACCAGGACAGCCGTTGAAAGTATTCTCGATAGTTTTTGAGAATCAAATAGTTAGCGACGCGCAGTATGCAGAATAATCTGTTCAGTGTCTATTTTGGATCGTCAATAGCCATTCCTGGTGCTTTATCAAATCACATTTCGACTGACTAGTCTATTTTGATGTTGGAGAGTCAGAGAAATGAGAATTGAGAATCATGGCTAGTCACGCGTGTATTCAATCGATGAGGCGAGAGAAACACTCGAGTGGCCATGATTTCATCTTTCTAGATGTTCTCTTAATGAAAAGGCTATATGCCTATCTCAGGCCTTTGGAGAGATAAAGACAGAAGACTCTAAGTGGTCTGTACATGGAAGATAATCTACGCTCTATGATGATGCTTGGATTATGGATTTCAATAGAAGAAATGTCCTCATGTACACATGTACCTTTGACAATTTTGCTGCCAGAAGCAGAGACCAATGCAACGAGTGTGGTAGAAGATTGTAGTGCTATCTGATGTAGACAGTTCAACGTGGATTTTGCTTTACATACACACGGCTTCAATGGTTCTTGTTAAGGTTTGAGAGATGTATGTAATACATATACAGTACACCCATCGTTCAACATCGTAAAACATGAACCATTGTAACCAGGTTCCACAATTATACGATACTGAATACGTCCACTACTGGAGAAAGAACAAATGTCCCTGGGACCAGCAGTGCTCCAATCCAACACCCCCGCCGCGACCAAGTGTTGGCTCTAGTGGCTCATTTCCTTGAAATGAATCCAATTTTAGTTGTGGGGCACGGTCCACTTAGATGGGGCGTGGATTTCTCTGGTTCGCAAGATTAATGAATGGCCTGCACCGATTTGATTTGATGTGATTTGATTTGGAGCGGCGTCGGCGGAGAGGAGAGGAGTGGAGTGGACTTGTAAGTTCTCACGCGAGTTCTCAGATCTTGCATTGATTGGACCAAATCGGGTTGCGCGCGGCGGCTGTCACTTGGATGTGTACCGGAATGAGTCTGCTTTTTTTTGACTTTGAGGAGCTCTGAGCGCTAAAGGTCAGTGTCTATATGATGTTGTAGTACCATGGGTGATCATAATTTGACATGTCAGCATTGATTATATGGTCGGCTCTGTTGATTTTTCTTTTTTCTTTCGTTCCTCCTTCCCCCAAGGAACATCATGTTGAGGGTATGAGAGTAGCCCGGATGTTTATTTGTCTGCGTCCATGTTATGCAAAATTTCTTCCATTGTACCGACTCTCTACATAAGAAGCCTTGCCTTGCCTACCTATCTCAACCGATATCTGTACCATTTCGTAGAGGTTCCGCACTCATCAACGAATGGATGGCCCGAGTGCAGATATAGTATCTCAATAAATGACCGTTTCAGCTTTAAACCTCAGCCCCGTTTGACCCCACAGAACAACCTTACTATGAAAGATGCTCCATTCTATTCAGCGTGGTGTTCTGCCTCGACTTCATGACCTCTTCCTTAGAATGAAGTCGATGATATAGAATATCAGCATAACGACTAGAAAGACCTCCCCGAGTATCTAGATTGACGCGATGTTTCATGCATGAAACCAGTCAAACAAACCCACTTACAATAACAGCTGAGTCCAGCTTGCCCATCTACCCCCTTTCCCTTTCTCTTCCCCTACCTACCTAGCGGCTACTCGAGAACATTTGTGCTCGAGCCTTTGGACGTGAAACCACCGAAGCATTCTCGGAGCCGAAGGAGGTTTGGCGCGCGGCATGCCGCATACTTTTAAAATTCTTCGCCGCTACCTACAAACAGTCGGACACTATGGTTTCGGCGAAAATCGGACAAATTTTTAAACCAGGGGGTACATTCTATTGTCCATTCGTTTCAGAAAGTCTGATTCAGGAGCGAATACAAACGTTTCCCTCCCTCATAGGCGTGCAGGGCGAGATTAATGCACCCCCCCCTCCATATAGATCGCCCGTTACAAACTTGACAGATGCCTTGGGTCCGTGGTCAGCTAAGAGAAAATCCAGCATATTGAAATGGGTTGCCGTGGATTCGTGGCTTGAAATTGAAGTTTCATTCATTCTTGAATGCTGGATTCTCATTTCATAGTTTTCTGAGCCCTGCAATCACTGGGTTCCCATTCGGATTTTCAAGATTTAGATTGCCTCGTAGACACTTTTGTGCATTGTGTGCATTTGGATGTTTCGCATTTCTGACGCTCATGGGGTCTCCAGGCTGTGAGGTAGCTTCATTGAGACAGACTCATAAATGTAGTTTCCAGGCTATGACAGTATTTTCTAATTGAACTTTGGAATAGCCACCAGATTTGACTGGCTAGGAAAGTCCTTGTAAGTGTGATCTCTGGTTCGTCTCTCGGGTCCCCACCAGAAGCCCATGTACCTGACGACCTCGAACTTGACCAGTACTGATCAATATATACTTTTCAACACTGATTGACAGAATCACCATTGCTGATGCAGTGTTGACTTTGACTCTTGGAAAATATTCCATAGAGCACTTAACCACATCTCCAGTCACTGATCTTCCTGCCCACGTGTCCAGTCATTGGAAGAAGCCTGGTGCGGCACTCTGGAATGTATTTCATATCCCCCTTGCCTTGGTACCTGTATAATCTGTGACCACAACCACTATGGACGACCCGTATGCATGACAATATATCAGACGTCTAGCATTTCTTGTCCCCTGATGCGTTGAATGGTTTACATGAATATTCATGTCCCTGCACCTCCTCATTTCTAGGTACCTAGCGTATAAAATCGATTCAACAAGTCTAGAAACATGGAAAAGGGAATTAGCGTGCCGATACTATTTTCCTATTATGCCGTAGGATACCGGCGTTGATAATCTACAATCTTGCTCTTGATAAGAGGCGCGTAGTTTGTTCTGGTTTTGGATGCATCGACTAGCGCGTTTAGTGATGTTGCAATCTGAATTTGATTTTGAGATGATGAGATACACCGAGACCATGCAGGATGAAAGCCCTGAGCATCCCCTTTCTTCTATTATGGTTTCAGAAAAAAATAATCAAAGTACAGTAGTAGGTGAGTATACGTAGATATTCAGCATATGCAAAGTGTATTTAGGGATGTCGAGAACTGGGAATAAGCGTGATTACTGCTGCATGGTCTACTGTAGAGCGACATCTAGCTGATTACCTGATATACCCTGAAGGTCTGTCTACCCGGGAGATATCTGACTGTACGTCTCATGTGTCAGTCTCCATACGCTACAGAATATCCTCCAGATTCCAAAGGCAACGCTTGGTTAAACCATTTCTCCCGAGTCTTCGGGCCCGAGAAAAATAAAAGCTCATAACAAATATTCAATTGCACACTTGAAGCTTCTTGCCCTTCCCGACGATGGAAGCAGTATAGAAAATGATTGTTGTCCCCAGACGCATATGGTACACAACGCCACCATGTGCTGTCCTATAAAGTATTAAGCATAGATTGTACTACAGATTCCGTAGTACGTAGTATATCACATCTACATCTATTCGTATACCACGGCTCCCCAATATTCCCATGTTAATTATATACATCAAAGACATGATCCATCCCCATCGATCGCCGATCGCTCGTTTTACATGCAGTCACAAGGGAGTCATCTTGCGGGTATATCTAGCCCCAAGTGTACTAGTCAACTCACTTGGTTCCATTTGGCCCGTACACTACTAGACTCTTGTCTCCGACCCCTTCCCCACACAGGCTCTCATCGTCCGATTACTGAAGATGGTTCGTTACTGTACATCAAAATCAAAATCGACATGGGTCCGTTGATGATGAATTCTTCCCTTTTTTTGGGGCCTCTTACCCTGCATATCTGGGGCTCGAACCCGTGTGTGGGTCGGTGGCCCCCGAGGGAGGGGGGGAATTGGAGATGGATCACTCGCTCTGGTCATCGCTATTATCGTGAGCGGGTGAGTGCCGATGCAGATGGTAGAAAAGAAAGTGGCAAGGGGCGAGGGAGGTAAAGGTACTAGCGACTCATCGTCGTGACTGAGTCCCGAGTTTGATCGGACCGTGCATTTGACGTCATCACGAGAGAGGAGGCTGGGTAAGAGATGGACCGTCGAATCTGGTGAAGCATGGAGGTTGGACTGGACAGTTACAGTATATATTTACTATTTTGATACGGCTGTATCGCACGGTCACGTAGAAATTGACAGATAGTCTTGTGATATTACTGAATGAGGGAAATCCAGTACTCGCGGGTGCGACATTGACGTCTATCGGGAAAGGGCACGGTGCGAGCCAAATCCCGAAAAATATGAAATAGGGAGTGAAGAGGGATTCACTCGACCAGATGTGAAGAGTAGAAGAGTGATGCTGCTCAGGTCCTCCCCCCTCCCCTGGATGGGCAATCGAGGAGGGACCGGATCACTTGTGATTCGACGTTGTATGGACATGCGGGCAGGGACGTGATCTTCAAATATGAGGGGCAACCCTCGACTGAAACGATTAACATATTGATTGTTTTGATATCTTCGTTTCACAGGGAGACCCTTTCTTGGGCTACGCAGCAGCAGATGCGCCTCAAGTCCGATCTGACATGGCGTGAAATCGATTGAATCGATGAATTTTGGAATCAATAGATGAGCATTTGAGAGAGTCTAAGGAGAGAGTTCTCCATAGTTACCGTACTGGGTGGTAATTTTGCACCCAAAAACCAGTGACAGTAGGGCTTCAATATTACATATTGTATGGCGTTGGTATGCATGTACAGTACAATTGTATACACATTCCACATTTGCGCATGGGTCTTTACATTGTCTTTCTGGTCCTTCTCTCTGCCAGCCCCTGCGATCAAGTCTGCTGCAGTGCTTGTCAGGTCCAAAATCCAAGTGGACCCTAGACAAAATCAGGCAAGACATTTGATTTGAATCCCGGAGCTCAAGAGACCATGTCTGTCCTGATTGGATCGGTATGGCGCGCGCGCTGGGGGACTTGCGAGTCGAAAACAAAAACAAGAAGAAATTCGATCCAGTGAGACTCCGTCCGAAACGAGTCGTTTTGACGCTTAATCTGCACAGGTGCCAACCATGCCCGACTACGACTGTACTCAGCAGTCAGCACTCGACTATGTCATGTCCTTCCCATATCCAACACCTTTCACCTGGCGGTGTCGCCCTTTTCAGTAATCTGTGCAAGATGGACATGAGACGCCTCCTTTAAAAAAAGGTAGGAAATCTTTTGATCCGATACAATCTCCTTTTTGTCCCCCCCTTTTTGTTTTCATTTTCTTTCCCGAGATGGTGCCTTTTTCTGCCCAATGCACATTGCACAGACGCATGGATGTCCCTGTAGCCGATGCGATGCACTCAAGATTTGGAAGATGCTTGGGGCCATACCATTGACGCAGATGGCTCAACGCGGACTAGTTTCTTCGGTGGGCCTTTTGACTTTTCCGCGCTCGTTTCGTTTCCTCGACCGCCAGCTGCGCAGTGCACTGCCCACGTACCCAAACATAACCTAGTAAACCTACAGACTCAGGTACACACTACTCTCGTCCGTACACTGGTCGATTCCGCATACCGAATATATGTAATACTCTTCCGAAAACCTTGTAAGAATAATCATTCATCATCCAGAATCATGGATGAAATACCCTCCACTGCTCAGGGTTTCAACCGCCGATGAACCATTTTCGGCCAGATGCAGCTCAGGTCGTGCCCGGTTCTTCTGCACTTGACCCGATTCTCTTCCACGGGAGGGGACTCACTTGGATCGTTGGGCCCCCTGGGCACCCAACGGGACTGGGCGGCGTTGGGAACAGGACGGCCTCGCAGAGCTACTGTGGAATGGACTCGGATTCATGGGAATACAGTACAATATGGAGGATGCACGTACTTAATGTCCCTTGATTCAAGGTTGATCAACCGCATGCCACGCTACATCATTTGACAGAATCCTTGTTCAGTGGTTCTTTGATTCTTCGATTCCCGACTAGTCTCTTCCCTTCCCGTGCCTGACACCCACTATGCTAGTGTAGTTCCACTGCTGGGAGGGTTGGGTCGGAATGGCAGACGTGACTCGATGAGAGAATTCCGAACTCAAAGATGAATTACGCCACCTAGGAAAGCACATGGTAGAGAATCAATGTGGATTAAATATGCCCAGGGAGCAAGTTTACTATATCAAAGTAACACACCCATTGACACCAAATAGACTGTCCACGCAGTACAGTACACATCCATATCCCTCGCTCACTGACCCAGTAGTGCAAAACAACCACGAATTCGATTCATCCTCAACCGGAGGAGGAGGAGAGAAAAACAAAGACAATCAAATGCAATGAAAAGTTGATCAAAGTGCGCTATTTTCCAAATCCCGAGTACCTCTGCTGCAGGTGTATCCTTCCATCAATCATATCCTACCAGGCCCGGGCATGTATGCAGTGTAGTGCAGTGGCCCGAAACCTACTCTTACAAAGAGACTCTCTCTCGCGCCCGGGCAGCAGTTCCCTCGGGCAAAGTACCATACTATCTTCATACATTAGGTACTTGCCCCTGCCCGTCACCCAGGACTCCCTTGTCGGGTCTTGTCGCCAATCGGAAACCTACAGGTTAGTGCCTCAATACTTCTACTCCTATTACCTGAAAAGTCAGATTTGGAAAAAAAAAAAAAAGCTTGACTCCATATGCCATGTTGAAGTGACTACATGTACGAATTCCAAGTGCAAAACCGGAGGGTGGCCGGCAACATGTGAAAAAAGCCTGGTTAAAAGGGAAAAGTAGACTCATCCAGGGAGAAGGATTGAATTCTGTTACAGTACATATCATCCTGGTCGATTTCTATATGTCCTGTGTGTGTGTGTGTACAAAAGTTCAGGTCGTGAGACATTTTGATAAATTGTCCCCACTTAAATACTGCACAGACGGGATGGATTGACTATCCCTGGATTTCGAAAGATGGAGCCGGGGGAGCCGTAGGGCTGTTTTTGTACCAGATTGGAAGATTCGAAGCAATTGGAATCCATGTGTTTTTCAACCCGTACCTACTCACTAGTACTAGCCGGCATGGAATTATATATCGCTTAGTGTAAGGTCCATGGGTATATGTACCTTGTACATGGATATTTGAAGCTGTACCTGATTTTGACCAAGTATACACAAAATAACCCCCCTCCCCCCCCACACATAAATACCGCATGTACATCAATGAATCCGAGCCCATTTTCATCCCCCCGATCACCGTCGACGGATCCAGCCCTCCTCCTCCATTGTCAACTCGTCGAGGTGAGGTAGAGAAGAGAAGAGAGGAAAAGAGGGAACCAGCATCTGCATCTTTCCGCCACGGCCCGATATCCGAGCACACACACCCACACCCACACCGTACCTCCTTAATGCGGTGTGCCCTTTGCAGTTAAGGACCGGCAAAAAAAAAAAGAGAATCAGAAGGCAATTCAAAGAAGGAGAATAAAGTCAAAGATAGAAAATCTCCGAGGCAAGTTCCAGGCTCGAATCTTTTTGTCTTTCTTGTGTTCTTGTCCGAACTAGCGGTGTCGATAGTTGGGCCCTGTCCCTTGAGAAAGGATTGGAAACCTAGATATCAAAATGACTCGGAGATGGAGTTGGGCTCTCTACTGTAGCTCGTAAAGTCGCGAAATTAATACTGTAATTTTGATCTGTGATAGACGCGGACGATGACTTCTCGCTTCTTCGCTTCTTTACCGCCAGTGATATGGCTTGGCTGAGGTGAGTTTTTGAATCGATATCCTTGCGCTTCTCTACGGATCTTGGTCGAGACCCGGGCGGAAAAAAAAAAGGTTCATTACGATAAAAAAAGTAAAAAAAAGAAAGAGAAAAAAAAAAAGCAAAATGGTTCGCGTCCATCAAAGTTAAAAATACTGCACCTGTGGTTTGTCAGTGCATGGTGAATGTTCTGTAATTGGAGCATTGACCGGACCGCTCATTAGCTGGGTTATCAACAGAGCCTCGACCTTCGATCCAGATGGTTTTTGGTCGATGGTCAAAGTCTACGGCCACTGGCTATCTACATTCCAGTTCCATGATCACCAATTGCCTGCTGTGCCAGCGAAGGGGGGATGGGCGCTTTGAAAGCGCATCGAGGACAAGAGTGAACAATTTGGCTTGTCATGTCGAGTCCCGCGCGTGCGGGATCTCGCACGGTGGGTGTTGGCATGCAGGAGAGCGCTCCAGGGCGGCCGTCGGGGCTCACACTGAAGGGAAGCGAGGAATTGAGTGAAATGGTGTGGACCAGGTGTGAATAATCAGTGTCACAGGTGGAATCTAGACCCTGATCTACCAGTGATCTACATTTAGACCTGAATGGAGCAAACAGTGCCAGTCACCGAGAACAGCTGTCGCAGGAAGGACGTGGCATATCCAGTGCATACTGCATGGTATGGTGCCGTACCTGGTGAGCAACGGCCATCACGAACTCTTATCAATCTCCAGCATTGGACAGTGCGCGCAGCCCCTTTTGAATGATGTATCTGGATTCGGTGCTTCATCTTGGTAGGTTCAGTCCATCTACGGAGCAGTGAGTTGCAGACAGACCCAAAGGCAGAGACAGGGACAAATGAGTGAGTGAACAGGAGATGAAAAGCCGCTATCAGCAAGGGGGGTGAACAAGGTGGACAGGGGAGGCGGAGTCAGAGAGAGAGAGAGAAAGAGAAGGGGGAAAAAGCAAAGACGTTTTTGTATATTTCCATATTGGGAGTAAGGTCGTGATCCGACACCTATGCTTATCGTTGTCCAAGCAGATGAGCAGCCAGCCGCCTCTGTTTTCCCTCTCTTTCTTCTCGGCTAGACTGTACCTTGAACGCCATGGAGAGCTCAAGGGAATTGACCATATATGTATTGAGGTTGGACTTTGCATGAGGAAAGATTGGAACCGGATCCGTTCCATGACCGGAGGCTGAATCTCAACTCCGATACAGGAGACGCTAGACCAAGGCAAGTCCAGCCCTCACAGTCTTCGGACAAATGACAAGCTCGGGAATCCCTCGCGACAGAGGCCTTTCCCGACACGGAACCGGCCTCACATTCCAAGGGAAGAAGGTGGATGGTGGGCATGATCCGCATCGATTATTCTCTTTGGGATAGAATGATCTGGGCAATAAGCAAAAAAAAACAGGCGGCGATCTAGACTACGTACGATCTAGACACGATGTGGCTTTGGAAGTCAAGGGGGGGGGGGGAGGAGGCGCTCGTGCTCGGTCTAGATTGTTTGGAGGAGAGAAGAAGTGGGGATGGGTCAGGTGGAAAGTACTGTTGAGGAAACACGTTTGAATGCGTAGGTTCATCACGCCTCAGTTAAACGCTGGAGTTGGAGGTGTGCGAGAGAAGACTTTCCTCCAGGATGAAAAAAAAAAGGGACTCGAGGACCTCATGGATTTCCGCAGATAGGGCTGTGCTCATATCTTCTGTCTTTAGGAACCATCCATGATTCAGACCCGGTGTATTAACAATACTCAGAGTAGCAACCCCCGTGTATCTACGCTCGGCCTGCGGTGTTGAGTCGATCATAGACACATGGATGGCTGTCAACTGGTGGCTGCTTATCAGCCTGAGGCACACCAGAAACTTTCCGTGTGTGAAAAATGTGATTCCAGGACGGCTCCCCAAGTCGTCATCCGCAGCGCCGGCGAGTAAAATGCATATGAGCTTCCATGCAGAGTGAATTTCCCCGACTTTCAACTCCTCTACTATTCGTATTATTGCTCTGAGCACCCGCAATTCCCATCTATTACCCCTTTCTTCTTTTTATTTTGCCAGCATCTCTGCCCATGGTGACGAAGCTTCATCTCCATCTGCCTTCCAGCGCCCTCCGTTAAGCAATGACCACTCTGCACCCGACACGGGAGCACTAGCAGCACTTGTGGAACGGGGCGACCGTTTCCACGGGCCCCAAAATGGTCCAAGCTTCATCTTCTTTCCTCCTCCTCAAGTCAGCTGGACACGGTGGAGACCAGACGTTCCAACTGGAGACTCGATGACATCGTGGTCACGAGGCCACTGGAGCCAATAGTCACGGCTCCTGGGGGCAAATTGGGCAAAATGGAGGGAAAACGAGGAAAATTACAGGAGGTCAGCCGACCTCGGGGCACGGATTAAGTGTGTCGCCGAGTCATTCTATCACTGGAGGTTCCGGTTTTGGGGGAGTGCCTTTTTTTGGGGGGTGGAAAGGGTCCAATGGGTCATGAGGATGGACGGAACTGGACAATCTCCCCGGGGAGGTAAGTTAGAGTAGAAAAAGAAAAGGGTGTGGGAGCTTGTGGTTTGGCAAAGTCCAGTGCTGCTGGTATGGCCTTGACTGGCATTGAACAGGCGGAGTGATGGGCATATGCTTGCTGGACCAGTATCGTTTGAGTTTGCATGCAACCTTGATGCTTGCTTTGATCGTGAGCCGAACCAGACAAAAAGCGGGCACCGGTACTAGGTTTTGGCGTAATGACTTTCGTTGGATGTCTTACAGGTTGATCTCTCTTTTTCTTTTCGTTGCTAGACTACTCCTGCATGGCACATGATTACAGTCCCGGGAGTCCACTAGTAATATGTGTATTGTAATCTCCAGCTGTGTACCAAAAGAGCCCCTGCCCGGTTCTGTACTGTTTTCATGGTTTCCGTATGACAGAATCCCATCACCGGGTCTGATGATATCATGGTTGGAGCCATTCGCTTCCTTTCTCCAACGTGTGAGGGCAGCAGGTGCGTCAGCCTCGTATCGAATGCCGTCCCTTTTCCACACGGGAGCTGAGCTGGCGTTGAGCTGAGGTATGGAACAATGTGATTCTCCCGACTTCAGCAAGTACTGCAGTCGGTGGTCATGCCTTGACGACCAGTCCTGTACATCTTATGGGCGTATGAAGAGGACCAGACATGTTGAAGAGGACCACTTTTCCTCGTGATATGCAGTGTGTGCCCCATTGTTGAATACCAATCGCGACACTTCATCCATGAACCATCCGACAAATGGAACCCATGATGCTTACCAGCACACTTGTCTCGTCTAGGCAAGATCATCTCTATAAGAATGGTCTCTATATCTCCGCTTTAGCTGCCTAAGTAGAAGAAGATCGGTTACAATTTCCGAGGTCGCTGCCATCGACTCCCTAGATACAAGAGATTCCTCTTTGATATGGTCAAGGCGTGGCCATCCATCCCGAAGAAGTGACCTGGATGGCGGATGGCTGGTATTTCCTTTTCCCTTTCGATTGCGTGCATATGTCCACTGCCACAAGCGCACTGCCACGGTGCCACATGAGTTGAATGGACATGGATTCGATGTCGGATGATCGATGTCATCCTCGACTCCCGCCTCCCATGCCCTCTGCAGCTACCAGGACCAGACTAAAAGTACCCTTCTGACGTGCGCCGATAGCGTTTCCCTTTTTGGTCTCTGACTCTTGGCCACCGACTGCTTGAACAAGAGAACGCCATGTGTCACGTAACCTTCCCCCGTCAGTATCAATTCAAGATTGTGGATATCCTTATATTCTCTGATAGCCGTAGGTGTAGTGTGAGGTCAACTGTAAACCGGTGCTCCTCCTCTGCCACCTGATCCTGGACCTCACCGTTTACCCAGCCAGACACAGGGACTTGAACAATACAGTGGCCTCCACTCGTGATACCCACGATCACGGTATTACACTTACCCAGAATACCATTCTCCTAGCTCACTAAGCTGTATTCGGGAAGGTCGGCCCTCACCCAGCCACCAGGTGACCAGCAGCAAGTGGTCACTGTGTCCGTCAGCGGCAGTTTCCAGTGACCACCGGCACCAGACGGCTGAACGTGTTCTGTACGGGCACCACGGGGCACCCGCTCCAGCTCTCAGCGCCGTCACAACGCTACCTGTTCGTGACTCCCACCCACTAGCATCTCACCAGTCCCCAGTTGTACCCGCTCGTATCCTCCACGCCCATGTCATTGGGTTGAAATTACTGTTTTTGATCCTTTTGTCCCTACAAAGTCATTCCTAAACACACAATTGACACACAAATCCCCCTCTTCATCAGAGATTCTCTCCGGACACGCGCGACCCTTTTCCACTCACATCTTATTCACCAGCAAAACACCCTATCCTCCTCGTGTCTTCGCCATCTCGCTCTCCTTTCTCTCCGTGCCTCTTCCGCGCTTCCTTTCGTGCATTCTTGGCGTTCGCCGTTTCTTCTCACCTCGCCCCATTTAGTCTTGCCGCCCACACCACACGCTTCGTCCCCCCTCTCTCTCTCCCCCCTCCCCCCCCCCTCCCCTCCGAAGCTACTCCACCACCCGACCTTCACCTCGCCCAAAACGGATCCTCTTTCCTCTCTGCAATAGCCTATCCCTCCCTCTCTCCCTCCCCCCCCCTCAACTCGTCTTTTCTTGTCCACAATGTCACAGAGTCGGCCTGGGCTGTTCCCAAGTTTGCGAATGGGTGGTAAGTCCAACCTTCTCCCTCTTCCCCCGGAGCGCGCTTCAATTGCGCCTCTCGGTCTCTGCTCACCGTTCACTCACGTCTGCTTTCTCCACGCCCAGAGGTTATCCGCGAAAAGGTCCAAGACGGCCTCACTGGCGAGCACAAGGAGATCTCCTACACTCAGTGTAAGATCGTGGGAAATGGATCATTCGGGGTGGTCTTCCAGACCAAGATGGCACCCAGCGGCGAGGACGCTGCCATCAAGAGGGTCTTGCAGGACAAGCGGTTCAAGGTACGGCTGAGGCTGTCCGGAAAGTCTGGTGTTGATGCAGGAATTCTCACCAGTTCTGGTCTGACCTTGTGTGGACTGACATGATTCGCACAGAACCGTGAGCTTCAGATCATGCGGATTGTACGCCATCCCAATATCGTTGAGCTCAAGGCCTTTTATTACTCCAATGGCGATAGGGTACGTGTGCGGGTGTCTTGGTGCTCTTTCTCCTCTCCTATCTCTTCCCGCCCTCGTATCTCCCTTCACCTAGTGTTCTTGTGTCTCTCGTCATGGCAGCCCTCCCTCCCCACCTCTTCTCCACGACATGAATGTGATATGGGATTAGCGGGTTCTACCGTCTCCTTGACGCTGCCGCCCCTCAGTCCATGCTCTACAAAAAAAAATCCCCATCCATCTCTTCCTCGTCTTGTCCTGCTGACCGCATCTTCCCCCATGTCTCCTGACTGCAGAAAGATGAAGTGTACCTGAACCTGGTACTCGAATACGTTCCCGAGACCGTCTATCGCGCGTCGCGATACTTCAGCAAGCTGAAGACGACAATGCCGATGTTGGAAGTCAAGCTTTACATCTACCAGCTGTTCCGATCGCTGGCCTACATCCATTCACAAGGCATCTGCCACCGCGACATCAAGCCCCAAAATCTGTTGCTGGATCCCACTACCGGAATTCTCAAGCTGTGTGATTTCGGATCCGCCAAGATTTTGATCGAGAACGAGCCCAACGTCTCCTACATCTGCTCGCGCTACTACCGCGCGCCCGAACTGATCTTCGGTGCCACCAACTACACAACCAAGATTGGTACGTTGCTGAATGCATTTGCCATTCGCTCATGTTGCTGTGTGTCTATGGACCATCAGGGCTGATCTTTTTTTTCCTTCTGGGCTAGATGTGTGGTCAACTGGTTGTGTGATGGCGGAACTGATGCTCGGCCAACCCCTCTTCCCCGGTGAGTCGGGTATCGACCAGCTAGTGGAGATCATCAAGGTGCTTGGCACCCCGACACGGGAACAGATTCGCACCATGAACCCCAACTACATGGAGCACAAGTTCCCTCAGATCAAGCCTCATCCCTTCAACAAGGTAAGTAATTGGAATTATCCTCTTTCCCCTGCATCGCAGCACCTCTCTTCCCTTCCCCCCCTTCCGGTCTCGTTGCAAAAAAGTCCTTCAGACACTGATCCCGTTGCAGGTCTTCCGGAAAGCACCTCCCGAGGCTATTGACCTGATCTCGGCGCTCCTGGAATATACCCCCACGCAACGATTGTCGGCGATTGAGGCCATGTGCCACCCCTTCTTCGATGAGCTGCGGGATCCAGCGACCCGGTTACCCGACTCCCGACATCCCGGCAATCCATCCAAGGATTTGCCAGCTCTCTTCAACTTCACTCGACACGGTAAGTCTATCGGAGACCTCAGATTGGAGCGCTTACTTGATCTTCACTCGAGTGTGACGTAAAGCTGTGAACGAGGTCTCACTGACCCATCTCTCTTAGAACTTTCCATCGCTCCCGAATTGAACTCTCAGATTGTGCCCCCTCACGCGCGTCCCGCCCTGGAGGCCCAAGGTCTTGATATCAACAATTTCAAGCCACTCGCCAAAGAGGAGATGATGGCTCATCTCGACTGAGCTGGCCGATACCACCTTCGCGAGGCACATCTGTCAAAGTTTTTTTTTTTTCCTTTCTCTCTTCTTTCGCATACTAGTGCGCCACCATCCGAACAGCCTCATCACACTTTAGACAACCTTTGATCTTTCGGATGCACTCAAAGTCAACGACCACGGAAAGGGGTTCGATTGTTGACGCGGAATCTGTACATCTTGTTGGAATACGCGACGGCAATCATCATGGGCAATTGCGAAACCGTTATGGACCGGGACTTCGGATTGAGAGAAGAAGCGGTGGAGGATGCGAAGGGATATTTGATGATGAGTGCAGTGAAAGAGAAAGGAGCCCTTTTCCCCCCTCTCTCCTTTCCTCAGGACCTGGACGTCTCTGCGGAGGTTGAGTGGAAATGAAACCAGTGAAAACCCGTGTTGACTCCGGCGGAGCACCAAAGAGCGGGACGATTTGACATGACCAGTGGTGGTTTTTTTTCTGTAATGGGAGTGGAGGAGCTTGATGATTGTCACGCTGGTGGGATCCATGGCCCTGGAGTTTTTGATTTCGACTTTTGCCCGTCTCTCCCTCTCCCCCTTTCCCCCTTGCCCCCCTGTTTGAGTTTGCATTTTTCTTCTTCTTTTCTTCTTTTTTTTTCTATCTTACTTTTTTGAGGTGTCTGTGACATGCTCTTGGGAGGAAAAAGTGATACCCTTACGATGCACGTCTAGTCTCTTGGGATTGGAGGCTGCATAGCTACACCCGTCGAGGGGAAAAGGAGGCTGGTCCGTGGGAGATGAGTTGGGGGCATCGAAAAGGAACCGGGATGTCTGCCGTGGTTGTCGGCTATTTGGCACTCGTCAGAGATGCATATACTGCAGCTGATGCTGGTGACAGCCACACGCAAACGTTCTGGTTTTTTTTGTTCTTCTTCTCTGATTGCCTGCAACCGTTTCTCTGGACCTTTGCTCGGGGCCATGGTTCGAATCTTTCGCGAGGACCCTGTCTGGTTTAATTGGAATCTTCATGCCGCTCACTTCCAACGACTTCATCGGTCTCTTCTCTCCCGCCGTGTCGCATGTCTTTGAGTGAGTACGTGGGGAGGAGACGGGGCTGTGGACGAGGCCATTCATATTCCATCCGCCATATTCTATTTTCTCTTCGCAATTTGGACCCTTTTCTGAACCCTCTCGTTGTGGCTTCTCTCTATTGACCAGGAGAATGGTGATTGCATTCAGTTTTGCTTTGCGCCGGGCACGATCGACTCTTTTTGTAAGCAGTAGTAGAACCTCTCTCTCCATGAGTAAACCCTCTCCTCTTTCTTTCCCGTTCTGCTTTACTTGATGCATCTTTCTCGTCTTTCACCTTATGGGTAGTACGTAGTTCCTCCCTCTGGCTATCTCATTTTTGGCATGAATCTCCCTCGACTTTTTGATCCTCGATTGTCACGTTTCGATCCAATTGGCAATCTACCGTACCATATGATCTATTACATCCGCTTCTATTTCACCGTGCTCCCGTCTGCCTTATGCGCATTTCCAACGTTTATCCCTCGCGGACCTACAGTCCTAAGTACCTCCGGGTGAGATAGTATGCCACCCGAAGTAGATAAGGTTCATCCTCCCTCTTTGCACCCTGTCAAGTAGGTACCTACTTCCCTCCGACTCAGTATCATGATGAACCTTAGAGCACATCATTAACTAGCGGCATCAATCGAGAAACATACCTACCTCCTAGATAACCACCCTCCACTGTATCCATATAATCTATTATGAACACACAAACACCCCCCGCCCCGGCACGAGCTGGAGGTGACTCGAGTGCAACAAATGTCTATGAAAGAGGCAAAGGATATACGAGTTCATCGATTGATGATGATAGACGGGAATGAAAAAAAGATAACGGTTTTGAAATTTCAAGTTCCATCTTCCCTTCCCCCCCTCCCTTTCTTTTTCTCGAATTCTTTTATATGGTTTCGGGGAGGGGGCTTGTATTTTCTTTTTTCTAGGCTCCTTTTGTTATTCTTGGTCTTTGAGTGTTTGTTTAGACTATGTTTTGAGGAGGTGGGTAGTAGAGTAGGTAGGTGAGTGAGTCGATTGTGGTTGAATCAACGAGATGTCCATGTGGGATGTTGAGATGGTAATTAATTTGGGATGAGGATGGAGGATTTGCGATGGGTTTGAATTTGGTGGGAGGAGAGGAGAGGAGAGTGGAAGAGGAGGACAGGTGAAGGGAAGGGGGGTGAGAAAGAAAATGTGTTCAAGTATAGTTTGTTTGGATTGAAATTGCAAAGGGTCTTGAAATTGGGGTGATGGGTGATGGTTGAGGGGTCCCGTGTTTGGCGTGTGTGCCTTGATTCGTTGAAGGTCAATAATTGTTGAAGATGAATGGTTGTTGAAGGGTAAAGGGTAGATGGTCGGTTGGGATTCAGAGGGAGATGAAGAAGGTGAGATTCCGAGACGCGCAATGATTTACGTTGCTCGGTGTCGAGCAAGTTGGGAATGGGAGAAGAACGGGCGAATATGAAACCCGTTGGGAGAGAGAGTGTGTGTGCGCGTGGGTATGTGAGGAAGAGAATCGGTGAGGTGTGGGATGTGGGAGATTTCTTGAGAGGTCCAACAAGGAAGAGGTGGAGGAGGAAATTGAAAACAGTAGAGGACAAGAAGGGGAAGGAGAGGAAGATGAGGGGAAAAAAGAGGGGGGCAAATTGCACATTCGAGCTCGAGAGACGGACATGCGAGCTGCAGATCAGACAAAACATGTCGAATCAGTAAGCCAACGCTCTCTTCGCGTGCAATAATCATCGTCCATCCCCTCTCGTCTAATCAGCTCGCTTCTCCAGTCCATACCCGCCAATCTGATTCATGGCTCCATACGTCTTGGCCTGACTCGAGGAGCCATCGTTTCGAGGTCCTCGCGCCTTGAGATCCTCCTTCAGCCACTTCAGCACCAGTTCACCCAGTCGACTATTCTCCGACGTCCAATCCGGAACTTGGCCATAAAAGGTCTCCACCGAGCCCCACGCCTTCACCTTGCCCAGATGCATATGCACGAGATGCGTAGGCCACTGTGCCAGGTTATCCAAGATATGTGTGGCATAGACAATCGTACAGGCCCGAGACTCAGTCTCCCGCTTCAAAAAGGCTAGGAAGTTGCTCCGGGAAAGCAAGTCCAGGTCAACGGTAATTTCATCCAGCAGAAGCACCGTCCAGGGTCGGAGGAGGCCCATGGCGAGTTGGACGCGGCGCCGTTCACCGTCAGAGACGGCGTGCATGCGCCAGGAAAGGTCAATGTCGAGGATATCGACGAGTTCATCGCGACGCTCGGGCCAGTGGTTACCTCCCACCGAGGCGAGAAGAGTGGGCACGTCAATGTCGGTGCGGACGATGCTGTTGAGCACCCATTCGACGCCGAGGTAGGTGACACCCTCGAGACTGTCTTTGAAAGGATCGAGTCCACCGACGGTAATGGTGTTTGTCGGGGCGAGTTTCTTGCCGGACAGAAGACGCAGGAGGGTGGTTTTACCGGCCCCGTTGGCTACATCCGATGCTGGTTAGATACTCACTGTTCGACATCGGACAACTGCGTCTGGCTTTGATACGTACCACCGATCAGGAGCGTTCGGCTACCCGCAGGCAGATCAAGACTGACGTTCTCAAGACCATCGGAACCATCCTGGAACTTGTACGAAAGGTCCTTCACCGCAATGGACGGGGTGGGCGTTGTCATGGTTGGAATTTAGGTGGCGGAGACAAGTAGTGGGGGAGAGGAGGGGAGATTGGAGACGGGTGTGAATGAGATGCAATGGACACAAGGAGCCTAGTTTCCTCAGATCAAAAGGGACAAGGGCCATTTAAAGAGAAGAACAAAACCAGATGAGTCACGAGATTGTTAAAATGAGCGATCGATCGAGCAAAGTGTATTCAGATGAGCTTGTGAATCGATCCCGCCAGGGCCCCATCGCAGATGAGGTAATGGCACCGATAAGCCCACCGATAAGGAAATAATCTCCTGCGCGGGCGAGACGGGAAACATCCTCACCGTGTCGAATGAAATTCACTCGACTTTGATACCAACCGACCCTTGAGGCTGCGTCATTCACGCAAAAGGGCTCTGTCGATCCATTCTCGCCATCTTGCAGAGGCACAATGTGGAGATCGGCATGCTCAAAGCCCTCCGATCTCTCAATCCGTTTCGTCAAGCAATCATGGATCCTCTCATAGCCGTCGTAGGTGCAACTGGCACCGGCAAATCCAAGGTATGAAGAGGCCCTCCCCCCGCCAAGTTCTGCAATCTACAAGCGCAAACGCCAAACTGTAGGGGCCGAGACCCTTGCCGAGATGGTCGACCGGCTTCCATCCCCAAACAATGAACTAATCGATACAGACAGCTCGCAGTGGACTTGGCCGTCCGATTTAATGGTGAAATCATCAATGGGGATGCTATGCAAATGTATCGCGGCCTCCCCATCATCACCAATCAGATCCCTCTGGATGAACGGAAGGGCATCCCCCACCACCTCTTGAGCTGTGTCGATCTCGAAACTGAGGCATGGCGTATCGGTCACTTCAAAAGAGAGGCGCTGCGATTGATCGCCGAGATTCAAAGTCGCGGCAAGATTCCCATTCTGGTCGGCGGAACCCATTACTACACTCAAGCCGTCTTGTTCAAGGACCAACTGGTCGGTGAGGGATCCGATGCGGAGGATGACCATGTGGCAAAGAAAAGACCAGAGCCCGAATCATTGTCCACGTCCGAGAAATGGCCTATCCTCGACGCCTCGCCAGAAGTGCTCATGGAGAAATTAAAAGAAGTGGATCCAGTCATGGCAGCACGATGGCACCCCAAAGACGCGCGCAAGATTCGTCGCTCTCTGGAGATATACTTTCAAACCGGGCGACCGGCCTCGGAGATTTATGCCGAACAACAAGCGGAAAAGGAAAAAGCCGTATCACAGTCAGAGGGACTATTGCGGTTTGACAAGACCTTGATATTTTGGGTTCATGCCGAGAGAGAGGTTCTCAATCAACGCCTGGACGCGCGAGTGGACGGGATGATCCAGCAAGGCTTGCTGGCCGAGGCGGAGACCATGTTTGATTTTTTACAAAAGAAGGAAGCCGAAGGTGTGGAGGTGGACCAGACTCGGGGCGTGTGGGTGTCGATTGGGTTTAAAGAGCTGGCACCATACTTTACGGCGTGCCGGGAGGGAGGCCGAAGTGAAGAGGAACTGAAAGCATTGCGAGACCGCTGCGTCGAGTCCATTCGCAGCGCAACGCGGCAATATGGCACATCACAGATCAAGTGGATCCGGAACAAGCTATGGCGGGCACTCGCTGACACGGGAATGACTCGACGCTTGTATTTACTCGACAGCAGCGATGTCGACCAGTGGACCAAGTCTATCACGACGCCGTCAGAAGGCATTGTTCAGGCATTGTTGGACGGCACATCTACGCCCGATCCCAAATCACTTTCTCCCCTGGCGCGGGCAGTGCTTGGCGCCAAAGAAGAACAAGCACAGGACCCATCCGGGTCGGTCATGACGACGTTTACCTGTGATGTCTGTGGGAAAGTTGTGGTGGGCGAGGAGCAGTGGGAGATCCATTTGAAGAGTTATAGTCACAAGCGAGGACTCAAGTCGGCGGCTCGGAAAGCAGAGCGAGATGCTTATTTTCGCAAACGAGCGATGGAGGAACAGCAGAAGGGAGACACATCCGAGAGTCCTGGAGACAAGTCACGCGCCAACCCCTGAACGTGACTGATTCTCGAGATCCAGGCCTACTCTACTCAATTCCTACCGTCAGAGAAAATTTTTTTTTTTTTTTAAAAAAAAAAAGCCGTGTACGTTTTCATGCTTGTATGCATCCTGTATAGACGCTGTGGGAAAAAGTTCCTTAATTAGATACCAGAAATCAATGACCTGCATCCTGCGACTCATGCACAGTCTCCGCCATCGACTCCCGCCAAGACTTGAAAGACGACGACAGAAGATCTCCATGTCCAGACTCTTCCATCTTCACCACCTCAATCACATGAGATCTTTCCAACTTGCGTATTCTCCACACACCTTCACTCTGAACAACCTGCTTCAACCCTAGAAAAAGAAGGGGAAAAAAAAGAAAAATTAGCTCCCTCGTTGAACCCAAATCTCCCCACCAAAACCAACCCCTACAAGAGGATGATAGGGTGACAAGAAGACTCACAATCCAAAAATGCCGCGGCAAAATTGATACAGATATTCCCATCCCAACTGGCCCGTCCCACCTTTTTCACTTTGCCGGGAATACTCGCCGTCTCCAGTTCTTCCAGCCGATGCACAATACCGTGCTGATCCCGGAATCCCACGATGATCTTGGGAACGCCAAGAAGAAAGGATTGGGCCCAGAATTTGAGCAGTTTGCGCTCATACTTGACCATATCTCGGTCGTTGCGGATTTCAGCGGACGTTTTGAGTTCTACCCAGTGGATTGGGTCTTCTTTTCGAGAGGGTTTGCAGTCCCATACTGGATGGGTGGAAGAAAGAGATAGAGAGGGATGTTAGATCTTGTCTAAGCGAGGTTCTTCTTTATTTTGGTCTTCTTTCCTCTCTTCTTTTTCAGGACAAGAAGTGATGGAGATTGGGGATCAAACGTACCGGCATCCACTTCACCACCGAGAACCATGCGAACGTGGCCCATGCCGGTCTTCACTACTGAACAGTACTGAGCACTGTTGTTGACGACTTGATCTTGACGTGCTTCGATTTCAGCCCGGGAGGTTTCGTCCCATGGTTTCCGGAGGACGGATAGGGCTTCGAATTTGTATCCTGTTGTTGTTGTCGATCGATCAGTCGGTCATTCTTTATATGATGGGGGGTTTGGAGGGATTGTGAGAGTCCAAAAGGGAAGGGGAGAGAAAAGCGGGCGAATGAAGAGAGGAGGCAGATGCACGCGAACGAGGTTGGTCATACCCCAGTACATCATGAGTTCTTGCGAGGCCATTCCCGGAGGCATTCTCTGGTTCTTTTGAATGTGTTTCTGTTGATTCTTGTAGGCATTGTTTTCCTCGATGAATCTGTGGGGGGAAGGGAACTGTTAGATCATCAGGGTTGGAAGTATGGTATATCAATCATGAAATTGTATCTGGGCTGGTATTTCATACATTGTTCCCTGCTTCGATTTAGTTATTTGTTTTAATTCTTGGGGGAAAAAGGCAAAACTTGGTTTCTACTCGTTGTCTTACCTGGAAACATGTTGCGTTCATCTCGAAGCTGTGCCAGAGAGGAGAGAGAGGGCGGATTAGTTACTCGATTTTCATCCGCTTCTCGAAGAGCAAAAATCGTTGCGTTTGAAGTGGAACAAGAGCACTTACCCATTCATCATGTCAAACGGAGCGGTCAAAATCTGGAAGTTGATCAAAGTGCTCAGCACACTCCTCGTTTCCCACAAGAACCAACTCGTGGAGTCATCTCCTCACAGTTCTTTCCATACCTTGGTCATCATGCCTCGCCACGTAATCACATCCGTTTCACACTTCTTGCCCGTCTCCTTTTCCATCGCCATCACCGTATCGAGCAATGCATCCAGGTGCTCATCAGCGGAATCATCCAGCTTTTGGAAGGTGTCAAACCCGACATTCAAATCGGCCGGCAAAGCCGGCGGATAATAGTATGCAATTGATGCATCGCCTAATGAGAACCGACGTTCCTCATCATAGGAGAAGCATGCAATTTCCTGTTGATTTATTTTAGACAAGAGGATCTTTTTTCGTTTTCCCACAGTATGCGTTGTGACTGCGTGGCGTACTGGGTTGGAGACGGGGAAATTTGGAGAGGCTTTGCTTTGGACGGACTTTACCTTTGGTCTGCGGATCGTCGTGTTCACTCCACCGAAGCGAGCTATCGGTTGAATTTCAAAGAGCGCACGACTCATCTTGAGGTCTAATTTGGAAGGGGAAGGCGGACTTGGAGATGGGCTTGACGAAGAGAATTCGGCGAGTAGAGTGGTGAATCGTGCGATCATCTACTCCGTTCGTTTGCGCCTTGCTTTACCTTGCTTTGACCGTTGCGATGCGATGCGATATGCTTGGCGTCCAAGAGGAAAGCTGGCGCAAAGAAGCCAATGGTCTGCGCCGTGACAAGTCGAAAGCTTCAAAGCTTAGAGACTTTAATTGCGCTGCACCGTATTGTTCAAGGGTCTGGCCTTGGCAGTAGAGCGATCGCAAGGATCTTGGTCTCAGTCGCGCCGGAATGCTGCGCTCTGCGGGTTCTTTTGCGGCCGAGGAAACGGCAGCGGACGAGGATCACGGAGATGGCGGAGGAATCGCGATCTGGTCGACTGCTTGAACTATTTCCAAAGTCAAGGTAATCTTCGTACGGGGTGCTTTGAATCGGTGCTGTCGGGGATAGTGGAAGGAATTGATCAAGCTATAAAGACACTCCTAGTATCAATAAATGTACGTTATTTTTTCCTGGGCGGGTTTCTCCGGTACTTGCAAGCAGGCTGCAAAAGCTCCCCCATATATCTTTTCTCGGCACCCAAAATCACCGACTTGACCAGCTCTTCTCCCCGTTTCCCCACCAAACTCCGTTGCTTGCCTCCTTCTCCCCCGCGGTCTCTGCATCTTCCGTCTGTTTTGCTTTTGGTGAACGACGCTTCAATTTCGACTCGTTCTTCAGTCGGCAGAAGTCTTTATTTCTTTGTCACTCACACATCTGGCCATCATTTTCCTCTCCAGCAGCGTCGTGACACATACCGAACTCACTCACGATGACGTCCCGAATTGACAAAGTCATCGCCCGCCAGCAAGAAAAGTACACCTACATCAAATCTCTCTAATGCCCCTCCTTGCTCTCCAGTTCAAGAATCTCTCTAATCTCGATCTCCTTGGAATAGAATCACAGCCGGTGCTTACTATGAAGCCCACCAACAACTCCGTGTCATTGCGGCGCGCTACATCAAGGCGGCCAATTGGGATGCCGCTGCCGAGTTGTTAGCCGGTGGAGCCACGGCTCTCTTGCGAGCAGGCTCACAGCAGGGTGCCTCGGCAAGCGGTGGTGATTTGGCAATCATGCTGGTGACGGACGTGTACAACAAGGCCGAGTGGGAGATTCGGGGTGGTGATGATGATACGGAGGGGCGGGCACGAAAGAGTGAGTTTGATCGATAGTGGGATCCTTGGCCCTTTTCTCTTCCCTTTTCTTTTTTGTCTTTTTTTTTTATCTCTTGATCCTTTTTGGTGGTGATGGTGTGGGGGCAAATGCTGATTGATTTGACATTTCCGTCGTGGGATGAAAAACAGAGCGCCTCATTGAGCTTTTGCGTGAATTTCCTTCGGAGGAACCGACGAGGAAACGCTACATTCAGGAAATGATCGGGTGGAGTGGTCGACATGGTCCGTTGGAACGGGGTGATCCGGAACTTCACCATGCAGCTGGTTCGGTGTATGCTGAGGGTGAGTCTTACGCTACGAGAGGGGGCAAAAAGACAAGTTGTGACTATGAAAATCGTGGAATTGTAAACTCACTCGTCTACATTATGTAGACAACGAGCCGTACGACGCCGAGAAGCACCTGATCCTGGGAACATCCGAATCCGCAGAAACGCTGGCCAGACTCGAATTCGAATGGTACACGCATGACGAGCCCCATACCGCTGCTCTCTACGCCTCCCGCGCCGTCTTCCCCTATCTGTTGACCGGCAACATCCGCAGCGCCAACAAGGCCCTGCTCATCTTTACCTCACGCCTGTCCACTGCCAACCCGACTCTCGGGGTCCAGGATGTCAGCAGTGCCAACTCGGATATTCGCTTGTATCCTGCACTGCCTCTGCTCAATTTCCTCAGTTTGCTGATGCTCACGATCCAGCGCGCCAGTGGCGATCTGTTCCGGCAGCTGACGGCGCACTATGCCGCGCAAATTCGGGACGTGGGGATCTGGAATGATGTGCTTGCTCAGATCGGTGAGCAATACTTTAGCATCAAGGTTCCTCGACAGGGAAACCCCTTGTTGGATATGATGGGGAACATGTTCTTTGGCGGTGGCCAAGGTCAAGGCCAGGCCGGTGGTCGTTCCACGAAGAAGGTTGCGGCACCCCCTTCCAGCATGGAGCTGGATTAGGTGTCTGTTGGAGAATAGCTCACCGGAGCCGGTGGATGTCGTATGTGGGGAGGGAGCGCTCTCTGCTTTGGTAGTGCATCAAAGCCGGACGTCGTCTGAATAATGGTGTCATGATATTGTGCACAGTCGACTCTCAATCAGCATGGACAGCGAAGATTTCACGTTCCTCTTCTTTTTGCTCTTTTGCTCTCTCTCTTGGGTGCTTTCTCCTTGCTCATGACTTAGGATCGCACATCTGTTTCTGGTTCAAACATCCAATTGTCGTCATCCAGCGCGGCGACTTTTTTGCGTAGACTCTCTTGGACAATGTTGAAGATTTCTACACGCCATCCCCCAACTCATTGATCAGTATCGTTGCTCTTTGCCTCTCCTCCATCCGAGAGGGAAAACATCGCCATGACCAGGCAGGCAAAAAGGAGGACAAGGCAGGAAACTCACCATCTGGCTCTCCAGTTGACTGACGATTCCGATGCCGAATCACCATTTCTACCAGCGCAGCTTCGAACTCTACACCGTCACAGCAAACAGATCTATCATCAGCACAGGTCCACGTCACGTCATCCATCGAATCTTTTCCCTTTTTACCCCCGATCCTTGTCCCCAGAAAACTGGCAGAGCGAAGAGAACCAAAAAAAAGAAAAGGAAATCAGAAGAACATACTCTCTTTATCCACACCACTCAACTCTGCACCAAACGCAATCTCCCCATTCCCACTCCCTCCCGCATCCAGATCATCCAGTTCCTCCCCGTCTCCAGTTTCGCTGACAAGCGCCTGCGGTGGCAACCGCGGCACCTCCAATTTGTACCCGCCGTTCTTGTCGCGCACCACAATCTCCCTGTTCTCCGGGGCCATTTTGATGGTGCGCGACGTCTCTGTGGACGAGTGTTTGAGGCGGTGGACTGCGGCGCGGCTTGTGGTGATACCGGGACCGGTAGAATGATCGTGGGAATGTATGCTGGCGCCGCAGGGATATGAAGGTGGGGGCATGGATGGGATATGGCCAGAAGAGGGATGAGGATTGAGATGAGGGTGAAAATGCGAATGAGACCGAGAGTACGATTGAGTAGCCGGAGGGGGAGGGGGAGGGGGAGGAGGCATAGTCGCAGGGCCGGTTGGCGCAGGTCGGCGGCTAAGGGTTTGATGGAAGAGGTTGCGGCGAACGGATGGTTGGGTCATGGTGACGAGTGAAGACGGGTCCGGGGGGAGGAGATGATTAATTATACTTTGGATGAACGAGGAGGGATCGATGATTGTTGTCTGTAGTGTTGATGATTGGCGAGCTGCGATCGTCTCGTACTTTTGACTTTGGGCGAGTCGAGGGAGCTTTCTTTTTTGTTTTGGCGGGAGTGACTCGAGGGGATTCGAGTGATTGGCGGGCGAGTGCGTCGGGTGCTGGATGTATTTTTCTGTGATCGGATAAAAGGGATGCTGTAAAGGGAGAAGAGAGATTTATGAAATGAGTGTGTTGAGGCGACTAGCGAGTGTTACTCAAGCGAGTGTCGTGGCTTGGTGCCGGACGATTCAATGGTGGAAAACCTGGACGGTGTGGGAGTAAACAAGCAGTGATGGTGTCGATAGAGAGAATCGCAAACTTGTCAGTCCCGCAGGTGGAGTTGCATCCAAACAGCTGCGAACGGACGATAAGCCTCGGCGACGGAATGGACCATGCGAGATTGCGCCAATGGATGATGAGCTTTGTGGACATTCAAGGACGCTACGGAACTCGGAATGCAAGTGGAGTGAGCACAACTGTTGCCAATATTGGAATTATTGATCATCGTGATCCTCTATTGACGTCCAAGAAACTGTTGGTCTACTACTGTGGCTGAAGAATGATCAACAGCTTTGTTGGAGGCGAAGAGCTGCAACACCTTATTTGGCGTTGGCCGCTACGTCAGGTACGGACAGTCCGAGCTGTTCCCTGTGCCGTCAATTCCGCTATCTCGATGTCTTTCGTTACAATGGGTAAGTGGAAAATGTGTCACTCTGAGTACAGAAGAAGCTGGACCTATATTGACTGCGCGGTATGCATAAGTGAGCTTTGTTGCCCGTATCAAACCCTCAAGTCCTGTCACTCCTGTACTGTGCATGCTGAATCATTTTACTTCAGCTTGTAATGGTAGCTGCGCGAGCGAATCCGCGGCGGTGTAATTAAACAGCTCTTATCCGTTTATCTGTTTATCGCTTATCGATTGTGAAATCACTTTGACCCTTGCTGCTTATCGCGACAACGCGTCCATTTTCGCGTCTCGTTCTCCATCACCGCTTTCCTCCCCCACATTTTCCCTTGCCCATTGATCCATCTCTTCCCCCTCAAATTGAACCCTCGCCATGGTGCAAGCCGAATCCTCCAAAGCTGCCGAGCGTAATGGCTTGCGCTCTGTTACAGCAGGGGCTCCTGCAGACTACGAGCTCCCCTGGTAAGCAAGGCCCCGGCGGTGACTTTGGTGACCTCAATGATTTCGTGGGACAAAATTCCGAGCTGACTTTGTACCTCGCTTTTCTTTTCCCTTGATGGCAGGGTCGAAAAATACAGACCCATTTTCCTTGATGACATCGTTGGAAACACGGAGACGGTAGAACGGCTGAAGATTATCGCCAAAGATGGTAATATGCCTCACGTTATTATCTCCGGGATGCCGGGAATCGGAAAAACAACATCGGTCCAGTGTCTGGCTCGGCAATTACTGGGAGATGCGTACAAGGAGGCGGTACTCGAGTTGAATGCAAGTGATGAGCGAGGTAGGTTGTCTGTTTCTTGTTGCCAAAGCTGGCTCCGTACTTACTTTGCCAACCCTCCCGTGTCCAGGTATCGACGTGGTCCGGAATCGAATTAAGGGTTTTGCTCAAAAAAAGGTCACTTTGCCACCGGGGAGGCACAAGTTGGTTATTCTCGATGAAGCTGATAGGTATGGAAATGGTCTGCGGGTGTCCCCGATGTGGATGGATCATAGGGTGACTGTTTCTTTTGGATGATTGCTTACATTCAATTTGCCCTGTAGTATGACCCCCGGCGCACAACAAGCCCTGCGCCGAACCATGGAGATTTACTCCACCACGACCCGTTTTGCATTTGCCTGCAATCAGTCCAACAAGATCATCGAGCCCTTACAATCCCGCTGTGCCATTCTACGCTACGCCCGTTTGACTGACGCCCAGGTCGTCAAGCGAATCTTGCAGATCTGCGAGGCGGAACAGGTGCAACACTCGGAAGATGGAATCGCGGCACTGGTCTTCAGTGCCGAGGGAGACATGCGGCAGGCGATCAACAATTTGCAAAGTACTTGGTCCGGTTTTGGCTTTGTGAGCGGGGACAACGTCTTCCGCGTGGTCGACAGCCCTCACCCGGTCAAGGTACAGGCAATGATTAAAGCTTGCTGGGAGGGGAAAATCGATGCTGCGTTGGAGATTCTGAATGAGCTCTGGTAAGATCAGTCCCGCTGGCGATGATGGAAATACCCAATACCCCCTTTTAAGCGTGGGGAACTTGTTCTTTCTCGGCTCGGTTCAATTTTGGGCGTTGAAACTAATCTACTCGTACAGGACGCTGGGTTATTCATCCCACGACATCATCAGTACCATGTTCCGCGTCACAAAGACCATTCCGACTCTCTCGGAGCATTCCAAGTTGGAATTCATCAAAGAGATTGGTTTTACGCACATGCGGATTTTGGACGGTGTCCAGTCGCTCCTCCAGCTCAGTGGATGCGTTGCCAAGCTTTGCAAAATCAACATGAAGCCGGAACTGTTTAAGCCTATTCAGGCTTGAGGGATCGGAGAGAGACGGACGAAGAAGGTTTTCATGTCATATGTAGCATAATTCCCCTGGCGTTTCGGGCGGGTGAGATTCATCAAAATAAGTCAATGGTGTATGATTTTCTGGCGTATTGAGGGTCGTGCAGCTCAACCGTAACGCGATGGCGCATGTTCCGAGTAAAATTCCTGCACGGGCCTGTCCATCTTGTTCCTCGGCCATGCGCAATCTCCATGGTCTTTTTTTCACCAAAAAAAAGGAAAAAAAGGAAAAAAAAAAAAGCTTGAGCATCTTGGTCGTTTGATCACTTTGAGCTTAAGGCTGAACTGTCATCATCAACGTTGAAACCTACCCGATCTCTCAGCTTTTTTAGGTTGTGGAAATTCTTCCCTTTAATCCCACCATTCATGTCCACGCAAAATCTAACCACTCAAAGTTATTCCGCTCACTATGATCCACCAGAATGAGAGACAGTTTCCTTTTTTTTTTTTTTCATACGACCACTGACACAGTGGATGATCAACGAGGTGCGTTAGCCTCATGACTGACTCGACCGAATGACGGAGAAGCGGGGAATGGCCGACCTGGTGGAGACTGGAGACTCCCGTGAACCCGCGAGAGAAATCCATCTCGACCCGGTCTCCACTCAGCCACCGTCAACCACCCGACGCAGCTCTCCTCCATTTTGCGCTGAACACGACCGCCCTCAATCGAACCGCTTCTCCACGAGACACGAGCAAATATTCTCCAGCCGAACCGATTCACGCGCCTTCTCTTTCGACCCTGTGCGATCAAGTGCAGGATCCTCCCACGCGTTTCTCGAGCTGCCCCTCCCTCCACCGCAGCTTGATGGAGTGGAGGCGCCATGGATTCTACGAGTTCAGGATCGCCGACGGTCAGTCCGACCGGCGCCATCCGCACACGCAACAAGACCTCCGGAACGATTGCAAAGCGCGCGTGTGATCAGTGCAAGTTTCGCAAGATCAAGGTATGACCATACACGGTGCGGTTGAGCAGAGCGAGGGTGATGGCGCCCCTCACCAGAGAGGGTCACATCGTTGCCGAGCAAAATGCCGACGAGCGCCCTGCCTCGTCCACTTGTCGCGTCATTCCAAGCATCTTCTCCATGCGCTAAATTCAAGCGGATCCGAAAGAACCTTCGAGACTGGGAAACAAGAAAGATGTGATCCACAAAAAGAAAAGTACGTGTCTAATAGTGATCTATAGTGTAGCCTATCGCAACCCTGTAAGGCCTGTCAGTCCATGGGCTTTGACTGCACATTTCTTCAGCCGCAGAAAAAGCGCGGACCAACCGGACAGTAAGTGGACAGCTCCTCCTGATCCACGACTCGGATCGGGACCACCAATATGCACACTCGCACCCGGGCTAGTTTACCATTGGGCTGACGCAAAGTGCCTGCACCTCGCTGCTCGCCTCGAACAGTCGCGTGTCACAGATCCGCCAGCAACAGACCCACGTGATATCTCGAAACTCCCAAGAACCCGCGATACCCAAGCCAGAACCCTTTCAATATCATGGTCCAACATCGGGTGTGGAACCGAGCCAGTCTGCCGGCTCGATGCCGGGCGCATCCTGGAGACCGACGCAGCCTCAGGTGACCACCATGCCGATGGACAGTCCAACCGGCCTGGTAGCTTCGAACCCTCCGCCCAACATGGCGGAGGCTTGGGCGGGTGAAACCGCTTCCCTCAACTCATCCGGGACCAGTGTAGGCTGGAATGAGCGTCCAGATGTCGAATACTGGTTGCCCGACAATCTCGGCGCGCAGGTCCCCGTCTTCGAATTTCCCGGCAGCAACATTTATTTGAAACCTTCACTTCCGTCCATCATCCAACCCGTGCCCGATGTCTCCGCGATGAACATGCCCTCGGCAGGCCCCCAGGGAATTCCTTACTCCCCCGCCATGGGGTCCATACAATCATCGAGCAGCCAGGAGCCGGAAGGGTTCTGGCCGAACTCGATCAATGAGGCAAACATGATTCCCTGGCTGGACGTCTACTTTGACCGACTCCATCCGACGGTCCCGGTACTAAGTCGCTCGTCCTTGTACACGCGGATGATGCTGCAGGAGCACCGAAAGAATACTCAATTTGGCGCCATGCTGCTGTCATTATGTGCTTTCTCTCTCACACAACCGATAGAAATCAATGAGCGCGCAACCACATCTTCGCGCGCCACACAGGCTCGATCAATGATGAACGAGGCGACCAAGATGCGAAGTTCGTGTGACTTTGGAGAGAATCCTACAATTGAGGCAGTTCTTACAAGCTTTTTTTTGTTTGGCTGCTTGTTTGGCAGTAACCAACACAATGCAGCTTGGTTGCGACTGCGGGAAGCTCTCGATCTGGCATCCACGTTGGGACTGAATGACCCGGAATCGTACCGGGATCTGACGGGGGACGAGAAGGGGCAACGGCTACGTACATATCTCGTTCTGTCGATCACGGAGAGGTAAGTAACTAACCTGAAATTGAATCCACCGGAGGAGCTCCCACGAAAAAGACGTTGACTGGATTTCGTCTCATCGCTCGATAGGGCATATGCATTGCAACGACTTCACCCTGTAACGTTTTCGGGGAAACCTGGATTCAGCATGCGTTCCGTCCACGACTTCCTGCACAATGCCACGCACAGCCTCGTCTCAGGTATCATTGTGCACAACGAAAAAGACGCCGAAGGCATGATGGGCCTCGCCCGTTTGATGGAGATCTTCGACGTCATTGATGAGGATTTCATCTGGTGCTGGAACCGGCGTTGTGACCTCAGCAATGGCTATTGTACGCGATTCACCGAGGCGAAAGCGCTAAACATGTACGATAGTCTGGAGCGCGTCAGTCAAGCGGAGCGATACAAGGGGTACGACTGGTTCGAGAGAGCCAAAGGTGATTCGAATGACTCAAATGCGCTTCTCCCGATTGGACTCCGCGAGACGCAGGCCGCAGATGTCTTTCTCACGCAGAAATGGGTCCAGAACCGCGTCTGGTTATCATGTTTGCATCACGGGCTTTTGCGAACGCAGTCAGAACGGCCGGAATTGACGTTTCGCTTTGCGGTGACGATTGCCGAGTCGACGATTCAGTTGTGTCGTTCCTTGAGGTTGAGTTCGATGGAGGCACATGGGATCGGATTTGTATGTCATCTCTCTCTCTCTCTCTTTCAATCTTTCTTATCATATGGTTCTCATGCGCTACCTGGTGGCATTTTACTAATGTGGAATTCACAGACTGAAAAATTATACGACATCGCCGTGGGCGCCACGGACATCCTTTGCAACATCAACCCACCCTTTGGAACGGGAATCACCTCGCTTGGCAATTTCTCCGACTCAATACCTCCGACTTCGACGCCACAGACCATGGCCGAAGATTTTCTTCTCTTGTTGACCAGTTTCCGCGGTGGGAATCATCCTTTCGTGGAAAAGTTCAAGGCTCATTTGCGGGCGCTGCAGATTCCTGGGAATTGGGCGTCGGGTCAAAGTTCCGGGCCGGGCTGAACTATGCTGGGTTAAAATTTGTAGATCATGAAGCATTGATCGCTCATTTTGACTCTTATCCTCCACTTGGGATGAGGAAGAATACCAGCCTCTCGGCAACTTTTCTGGGTCTTGCTGGTGGAAGAACATGAGATTCCATCTCACCACCTGCTCCATGGTCCCTTCTGATTCCATGCACCCAAAATTGTGCATACATCTCTATCATGATGTCTACCTCTCTCTACCTATACTTGTCGCCTTTTGGAACATGTTCTTTGCAGTTGGGGGCACTCAAATAGTTTCACCTACGGGCTGCTTTTTTTTTTCTTGACTTTTCTAGCGTGGGCAATTGGTGGAAATGTATCAATAGATCATTGGTTGGTTTCAAGGGTTGAAACTTTGTCCATTTGGATCTGGAATGGATTGGGAATTCGTGATGTTTTTTTCCCACAATCTAATAGCCACTGCGCTTCGGTCTTCTCGTAATATCTAACCTACCTCTCAAACACCTTTCAATTAGGTTCTAAAGGACATCAAATGGATCGATCCTTGACCTCAATCCAGCACCAACACATTAATATGCCCACCTCACCAAGGTTCCTCATGTTACTTCTATTAACCTAGGAGTGGACGAGAGGTATTGAATGCCTTGGGACAAATTTAGGCGCATATGATTAAAAGTGAATCTGTCAATTCCAAGTTCCTTTCTTCCATATCCGTATTTCTTTTCTTGTGTTTTGAATGATATGCCATCTGGTTCGTGGTAAGTTGGTAAGGTACGTAGGTAGGTATAGGTGTTCCAGACACGGCTGGTTTAGTAAGGTTGTTTTGACAATGTCCCAGCCAGGAAAACTACGTTTGAAGTTGTGGGAGTGTCTAGGGTGATATTGAAAACATGCAGAAGTAGAAGCAGAAGCAGCAGCGGATAAAAACACACAAACAGGCATTTGTAGATCTGGGTATCAGTCTCGTTTTTCTTCAGGATGATCTATCTATATAGAGGGTTAACTCCTCCCCCAATTCAGTGTTTTCCAGTCGTACCTCCAGTGCCCGTTTGATTCTCATCAACTCATCACGTCATTATCTAGCAAATGCAGTCAAAATGGTACCCCCCAACAACCAAAGCATCGCAAGCATCACAACCATTCAAAACGTTTTCAGGATTCAGAATCTCGAATTCAACCGTCAAAATCGCATACTCTCAGCAAGACCATCCCAGACCTCAGCCTGGATTAGCGTCGTCGGCAAGGATGCATCCTCAGTCGTCGACTTTGCAAAGAATCTTACACCGAAACATTCACCCGATGAAGAATGCTGCGATTGAGAAGGTGGGTGATATATCCGGGTTGAAATCACGGTGCGATCATTGACAAAGACTTCGAGCACGGACTTGTCGTAGAATAAGTGGATTCGAAGAGGTTCTTCGATTTCATGAGATTCTGGCTTATCGAGTTGGTCGTCATGGCTGGGTGAATTCTTCATGGTGAAGAGAGTGTGGGGAGCGGATTCGTAGCCATGGTTGATGGTTTGGTCTTGGAGAGCGGGTCGGTGGATTGTGAATGTCTCCGTTGAGGGGGTCCATGATAGTGTTGTTGTGGATTGGAAGTCTGTCTGGTGGTTAGTTTCTGATTGGAAACGCATGAATGGGTGGATGGTTGAGGTTTGAAGAAAGGCGGGCATATGAGTGGATGCAAGGGTTTATGTCTTGCAGAGAGAATAGTGTGCTTGATATCGGGAGAAGATGGTTGAACGGGCAGTCATGAGAGAAAGGAGCTTACCCGGTGAATGGGCAATTTCAATTCCCACCTGTTCACAGGATTGATTGACTCTCAATTCGGCTTGCACTTCCCAGCGAGAGGTTGCAAGTTCAACCGACTCGCGAGATGAATTTCGAAGGGCAACTGGCAGTCGACTGGCAAGCGCGCTGGATTTTCTTTCGGCTCCCTTTCGGAGGGATGATAGCCTTGGATCAGGCTTGATCCCTAATGTGTGTATCATATAGGTTTGCCTTTCCTGTCCCATATTCGAGTCCATCGGGGATGGATCCTCCGGGATAACCTCAATAGAAGTGATGGACTTCAAATCCGAGCTTCTAGCCTTGGTTACGCCACGAATGGTCGTCAGCGCTACCACCCGAGGAATGGAAATGACTCCGCTCCAGCCCTGTCGATGTCGAGGCCCATCGGGGAGATCTTCCTCTGTAATCCATCCGTACACAACCCTTTGGGACGTGATAGGATCCCAGAATGAATTGGCCGCATACAAGCAGCCATGATCGAAATGTCCACTGAAAGCATACTCTGCTAACACCTCGTCACTGCGGATTTCTGATCTTTGTCTGATGCACATCCAGAGCTGAGCACGAGCTTGTCGCTTGTATTGGGCCGAGCCTGGTGTGGTCCACGGAGTGCGCTCGGCCCGTAAGCAGCCTTCCGCGCCCATGATGGCGAATTCTCGACAATCACCTGCTTCATTGGCGAGTGTGACCAGGTTGCTCACTTCCCAGTTCACTCCGAAATCTCCAGACCAGCGCGACGGGTGAAAGTTCAGCCCGAGGTCGAGAAGCAGGCCTGTATATACCCATTGTCCGAGATTTGTCGGGTTGACCTTGTACACAAAGATTGCGGGCGTTCTGCCAACGATACCTCCCGCAACGATGCCCTTGACTTGCTCCTGATCTTGGGGGGTAGATCGCTCTGGAGTCGTCCGTTGGACTGCTGGCCAGGTCGTCAGATGAGGGTCTCTCCAGCCAGTGACGGATAAATGTGCTGGTGGACCAGTGAGAATCGGGTTGCACTTCTCCCGCTTCCATGTTAACCCGCCATCCTGTGAGACAGCCAGACTGAGTGACTCGCAGCCAGGAATATAGGGAAGTGTATAGTGGAGCGGTAAATGATGGACAGATGTATAGATTCCCGTCAATGATCCCGGGCTTCCCAATGGATCTGTCGCTTGAAGACATCCCGTAAACACTCCACAGCGGTCATACTCTGCTGATGGCGTCAAGGCTGGCTCAGGCAAAATCTTCCATGATACCAGATCTGTGGAGGTGGCGTGTCCCCAGGACATGTTGCCCCAGTCATTGCCATGGGGATTCCATTGAAAGAAGATATGGTATAGCCTAGTGATCGGGTCATATCCCAGTCCACACGGGTCATTCATCCATCCGCTAGGGGCAGTCAAATGGAAGGATGGTTTTGACACCGCCACTGCTGCGGCTTGACTATTCACAGAATGCTGCGATGCATCCGAGGTATGCTTCTCTCGTATCTCCGGCCCATGAGGGTCCTGAGCACTCAACAGGACAGACATTCTCTGAAACCTAGCTTTGATGGATCAGGTACGATTCCCAAGAACCGAGCATCCCAGGTAGAATGCAAATTGTCGAGAGGAATCGTATCAATCAGGCGTGGTGGACAAATTGTGTCAAACAACATGCCTCGGCTCATGGACGAACGATGAGAACAACTTGGGATAGCCGGGTAATTATACACTGAGCCCGACTGATTAGCCGGCGTGGCTTGCTTGTTCACAAAAGCTTTTGACTAGCGGCGGGGATCTCATGCAGCTGATGGCTTTTAGTTGGACTGTCCGTTCCTCTTGGCTTGCTTTTGCCGGACCTGTCAGATCCGATTTTGTGCACTTGCATATGACAGCAGCCTCTCTGTGGACGCACAGAAATCAACGGAGACTTCTCCGGTCCAAGCGGACCAGCAGATGATTCATTCAGTCGCTGGCGATTTGGCGACTTGGGCGGTGGATCGTCGGTGGAATCTCGGCAGTTGAGAGGCCGAAGTATAAGACTGGGAGTGATTGTTGGACATGCTCATGCAGACGCTATTCATGAAACACAGTATTCCATCTTCCACGACATATTCAGAATGTGTCTTTTCCCCAAGAACTGAAAAAAGAAAAAACAAACAGCATAATCTCCGTTTGATTCAACATGGACCAGAACACCACCACGAGATGCTCATCCACCGCGTTGGAAAAGCTCGGCCCGCTTTGAGAAACTTCGGCGAAACCGCATCTCCGCCAGAGAAAAAAAAATGTGCGTGAGAAATCGCCGAACGTCAACCACCGGACACGATCAGGTCTGGGGAAAGGATCCATAGCCCCGTTCTTGTTACAGCCCGCTTCTCCGTGGGGAAAACCCACTTGCATACTATCGCGACGCGCACGATGGGGCACGTCATGAAGCTCTAGCGCGAGTATCGACGACCCTGAGCAGAATGGCTGGAAACAGCTCAACGACTGTCCGAGCGCTTCCTGAGCAAGAGCCACACCGGGAAGAGAGGCCCGCCTTGTCGACAAATGGTGCGTCTGGTCTGCCATATGCTCCAATATCTAAACTCGGCTCCTGGACCGAGTCGATTCGGTCTATCATGACAAACTCGACCAAGGAAACCGTCGGAACAGCTCAGGTTGCGCATATCGACGGCGCATCTTGGGGCAAGAGTGCTGTGAATGCTCGCCTCATTTTTGCCTGCGTGGTCTTCTGTGCGGCGTCTTTTGTATTTGGATACGATGACAAGTTGATTTCGCCAGTGGCGGCGTTGCCTGCGTTTGTGAGTCGAGACTTGGCGGTGGACCTCCTGGGCTGGAGATGAACACCTGAACTGACTAATTCGGGGTGCTTTACCAGGTCGAGAAATATCAAGGTCCAAATCCGGCTACAGGCCGATTAGTGCTCACGGCGCGCAATCAAGATCTGGTATTCTCTCTGCCACTGATCGGGGCTGTTGTGGGAGGGCTGCTGAGTTCACCCTTGAACTACCACTTGGGTCGTAAATGGCCCCTGATTGCAGCATACATCGTGTCCATCGGTGGTGGATTACTGCAAGTCTTTGCCCCTAATCTCGGAGCCTTTGTTGGTGGCCGGTTCATCAACGGAGTTGCCATGGGCATTGCCATGGCTACAGCCCCACTATATTTATCTGATGTGCGATCTTCCTCCATTCAACTGGGCGATTATTGTTGGAAGTAGGTGGCGAAACACTGACTCTGGACATCTTTCACAGGTTGTGCCAGCTTCGATGCGCGGCCGGAGTGTCAGCTCCATCAATATCCTCAACCTCACATCCGGAGTCGTTGGCACCGTCATCGTATGGGGCACGCAAAAAATCGGCGGACGAGCATCCTACCAGATCCCTCTTGCCATTCAATCTGCCATTCCCCTGGTGCTTCTTCTCCTCACACTTTCAGCCCCTGAAAGTCCAGTCTGGCTAGTGAGCAAGAACCGCCTGGGCCAGGCCCGTATCAATCTCCGCAAACTGCGCGGATTCACCAACGAGCAAGTCGACGCTGAACTATGTCTGATGCAGCTCAGCGAAAAAGAAGCTCGCGAGCTGCGCGCCCAGGTCAAATTCTGGCACATCTTCAAACGCCAACACCTACGACGCACTCTTGTCGCAGGCTCCTTTTATTCTCTCAACCAAATCTCGGGTGTCATCCTATCCACGACATACACTACCGTCTTCCTCACCCAACTTGGCATCGGCGACCCTTTCTCCCTAACAATTATCGCGTCCTGCTGCACCCTCGCCGGTACAATCGCCGCGCCCCTAGTCATCGATCGCGCCGGTCGTCGACCCACGGCCTTTGTCGGAATGACTATTCTCTTCACTATCGACCTGATCGCCGGAATCCTGGCCTTTTTCCCTTCCAACAATCACGCCACTCTCGCCATCGCCGCCCTCTCTTTCATTTTCAACTTCTTCTGGGCTTCTTCCTTCTACTCGCTCTCCGCCCTGATGCCCGCGGAAATGGTCACCCCCAAGCTCCGCCACCACACCATGTCCTACACCATCGCCTGCCAGGGTCTCACCGCAGTAATCACCACCCTGGTCGTCCCGCAATTGACCTCTGCAGATGCGGCAGGTCTAGGAGCAAAGCTTTATCTTGTCTTTGCGGGCTGCATGGCCGCAATCATGGTCTTCTTCTATCGTTATATGCCCGAGACAAAGGGTCGCACATTTTTCGAAATTGACGAAATGTATGCTGCCAAGATACCGGCCTGGAAGTGGAGGTCCTATCGACCGTTGAGTGAAGCAAGGGCTGTGACTGCAGCGGTTGGGTCCGAGAAGACGTAGTCTCTCCCCACCCTTTAGTAAGTTAGTACATATGCCCGGTTAGGGCTACCGTGTACTTGTATGATTCAGTGATTTGATTAGCGGTTATACCACGTTAGCAAAGCTACACGTTCGTGTCCATTAGTGACGCCTTGTCCTTTTATTTCCACAATTTCTGTTTTTCTTTTGGTAAATCTTCCAAGCTGTACGTATGCGTGTGTGTTCGTGAGATCATCATTCCCCTCTCAGTTATCAGATTGATAGACCGGGACGGCTCCCGGGTACTACTACTCTACTAGGTACCTGTATGCATTTTGAGTAAATTGGCCCAACTCCGTTGGATATCAAAGTCTGAAAATATTCCAGATTTCCCGGACACTACACAGGGAAGTACTGGTGCAAGAATCCTCAAATTCTAAAACTATTAGCAGACTTTCAAGTTCACAGTCGGACCCTTGAACGCAGATAATCTCGTCAACGGAAGGCCAAGGTCAAGCCCATGGGGTAGGTGACGGGAGAAGATCTTCATCCAGCTACAACCTATGAATGCCAACATGCAACTGTCTCCGGACAGAGAAATACTGCATGAGTATTTTCATTAGAACTCAGAGATATAGCACTGAGGCGAGATTAAGATTAAAAAAAATAAAATGTACATAAGTATACCCACAAGCCAAACCTCAATAGTGTGCATCAAGCTGTATCCATAACATTTGAACAGGACTGGCCTGGCAAACGCAGAAGAAGAAGAGGCTGAAACCAGTATAAATCACTCCAGAATACACATGCCTAACCTGAAGGTTACAATCATCAACATCACGTCGTGTGTCAGTGGTCTCGCCCTTTTTCTTTCAGTCAATGTATGACAATGCAGGAGAGAAAAAAAAAGGAGGCGCACTGGTAAGAGCAACAGGAAAAGCAAAAAAAAGAGGCAATGCGAGGGAGGTCGGGACGAATGATCGCCAGGCGCGAGAGCTAGAAACTGTGAGATTTGCTCGATATCAGATGTATGCATGCAAAGAGTGAGCCTATGCGTCAAAAATAGTATATGCCCTGGTATGCCTATCGGAGCGCAGAGTTTGGCGATTTGACCTCCAGACACGGTCTGTTGTAGATGGTGTGTGGTATGTAGGGTATGCGGGAATACTTCAGTCAGACGTCTATCGCGACCGCGACCGCCACTTCCAAAATTTCCAGCCTGAAATACCGGTGGACCCATCGCGTTGGTAGATGCGCCAATAGTACACAGGAATGCCCGTGATGATGAATGCGACCACGATGAGGGTCTGAAGCGGTTCGGCAATCACCGCACGACTGAGAAGGAACAAGCTGACGCAGCAGAAAATGATCGGAGTCGTGATCCAGGTGCGGTAGGGCCTTTCGAGACGGGGTTCGCGAATGCGCAGAACAATCAACCCCAACACGGTCACGAAGTAAAAAGTATATCCGGCAACGCCGTAGAATGTAACGAGGGTGCTGAACTCTCCAACGCAGATGTAGACCATGACCAAGCCAGCATTCAGAGCCATGGCATTGATCGGTGTAAAGCCCAGGCCTGTCTCGTCGCCGAATACGCGAGATAGAGACCGTCGGGCCCATGAGCGTCGACGGAGACGGCCGCCAGCAGGGGGGGCTGGCGTTGATGAGTTGCCCAGACCAATCCGGGAAAAGAAAGAGGGCAAGTAGCCTTCTTTGGCTGCGGCGTAGACAAGGCGGCCGCTGGTGAAAGTGGTAGCATTCAGAGCACCGAAGCAACTGGCTCCCACCACGAGTGCAAGAACAAGAGCACCAACGGGGCCAAAGACCTTGCGGCCGAACTGCACAGCGATGGTGTTGCTGGCTTCGATGGTTTCATGGGGGAGGACAAGGAAGTAAGAGACGTTGGCCATCAGATAGCAAAGAATGACCAGTGGCATCGCCGTGTGAATGACCCTTGGGAGATCCCTATTGGGATTCTTGAATTCGCCGGTAACATAGTTGGTCTGTTTTCGAAAAAAAAAAAAAAAAAAGTCAGTATGAAAGGAGAGTGCCCTTGCGTCCACAAGAGAGAGAGAGAGAGAGAGAGAGAGAGAGAGAGAAAGGGGTCGAGGGGATTGCGCACATTGTCCCATCCATCAAAAGCCCAAAGTCCAGCGTACAGCGCCACGGCGAAATCCGAAATCTCGGTATTCGTCCCTTCGAACCAGCCATGCGTCTTCCATTCCTGATTGGCAGCTCCCTTGGCCGAGAATCCTGTGATGGCGACCACGATACCAGTGATCGTCACACCCAACAGTGCCACAAATTTGAAAAACATGAAGAGATCACCAATGCGAGTGGCAATCTTCGTGGAGATGCAGTTGAACAAAGTGACCGCAATCATGCCTCCGAGTGCGACTCCCTTGTTGATCCATGGGTTGACGTGTTCCACGTCAGCCCCCACAAATGCACGCACAATATACTCGCCAAAGATAATTGAGATGATGGCCGCTGAGCCCGGTTTTAAAACCAGAACTGCGCACCACGTGAAAAGAAATCCCGGTAGCTCGCCAAAGATTTTGGACAGATAGACCTGGGACCCGCCATTCAGGGGGATTGCACCGCCCAACTCGGCATAACTTGCAGCTCCAGTCCAAGCCAACAAGCCCGCAATGGCCCACACGATGAGCGCCGCACCGGGTGACCCAGCATTGGCGTTGACCTGGGACGGCGAGGAGAAGATACCCGATCCGATAATCAGCCCCACGATCAAAGACAGACCATTTAGATAAGTCAATGTTTTGTTCCGTTCCAGCGAACCATTTGCGCCCGAGCGATCCAGCGCCGATGGCGTCCCTAGCGGCGCATATCCGGTCTGTGTTTGCGACAAGGGAAACAAGTTGCGGCCAAAGTCAAAAGCGGACGAGACCGAATATGACCGGAGATGACGCGGGCGGCCGGTCTCGAGAAAGACATCTCCTTGTTCGCCAGCGAGCGGATCTTCATCTTCCAGAGAAAGCTTGCGCGACGAAGAGATTCCGTCTGGCGATGACGAGCGTGAAGAGCCCCCGACGGAAGCGGGCGAAGAGGACGCGAGGGAGGCAAGTTCAAGTGAATCTCGAGGTGCAGCTAGAGTGCCATTTCGCGGATCGGAGGCAAAGGCACGGTTCGACATATCTCTTTGAAAGCGGTATCCCCCCAAGGTGGAAAATCGAAAGATCGAAAACCGAGAGAAGAATCGTGGTGGGACACGAGGGAGCTGTCAGGTCGAGATGAATGACGAAGGGGAAAATCCGAGGGGTTCTCAAGATGAGCCAACCAGTCTCTCCATCGTTAGACTGCGAAAAAGAAGCACTGATGTTGTCAGTTATTTCCAGGGGTTGCTCAGCGCAAAGGCGACAGAAAGAAAGAATTGGTTCGTGTGGATGTCCACAAGCTTCAAAGAAAATGATCCAAAAGGCCTCGCCAAGGGGAGGCGGAAGAAGGAGGTGTCGATCATCCAATCGGCAGTTCGAAAGTGGTCCGACTCAATTTCCCTTTCCCCGCGGTCGTCGACTTTCCGAATGGCGTCTCGTCGGTGATTCTCTTGATCGCCTAATTTCCAAATCCTTAACAGCACATACTCTGCCCATGAAATCGTCAATACCTGCATTGCGCTGCCGCTGCAGCAGGTCGACTCTGCAGTCAGCCGGTACACGCCCACGCCGCTATGCATCTACCACCACCAGCAACGCCTCCTCCTCCGCTTCCTCCTCCGCAAAGCCAACACCTCCATCGACTAGGACTCGCTGGCTAGCAATCGCCTTCGTCAGCATCGCAGCTGCCAGTGCAGGCGCCTATCTTCGATCTCAGTCGTCCGATCCTTGCAGTCTTAACCCAGACACCTTCACCAAGTACAGCCTCGTCTCACGAGAGCCCGTCTCCACCTCGAGCAGTCTGTTCACTCTGCGGCCCAAATACCACAACAGCAGTAACTATGACATCTACGAGGAGGCATGGCGGTCGGGGGTATGGAGTGTGATGTTCAAGCAGCCCCAGCTGCAAATCGGCCGTGAATACACTCCACTGCCGACAACGGCCGCAACCGGGTTGTCGGTCGACGAGGAAAATGAAGGATACCTACGGTTCTTCATCCGCAAAGATCCCTTTGGGGAAGTGTCAAGGTATTTGCACACTCTCGAGCCGGGCGCGGATATTGAATTGCGCGGCCCCAAGATTGAGTGCGCAATCCCGGAGGAAACCCGGGAGATTCTGTTTGTCGCGGGCGGGACAGGAATCGCGCCTGCGTTACAGGCGGGATATTCGCTGCTCAATCGGACAACGAGGGAGAATCGTCCCAAGATCCATATCATCTGGGCTAGTCGATTGAGGGCAGATTGTCTAGGTGGGGTCAGTGATACACCAAAGACTGCGGCGCAATCATCGGCAAGCCGATCATGGTTCTCGGGTTGGTTCGGTTCGTCATCCAGTGCTGAAAAGGCCGAAGTGGTTGCGACGGCATCTCAGCAGCAAGAGCCTTCTTTGATTGTGCGGGAACTGGAAGCGCTCAAGTCACAGTATCCCGGGCAGGTAACGGTGGACTACTTCTTGGACGAGGAGAATCGATTTATCGGCAAGAGTGACCTGGCTCGCTTTGTCAAGCCCGTCAGTGGAGGCGAGGACCAGGACATTCGCAAGCTGATTCTGGTCTCTGGCCCTGAGGGTTTCATCGGTTATATGGCCGGTCCCAAAGTGTGGGCGCAAGGCGCAGAACTTCAGGGTCCCTTGAAGGGGATCATCAAGGAGCTGGATCCTAAAGGTTGGGCGGTTTGGAAGCTGTAAAATAACAATTTCCGGCACACGAAATATTCTATTTGGGGAATCATGTGTATCATATTATACGTTTCGCTAACATGTACCGACTGTAAACAATGGAGCGTATTGATAACAACAGTCGTGTGAGAAGGGCACGTAAGTCTGAAATTGCCACTGCTCACATCAGTTGGGAAAGCCTCTGATACTAGAAAGTCCGCCCTGACTGAATAATCTTTTTTGGCTGTCTCAGCTCATAAAGTCACTTTTGAGAGAAAGCTCATGCTTTGGGGGCCCTCAGCTCGATCACTGCTCTGCAGCAAAGTTTTCCAGGTATTCGACCAACTTTTGAACGTTTTCAAGGGGCACAGCATTGTAGTTGCTCGCACGCATACCACCAACGCTGCGGTGGCCCTTCAGACCCTGGAGCGAACGCTTCTCAGCACCGGCAATGAACTCTTTTTCCTTGGCATCGTCCCCGCCACAGACACGGAAACAGATGTTCATGCGGCTACGGACGGCCTTGTCAGGAATAACCTGATAGACCTGGGGGTATTTGTCCAAGGCGCCGTAGATGAGTTCGGCCTTTTGGTCGGCAATCTTCTCCTGACCGCCAACCTTCTGGGCACCGAAGGTGTCTACGAGATCACCCATCACCTTGCCAGCAACCCAGAGGTTGAAGATGGGGAGGGTGTTGTAGAGGGAATTGTTTTTGGCAATGGTGGCATAGTCGAGCACAACGGGGCCAGGAAGACCTCCAATGTTCAGTCGGTGCAGCAAAGCCGGAGGGGGTGTGGCAGTCTGTGGGGGCAAAAGATCCTTGCGAACAATGACAATGGTGATACCGGTGACACCGATGTTTTTCTGGGCACCGCCCTATAGTCACATCCATTAGTTTTGCCCGCAAAAAAGAAAACAAAAAAAATTAGGGCTCAGAACTCTGGGTAGTGACGAAACTTACGAAAATCACGGCGTACTTGCTGACATCGACCTTTCGGCTGATGAAGTTGGAGCTCATATCAGAGACAATCAGGCGCTCGTCCTCAGCATCTTGACCCTGGGGTTCTAGCGCCTTGGGGAATTCTGGGAACTCCACACCATCCACGGTCTCATTGTCGCACATATAGACGAAGGCAGAGCCCTTGCCACCCTCCCGCTTGGTGGGAGTCAAAGACCAAGTGTCTTCAGCAGGGATTTTGCCAAACTTGCCGCCATTGGCTTTGCGAGCATCCACCGCAACATTGACATACTTGGAACCGAGCAGCCGGGCAGCTTCCTGAGAAGCCTTGAGGGACCATGATCCCGTCACCAGGTAATCAAGCTTCAATTCCTCATCAACTTCCTTCTGTAGCCTTTGGAAAACCAATTCATCGATCTTGGCCTTGTCGGCATCCGGGTTGGCCTTGCTCAACTCGGCCTCTGCCCGGCGACGGCGGCGTTCGATCCAAACTGGGACAAGATTTTGCACAACGGCACTGAATTCGCCACTGCCACCAGCTTGCATAAAGAGGATTTCATAGTTGTCTGGAATATCAAGGAGAGTACCAAGATGGGCCTTGGTATCGTCGAGGATCTTGTTCGCGGTGGGGGAGCGATGTGAGATTTCTCCCAGGCCGAGACCGGAGTGGTTAAAATTGACAAAGGCCTGTCCGGCAGCCTCGACAACAGGCGTAGGCAAAGGAGCCGGGCCAGCTCCAAAATAAGAGACTTCTTGCCTGGACGGCATTTTGTGTGTAGGTTGAAAGGTGGGATGGGAGGTGTTACAGAAAGGAAAAGGAGGGAGCGGGGAAAGAAAGTGCAAGTACAAAGTGTCGAGTCATCGGTGGATCGCGCGGGATTGCGCCGCAATCGAAGTGGGGTCAGCCTTAAGGAGTCATCGAGTGATGTAGTGCAGGTCAACACTGTTGTCACTTGTCAGTGACTCGATACTGTGTCGATATCACCTCCTGATAAATAAAAAACTATCTCATTTAATATATATATATATATATTTTTCCTCAATGTGTTTGCTGCGTTCCTCCTCGAGGCTACTTGACAAGCTGCTCCAAGGAGCATAGAGGGGAGGTACCATGACAAGCACCGGTGGAGGGGCATTGGCCAGATGTGCCTGGCTGCATGTACCTACGCAAGATACTCGAGAACCCGACAGTCAGCCCATAACACTGGGCAGTCTTTCAAACGCCGTACCACCTCAAATAGTCATCATCATCCACGTAGAGCAAGATATGATCTAACAGAGCTCAGGGTAGAGAGATACACGGTATCGATCAACTCATCTGGTTGGGTTGAAGGCGCAGTAAGCCATCTCATACCTCCAGTCTGGAGCTTGAAGGAAGACAGACTTGCTGCAGGCTGTCCAGCACCTGTGAAGCTACGTATTATTCAAGTTGATGTATATCGGCAAAAATTCCGACCAAACGGTAGTAAGAGCTGCTGCGTATCTTTCTGCTTCGCCGGAGACTCTCTTGATCACTATCTAGAGGCTGGCAGGTTTCTTTGAGTCGCCCATTCGAAAATTTCCTTTTTTTATTTTTTTCTATATTACCAGATTGGGTATACACAGAGCACTAATTGGAATGCGCCATATTGTAACAGGACCACAGGCAGTGCTTTGCCTCACGATCGAATGCTTCATAGTTTGTACTACGCTGATAGAGTGCAAGGTAATAGGTTAGGCCCTGCATTGTTTTTTTTTTCTTATACAGGTAATATGTCCTCGTGAATCAGTTTCGAGGCATTTTGCTTCAATCATGTGAGCATTTTCCGACCACACAAGAGTGGCGTTGAACTCGATTTTCTTGCCAATGGAGATAAATTGATGTGACTTATGATCAGAAATCTAGTAAGCCACAGAATTATATAAATATAAAGTGCACATAAGCCATTTATCTAACACTTTTCGCTTCTCCTCGTCTTGGCTCTCTAGAGCTAAACACCCGATGTCGGCCTGAAGAGCTTCTGATCACATGATCTAGCAGTGCAGTGGGCGCTCACGTCATCCAGCTTACAGCCAACCAGAATGAAGATGAGTCACCTCACTCATCCCCCGGCCGCTCATTTGCCGAAAGCCGGGGAAACAATTTCGAGAATCGTCCCAGTTGTTGAGTCAAGGAAACACAGAGCATCATGACTGTAAGTATGAAAACAAAACTTTTGCGCCTTATTCACTTGACCTGAACTAAATCATCTGTCCAATGCAGTCCAGATTGATGCCGTCGGGCCGCCAGGCCATGCGCAGCCCTTTCCGATCCTTACGCCGAACCTTTGCGACATCTCGAGCCTTTCTGCAGACCTTCAACTCTCAACAGGGCTTTCATTCTCAGCTCGAGACGATCGCTCCGGAGATTCTTTCATCACTTTCCTCCAAGTCTGTGCCACAGACATTGACCGAAAAGATCGTTCAGAAGTACTCTGTCGGACTCGCCAAGGACAAGTATGTCCAATCCGGAGACTATGTGACGATTTCTCCCCATCGCTGCATGACCCACGACAACTCATGGCCCGTCGCGTTGAAGTTTATGTCAATTGGTGCATCCAAGATTCATAATCCCGATCAGATTGTGATGACACTAGACCATGACGTGCAGAACAAGACCGAGAAGAACCTCCAGAAGTACAAGCAGATTGAGGACTTTGCCAAGCTTCATGGAGTTGAATTCTATCCTGCAGGGTATGTGATATCCATGTATCTGACACGCACAAGCAAATTCTTATAATAATACCCCATCACAGACGAGGCATTGGTCACCAAATCATGGCTGAAGAGGGCCTGGCCTGGCCGGGAACCCTGTGCGTTGCCTCCGATTCTCACAGCAACCACTACGGTGCGCTCGCCTGTTTGGGTACACCAATTGTGCGAACGGATGCTGCCAGTGTCTGGAGCACTGGTCAGACTTGGTGGCAGGTGCCTCCAATTGCCAAGATTAACCTGACTGGTGTGCTCCCCGCCGGCGTTACTGGTAAGGACGTGATTGTGGCCCTTTGCGGTCTTTTCGACAAGGACGATGTCTTGAACCACGCCCTCGAATTTGCCGGCTCTGAGGAGACTATGCACAGTCTGCCAATTGACAGCCGTATGACCATTGCCAACATGACCACGGAATGGGGTGCACTTTCAGGCCTATTCCCCATGGACGATGTGCTCAAGGGATGGATGAAGGGCAAAGCTACTCTGGCTGCAATGGGCCTGGCTGATGGTCCTTTCAAGAGCACTGCCGCTCAACGTTTCACCCATGAGGCCATTGAAGAGCTCTTTGCCAACCCGGTGACCGCAGACAAGGGAGCCAAGTACTCCAAGGAACTCTTCCTGGACCTCTCCTCCCTGACCCCATACGTTGCCGGTCCCAACTCGGTCAAAGTTGCTACTCCCCTGAGTGAGCTGGAGGCCGCTGATATCAAGGTCAACAAGGCTTATCTCGTCTCGTGCACCAATTCTCGTGCATCAGACATTGCCGCCGCCGCCCGCGTCTTCAAGGAGGCTGCCGAGAAGAACGGTGGCCAGACGCCCAAGATCGCCGAGGGCGTCCAGTTCTACATTGCCGCCGCCTCCATTCCCGAGCAGCTGGCTGCCGAGGATGCAGGCGACTGGCAGGTTCTTGTCGATGCAGGTGCCACTGTCCTTCCCGCCGGCTGTGGTCCTTGTATTGGTCTGGGTGCGGGTCTTCTTGAGCCTGGTGAGGTTGGTATCAGCGCCTCGAACAGGAACTTCAAGGGTCGCATGGGCTCAACTGATGCCAAGGCCTACCTGGGCTCGCCCGAAGTCGTAGCCGCCAGCGCTCTCAGCGGAAAGCTCTCGGGTCCTGGCTGGTACAAGACCCCCGAAGGCTGGACTGGTGTGAAGCGTGGCGAGGGCGACGGTATTGCCGAGGAAGATCGCATGCTCACCACCGAAGAAGCTCTGGAGAAGCTTCTCGGCCAGCTCGATGACTTGGTGGCGGATGGCGAGAAGAAGTTTGCTCCCGAGACCGCTACTGAAACCCAGATTGAGCCATCCGAGCCCGAGTCATCAGAGACTGCCTTGACTGACGTTTATCCCGGGTTCCCGGAGCGCGTGTCTGGAGAAATCGTCTTCTGCGACGGAGATAACATCAACACCGACGGTATCTATCCCGGTAAATACACGTACCAAGACAACGTCCCCGTCGAGACCATGGCCCAAGTCTGCATGTCCAACTACGATACCGAGTTTTCCAGCATTGCCAAGGCAGGCGACATTCTTGTTACCGGCTACAACTTTGGCTGTGGCTCATCTCGCGAGCAAGCTGCCACCGCCATCCTGGCCAAGGAGATCCCCCTCGTCGTCTCCGGCAGCTTTGGCAACATCTTCTCCCGCAACAGTATTAACAATGCCCTGATGGGACTGGAAGTGCCTCGTCTGGTCAGCCGTTTGCGCGAAACTTTTACCGATGCCGAGGGCAAGGCTCTGACCCGTCGCACGGGCTGGACCTTGACTTGGGACGTACGTCGCAGCCAGATTGAAGTTCAGGAGGGCCCCAGCGGTTCCAAGTGGACCCAGAAGGTCGGCGAGCTGCCTCCCAATGTGCAGGAAATCATTGCCAAGGGTGGTTTGGAGAAGTGGGTGAAGAATGCCATTGAAGCGTGAATCTGCCGAGGGAGGAAGAAGAACAAAGTGAAGACGCTCCTTGACCTACTGCAGATATAATCTGCGGTAGAACCCAGAGCTGAAACCACACACACCCCCAAAAAAGAAAAGAACAAAAGAAAGAAATTGTGTTTGGCGTCTCTTTTCGTCGTGATACCCGAGCTTTGGTTTGAGAGAAGAAAAAAAAATTAGATGCCTGCGCGGATCTACGTTGGAGATGTGAGATAGACAGAATCCATTTTATGTATGAGTACGGTACCAATAAAAATGTTCTGTATCATGCAAGTGAGATTGATTTGCGATGCATTCTTGAATTCTGGTGTGCAAGAAAAGGCCCCAGTCCGTGATGTCTGCCTGATAGGTAGTAATTTATCGTCTATGATTCAAGATGCATTTACGGTGTCGGCGTCTAGGGTCCAAGTTAGACTGGAAACTATCAGGAGAAATGGCGTGCCCGGGTCTAGTCATCGAGAATTGCCCTACCAGGTAGTCTCAATATCAATTACCAGGGAGGATGGATCCAGTATACTACACATCGAATCTAGTAACATTTAGTCGTAGGGACTCATAGGAGTCCGGTAGATCGTGGGTAGTAGGGAGTAGGTACTGGGTAGGTATAAAGTGTGCCACGGTACAGTACTTGTGGATTCGATTGAACGGGTCCTACCTATTCGTCCTACTATTGATATAGTCAGGCCAACTGTACAAAACCTCGGATCGTTCTCTCCCTAGCGGGATTGGATTTATAGACGAGTATCAACCCCCTAATGTACCTACCTATCCTGTTCATGAGACTGCCATATTCAAACTGATCAGCAGGCGAACCTAATACATAGCGGAATGAAGATCAAACTCTGCTTTGGAGCTCGCTATTGTGTTGCACTGTACGACTTATCCAATGGACTTGTTGGAAGCCATGCATAAGCCCGTGGAGTTTGTATTCATATTTGAGGGTCCCATCCAAGTTTTTTATCCAGTCAATTCATCGAAAATTACGGCCTAGCCAAGATGACCACAGCTCGGGCTATCATCATAGTACCTCGCCTCGTGTTTAAAAAAACTCCCAACAATGGAGCAAAAGAGTGGTAATTTCTCGCAATCTTCACTCGCCAGCCTCAGCCTTCATCAAATCCCACCTCAAGTCTCCCCGGCAGGCGTAGCTGATTCCTCATCTTCAGCTTGACACTTCCAGGTCACAAAAACCACATAATACTCTTCCATTTCCTCCGGCAACCCAGAACGAGGCCCATCTCCAATCGTGTACGGCCTCAAAACCGGTCTTTCGGGCACAGTGCGGTCCTCCCACGCCGCGACAGAAGGGCCCTCACCCATCCTTGCGCTGAGGTTCACGCGCGCAAATTGCGGGACCAGTGCCGATCGCTTCGTTCCCTGACATTTCAATTCATTCTCCGTCGCACCCACCCATGTATACGCCTGAACGGACTTGGGCTCGGGGACTAGGTAGATCATTTCACTCTTCCATGGGCGATGGCGAAGTGGGAACCTCCAGTGCAAGGCTCGTTGAATGATATCGTCGAGTTGATCACGTTTACGCATGACCGTTTCGAACTCGATGGTGAGTTCTTCCAAGCTGGGCATGGTGACAAATTGCTCACCCCAGGGCCTCTTCATGGGAAATGAAGGCCGTGAGTCTGGTGACATTTCGGCCGGTGGAGACGGAGCTCGGGAAAAGATGGTACGGCCAACGCGGAAGGGGTCTATACCGAGAGGTTGGTCGTTTTCCCAGAACCACCAGTCCGTGTGGCGGAGGGTGATTGTGAGGGTCCGGGGGGAGATCTTGATCGTTTCTGTTCGTCGGACTTTCGGCACAGCGATCGAGAAGGAGAGATCCGACGTTGAAAATTGAGGTGAAGAAGACGAAGATGTTGGAGGGCTAGAGGAAGTGGGCGATCTGGTAGTCTTTGATTCATGACCAGAGCCATCGGCGGCGCCTGCTTCCTGAGCTTTGTCCTTGTCTCGACGGACAATCTCGACTCCGTTCCAAACGGTGGACCAGGTCTTGTCCTCAAGAAAGAATTGCTGAGTGAAGAAATGCAGGTGCTGCACTTGGGCTCGCTGCTTGGGAGTCATTTTGGCGAAATACCTCAGCGGAGACGAAGCATCTTTGACATGTGGCGGGCCACGGTAGAACCAGAAGGTGTGTTCACTGACCGCGGGTGGGAGCAGGGAGGCTTCATTGTAGATTGCCTGGCATGTTTGAAGAAGAGACGTCAGGATGCGCTTTGGTTGATTGTAACCGGGTCGAAAGTAGAAAGCGTTGCCCCGATACGGCGCGCTTGTGCTTGTGCTCTGGCCACCGTCGTGGCTCGCACCTGATGCCTTTGTGTCGGACCACGGCAGAACCCCCGAATATTCGAGAGAAAAGGTGTAGATGCGATTGCGAACCTCTGCTGGTAGAACGGTAAAGAGGGGACTGGCATCCTGCTTGATCTCCGGTAGTGATGGCTCTAAGTCGGGGAGATTACCTGTCCCAAATAGCTCCGCGGGATCCATCGGTCGGAAACGAGGCCGGAGATCGTGCATGTTAATCGACACACTGATACTCCAAAACAGTGCTCTTGGTAGGCCTGTGGAGAGACTGGGCGTGGATTGTGGAGATGGATCAAGTCTCGGATATGGGACCACCAGCCTTGAACGTCTAGATCTGAAAGCCAACCTAAACCTTATATGCGTTTGGAGTCTGGCGGGGAAGGGCGAGCCGATCTCAGTACGGGTTGAACTTTTGAATGAGCCAGTAATAGCGCTCTTGAATCTGAGGATGTGTGGCAAGCGACCCGTGAACTTCAGGGGGTTTCATTTTCCTGTGACCAGGTTGCAACTGGTTTGCAAGTCAGTGCTTTTGGCGGGGATTCAACCGGACTAATCTCCGTAGCAGGTGGAACTTGGAAACAGAGCAGATCCATCCAGCCACCTGGTGACAGCTTGGGAATGCCCCGCAGAAGTTGCCGCCCCCGAGTCAAGAATTGGAACTCACTTGTACAATGTTGACGACCGAGCTATCCCAGTCATGAGTATCAGTGGGAAGTCCAGCGAATAGCCTTATCTTGTAGCTGAGTACATGCAGCACTAAGTGGGAGGGAGTCGGAGCCAGAATATGTGTACTGCAGTACTGTACTGAATTGGCCGGAACGAACAGCGTATCCTTGTTGTGGAAGCACTCGTGCAGGTCTCCAGAACGTGGGTTGCAGGTGGAGACGCGCTGGTTTAAGCCGCGAGTGGGCCAGGAGGCCCTCGTCAGTAAAATGGAATGAGAGCCATATAACAGTCAAAATCACAACAATGTAGGCAGGAGGTTTCCACAACCGTCAAGACAGTCCTTCAACTTGAAAATTCACATAGTTTGATAATGGATGATCAAGGGGATGTCTTAATTGATGGAAGATGAGAAAGGCGTCGTGATCGAAGCTCAGTGCGCTTGGATGATCGTGCACTGCCCTCCCGCGTTTAGTGGTCGAGAAGTAAGTCAGGGGAGCCCTAGTAGCATAGGTCGTAAGATAAAAGTGCGTGACATGGTCTTTTTGCTTCGGCAATTGCCCTCATGGAGGAGCGAAGAGAGCCTTGGTGTCTCGACGTGCCCGATGATTGCCATTTAAACCAAAAGATGAAAGTTCAACGGTTGAGTTGACAAGCACATGATTGCACGGCACGTGTTCAAATCGAGTTAAGAGCCGCCATCGACACAATATGTCAAACCGTTTGATCCATTCTTCTTTCTTTCGCATCGAGCTCAAATTGAATCCTTCCGATGTCTTCTGGGTGAGACGCCCGCGAAGGAGATGCAGATTGATGTCTTGTACTTGGGCATATATGTGCTCACCAAGTGTTGATGCTACACGAAGCGCAGAGAAAGGACATGCTGGAAGCTCTGCCTCGACAGCGGAACAATCTGGAGTGTTTAGAGCTAGGACTCGTCTGGTATCAATTTGACTGACTCAAAATCGCAGGTGCCGTCTGAATCTGTACCCGTGGTCAATTCCAGAAACATAGAGTGGCTAGGCTGCACAGGGATAGCACTCCCCACCTATATACGTAGTTCACCTATACGACTGTCTATCTACCACATAAACTCTGATCATTACATGAATTAGAGAGTCAAATGCCCAAGAGATCAATTGAATTGCATGCGGAACATAAGGTGTCTATTTGTTGAATTATATAACCTGAGTCATCTTTCTGGCACCAGCAGATAGATCTTGACTCAAATTGATGTTGAATACATGATACAGTACATCTATGCCAGATGTGGAATCGGATAAATGTCGAATGAAGGGAGAGGGTTTGAAATGCAAGTCAGCGAGCTCGTAGTAGAACCCTTGGGTTCTTGGGTTCGTAATGCAAAAATTGACACGATCAAGAGTCGGCTTGCGATGAAGTAAAAACATTGCAGACAGTGCGCAACTTGGTCAACATCTCTTGCCATTCACCTTCGGCCGTGCTCAAAGTGGTAACAGCGCCACCGGCGCCGATTTTCCAAGTCTGATGACTCTGTGGCGGAGATTCTTGCCCCGGTGTATGTGTGAACGCAGTCCGAATCAGAACCGAGAAACTGCCACCGCCGCCAAGATCAAGATAACCCATGACCCCGGAGTAGATGCTACGTTTCCGCGATTCGATACGACGGAGATGCACGCACGATCGCTCTTTGGGGGCGCCCGTCATCGAACCAGGTGGAAGGCAACGCTGGAGCGCCGCGAGACCGTGCACGGCCATATTCGACGAATTTGCTTGTGACAAGTGTCGCACGGCATAACCCGGTCGTTCCGGTCGGACTTCGCCCTTGACGTGTGTGATCATCTGATAGACTCGGCCGTGGTCCTCGACTTCAAGAAGTTTCTCGACATGAACGCCGCCGGACCCGCAAATACCGTAAAGATCATGGCGGATCAGATCGGCGATCATCAAGTTCTCGGCCATTTCTTTCGTAGTGCCAAGAATTTCTCGAGCTTTTTCCATGGTCATCTCGGGAGTTTTGCGGACGGTGCCTTTCATGGGCTTCATTTCAAGCATGGACGTGCGGTCCCAGTTGAGGAAACATTCCGGACTACTGCTGGCGATCTTTGTGCGGCCAAGGTCGGCAAATGCGCTGAATGCGGCTGGGTTGTAGGTTCTGAGCTTTTTGTACAGTTCCCAGGGGAAAATAGCTTGATCTTCCTCTGTGGTAGGGGTAGGCAGTGTGATCGAGGTTTCCGATGTGAGGCATAACTCGTATGATTCACCTGCTTCAAGCTCGGCTTTGCAGTCGTTGATTTTTTGTTTGTATGCCTCTTCTTGTGGAAATGTGAACCGCACATCTCGCAGGATCGAATCCAGGAATTGGGAATCAACAGCTTCGCTGCTTAAATGAGATGATGACCCCTCCTGCAGTAGTCGTAATGTCTCGTCTAGCCAACCACCAGGCATGCCATCCGCGTCACGAGTCGATTGTACAACAACACTCGCAGTCTCATTATCAATGACAATACTCCTCTCACACCACAAGAGACTAACATCGGCCGGTGCCTCCTCGCTGGCGTGAGATGATGAAGGACTCCCTGAGGGAGCAGGCTGCGGAGAGCCCTTCGGATGAGGTAGACAAGCCAGCCCCAACTCATAGGAGAAGTATCCAAGAAAGCCGCCCCAAAATGGTATCTGCGAGCAGCCGGAATTTACTTTCTTCCTCTCCATCAAATGACGAAGGGAATCCCATATTTGATTCAATGTGAACGAGGCTTCGACAACTGCCGGTTCAGCGCCACCGACTTGATGCATAATCAATTTTTGAGACTCAACTCGATATTCGAACCGCCAGGAGCCAGAACTGGGGATAGAGATAATGTTGTAGCGCCCATTGGACTGAAATAGCACAGTCGGGGATCCGGGCTTGTTGAAAATCTCGCTGATTGACTCCGCAGTTAAGCTCTTCAGGGGCAACGATCGATAAGTCGAAGATGGAGATGTTGACAAGCTCCATGTCAACATGTGCTGTGCGATATCGGGGAGAGAACTTGTGTCTTCGCTTGTCGTGATCATTCTTTCAGACAACTTCCCATACCCTCCTCGCCCTGCAAGCTTATTGTATGTGAGGGACTTATGCCACCAACTCAGTAGCAGTTTCTTGCATGCCTCCTTTTCTGATTTGCATGATTCAGGATGAAATTGGACGCCCCAGAACGGCTTTTGGCGATGACGAACTGCCATTGCAATTTCGGTCGTGGACCCTGATTTCAGCTCGAGTGGTAGCCATGCCAGAAACTCTAAATCCTCCGATTGCACTCCTCGCAGACCAGTGGATTTGTCCAGATTGGCATAGAGTGAGTGATACAGTGTGACCTCCACATCGGACAGACCCTCAAAAATGTCTTTGGCCGCTGAGGAGATATGGCGAACCTGGCCATGGAGAGGGTAAGGCAAACGCTCAATCGGCACACCATGGTGTAGACACAAACTCTGGAACCCCAAGCAGATACTAAACACTGGAAGAAGCTCGCCATCTTGCAGATTCCAGATATCTCGCATGATTCCAACATCCTTGGGTAGATTCGGGTCTCCTGGACCGGGACCCAACACAACAGCATCAAAGTGTCGTAGGAATCCATTCATGTCTCCCCTTGGCCACTCTGAGTCAATTGTCATGACGGTGACCTGGGCGTGCAGGGTCTCCTCGAGCATGGCGACCACATTGTAAGAGAATGAATCGTAGGCATCAACATAGAGGATACTTTTCAGGAAAGAATCGTCTACTGCAGTAGAATACGACGAGGAGGTCGTCTCTGCTTCCCAAGTGCCGAGCAGTGGCGCCATCCCGGTAATTTTTTGAGTCACGAGCTTGAGACGGTGAATGAGATGATCAATCGATCTCAAGGCACAATCCAATCCAAGTATACACAAGAATGTTGCAATTAGAATTCTTCAGTCCGTCCACAATCCAGGTGCACTCAGTGCTGCGAACAGAATAATGTGTTTAGCGGTGGATTAGTCCAATTTGATCTTGCTCGTTGAACCCGCGAGGGGTCTGCAAGTGGCAAGACTTGTCTGCCTGACGGGGAAGAAGCAATTGATCCGGGAACTCAATGATGCATGGTGTATCACGACGATTATAGGAACTTCAATCAACAAGTCCGTATAAAACAATACATTGTCAGAGATCAGATCATGAGGTCACTCAAAAAAAAAACGAAAATGAAAATTAAGGTTAACATGCAGGCAAATGGCAGGTACCGCCGATAGCCGGACAGCGGGCGATAATGATGGTCCGATCATTCTGCCGGACATACTCCTCTTACTTCTTTCCGATCACGTAAAGAGCGCTCCCATGGATGAGAAGGCGGTACAGCAGAGTGATGCAGGGACCGGCAATTGTTGCCACTCATACTTGTCCCTGTGTACTTCCCTCTAGAACAGCCGTAGATTACGATGGAGCCTCCTTGAGTGATGGCGCTGTCGCAATGCCCAATTTAAGAGAAGGAGATTATTGCCAGAGTTTGACACATGTCACTCACTACGTTGATGTACTACTACGACACTTATGTAGCAGGCCATAGAGGGGGGGTGGGTCAAAAGGCGGAAGGGCATCGAGGGGGGTGCGGATGGGCTAGCGGGATCTGGGCAAAATCGATCGTCGGAGTAGGCACGTTTGATGTCTATTCAGGCTTGGCCTCAACAAAATTATGCCTGAGAACTGGAAGCCTTTTCCAGGCAGCTTGATGCAGAGCGGGGGGGGCGAAAAAGTCTTATGATACAGATGGGACAGAAGGACCATCCCGTTAACCTCTTCAGAGCAATTAACAAGAAGAAAAATTAAGTTGGGAAGAACTAAAATCAGAAAAGTAGAAGGTTCATTGCATACTCGCTCATACGTACGTAGTAGCAAGGTCCATGAGGAGCGAGATGGACAAGTATGCCATGCAAAAGTCTAGGATTTCAATCAATTTCCGCTCATGATTGCGATTGCTGCGATTGCTGCGATAGCGTGGCGAGCTTGGTAGCAACCTTGGGGAAATACTGCGCAACGAAACCCTCGGTGTAGTAACTGTGCGCAGAGCTGTGATCTCCCACAAGGTTGTGGGCCAGCTCGTGACACAGAATCACCCACCAATACACAATTGCATCAGTCCGGTCAGGGTTGCCAGTCTGAAGCAAGGCCTGCTCCTGCAATTGCTGGAAGTAAAAGTAATTGCAGAAGATGCTGCCGGCACGGTTGAAAGCGATAGTCTTGCCACCAGGTTCATAGAAGATACTCAAGCTGTCCGCCCGCATCGCGAAGATGGAGCCGCAGTCCAACAGGACTGATGCAAATGTGTTGATGCCGTTGCGATTATTGGCAAGGAAGGCCGAACGATCGGTGACGGTCCTAACAAACAGTACATTCACTCCACTGGGGAGCGTCGCCACAAACTCCAAGTCATGACTCGGTCGTTCGTCACAGTATGATTTGCTCTCTGAAATCTGGTTTGTCTCCGGTCGGCTATACACATCGGACGATCCATGAGGTCGGCATGCCTGTACGGCGGAAAGGAGTTCTTGGTTCAGTCGATGGGGAGAGCTGACCGACACTGTCTGTTCTGGCCGCTTGTTCTGTGGATCTGAGGAAGAGTATGGAGGCGGTGGTGGAGAAATTTCATTGTTCTCGTGATTGAGCAGCGATCGAGATTGCTCTAAGGTCGATGTTGACGAGTTTTTGTCCAATCCAAAGCGTTTGGTCAAGTTCGCAAACAAGCCGCGGGGCGCCCTTTCAGGCGCAGGGGGCGCAGCCGGCTCGACGTGCATTTCACTCGAGGCGGGCTTGCTCTTTGGTGACTCTGGGAACACGCCAGGCATCGCGTTTTGTGATTGTTGGGCAAGTTGCTGAGCAGACTGTTGTTCCTGAGAGCGTTGAGCTTGAGCCTCTGCCCAAGCGGCTTCCTTTTCCTTGAGAGCCTGTCTTTCCTCCTCCATCTGCTTCTGTCGCTTGTCCTCTGCCATACGGGCCTCATGAGCTTTTTGTCTCAAAATTCGCTCCACATTGTAACCACGGGCACGGAGCTCCAAGAGGTCAGTCTTGAGCATCATCTCCAACGTCAACGTTGAGTGAAGCTTGGGTCTTTTGAGTAACAGGTGCACAAGAGACTGGCTGATCTCGTAAATGTCATACCTGCCTGGGCAGATACACAAGCCCCATCCGGTCGACAAGCGCGCAACGATTGCACTTCGCTTCTGGGTATGAGACGCTCTGCGGCCTGTCAAGGAGCGGGTCAGTGTGATCGAATTGACCACTTGAACCACGAAGCTTGTCTCTAACCACCTCGCTCCATGTTGAATTGAGTCGGCAGGTTGATCATGCAGGAAAAGCCGTGCACGCTCGAGAATTAGCTTATGCAATTTGGCACCAGGGCTCTGGTCGGCTGCAACGCCTCCGAATCGTGCTTGCTCTTCGACCAGACTGCTAAGCGGAACAGCCCCAAGAGCTGCATAGAAATTCTCTAGTGCCTCTTCTTGCGGCGCAGCCAAGATGTGCTCTTTGAAGAGATTGAAACTTTGGAAGTCATCCACAACGACAATATCCTTCGCAGCAGATAGGCTCCACTCCCGGATGTCCAGGTCCTCCTCCGCATCGAGAGTGCCTTTCTCGGCCTGCTGAGCTTTAGCACTCTGCGTCGCTACCCGAGGAGGGATGTCTCGACTGGCGAGCAAGAATTTAGCTCGCTTCATTTCACTGAACAGTTCTCGGTCCTTTTTCAGCACAGATAGATGCTCAGCTAATGTGCGTAAAAGCATCAGATACTTATCAGAGCTTTGAAACGTCGCGGAAATGCGAGCGGGCTCTCTGACTAGCATGCGGGCAATCTCATTCTTCGTGGGTTCTCTTCTCGAACCGACTGCCATGAGGAACAGGTTCGCTTCTTGCCCGAAGTCTACAAAGTCAAAGATGTCTTTGTAGTCTTCGCCATCTCCTAAATAGCAAAGCTTGGGTGCGACAAACCGAGAATGGGTTCCCTTTTCAGATGTGCCACTTGCGGCTACAGGAATGACGGGCGCGTTCCCGACCCGCTCGATGTCTTGCGAACTCAAGTCAGAGACTCTTCCAGCGAGATACTTGAAAATTATCCGGGCTTCCCTGTTCGTAGCGGGGGGCTGCCGAATCAATATTTGTAGGCAATCGGACAGCGGGGGATGCGCTTTGACTCCCAATTTGGAGCTATGCGGATGAAGACGCTTCTGCAGTATGTTGAGCCCAAACAAGGAGGCGCCCTCTTCAGTGAAACATTTTTTCGGCGTACTGAGACTGTCCGAGCCCTCCACCGGAAGAAAAGGCACAGTGACTGCGCCGATATCGAACGATGCGTAGCCATTGGTGTGATACTCATTCAAGAAGTATGTCAGGGCCTTGTTCTTTTTAGTGATATCCTTCTCGGAGTCACTCATGACCATGAGCCGGACGAGCTCCGAGCCTGTCGGATAACTCTTCAACCCCATCATACTTAGAAATTTACCTTCGTTACTGGCACTGTTGTAGATGCCTGGCCACTCTATGATTGGGAGTCCCAACGCACGAAGTGAGTCCTTTGGTTCGTACAACTCCGCAATCTTGTAACGAGTGCCACGGCTTTGAGGGTCATTTTCCGCAGTGCATATACTCGTATTCTTGAGTCGTTGGATGTCGTTGGCTGGAATATCCTCACGCACAGAGGTGAGATAGCGAATCAGGTCAACGTGGTTCCATCGCCTAGCGGGAGGACCTTTGGCATCGGTGGTTTCAGGGGAATTGATGAGTCTGTCAAATATGACGCCCAATTCAACTGTTTTGCGGACTCCCAATGCGACCAAAAATTTCTCCTTGACTCCATTGAGGCCATGCACGACCGGCAGATCATCGAACAGCCGCACAGAAGCAAAGTATGTCTGTGTCGGCTGCTTCATCCCGAACCTGGTTGGAATCACAGTATTCGGCTGCAAAATATCGACCACCGCTTGCCGGGAGGAAGGACTCAAGAGTTCCCAGGCTTTGGACAGAACTGGAAGCACTTGACCCGCGAAGGCAGGAGTTTTCAGGATGTTCTGCTCTTTTCCTAACAAATTCTCATCGTTCGCATTTGTGACAAGCCATCGAATCCATGGCACTATTTGCAGTTCAGCCCATCCAAGGGCCTCGAGCTCTGCTTTACTTTGAGACTTTGTGAACTTGAAAGGCATCACCCCCGGCGGGACCGGCAAGTCAGCCGGTATCCGATGAGGATTTAGAAATCCTGCAATGTCCGCAAAGACAATGAGGCGGGTGGGATTTCCTTCTTTGTCTTCGTCATTGGCGACTGCCACACGCAGTAAGCTCTTGACTGATAGGCCATCAAGTTGTCCAGTCACGGCCTTTTGTCCCAGCCACGATAGAAACTCGGATATTTGATTAGGTCGAAGAGTGTGAGATTCTAATTCTCGTTTAATGTCAGACACGGTGATTTCTGTCACCAGCCCGAAATCTGTCAACTTCTGCACAAACTCCTTGGCATTGAGCACCAGCTCGTCCGGCAGCGCTGGAATGGAGTCCATGAAACTGAGGTCTTTCGGAGCGATGCGAGTCTGATGGCTGGGAATGACACCACAGGTTGATATAATTTCAATGGAGGCATTCTTGTTACACATCCAAAAAGCATCCTCTATCGTCTGTCCAAGCATGGAGGAAGGCGTTGACTCGCGGAAGACAAACTGATTGGCCGTGTGAATAGCTTCTGGAAGGACATCAACGATATCCTCCTTCCGAATCTTGGATGCACGCGTTGATCCAACTTTGGTCGCGATTTTGGACTTGATGCTGCTCATTTCCGCTGACCACGCTATCCGGCAGACAATTCCGACTGCTCTGAGCATTTCGATATTCCACTTGCTGATGTAACGGGTATTGAGGTCGATACTCTCACGTTCCACGGTGGGGATCACAGAAGGCGCGGATACATGAGCATTGAGACCAGTGGTTTGTTGTGTTGGGAATCCAATGAATATTCTGCCTGCCTTTGTTGGTAGAATGGAGGCCAGAATTTCAGACTGCGATTCGGATGCCCCAGTTGCAATGTTAGCGTCATAAGATGGTGTCAATATAGCAATTGTCGCCCGCTTTGGGGGCGGCTTTCGAGTAGCGCGTTCTAACTCTTTGCTAAGGGAAGTGCTGATAGATGCTTGAATAGATGCAGTATTGATATGCAGAAAGACAGTGGCCTTTAGCATCGCGGTCATATTTGCTGTCTCGTCAAGGCCCTCCACTTTGGGGGTTTGAATTTGCTTTTCAGATCCCGCCTGGCTCGTGAACTTGGAAAAAAAGCTGCGCAGAGAGCTTGTAGTGTCTCGGAGGTTGTCCAACCGGAACATGCTGGCATTGGGATTCCATTCCACGATGCGCATCCAAGCTGCATCGACCTGCGCGATCTCCTGTGTGATGCTGGTAATCTTCATCAGACCGTCTGTGGTTCTTGTCTCAGTATCCCGGGGGATTGGGACATCCACGCCAGGAGCGGTCTTCTTGGAAAGCTTTAAGAGATTCCAATCGTCGAGCCACAGCTCGATCTCTTCCAACGCCACAAAAGTCAAGCTACTTGACAAGAACTGGCAAAGCTGCATTAACTGTGGAACCGGAGAAGAATCATTGCGATAATCCAGTACAAACGTCGTATCTTGCGATGGTGTTTCACTCATGTTAAGGCGACGAGTGAACAAGGCGTTGCCTTTCCAATAAAAAGCCATCGCCTGTGTGCCAGAGGACACAAAAGGCTCCTCGCAATCATCAAAAACACTGTAGAAGCCGACTCCAAATGCTCCGATCTTTGTCTCATCTGGGTTTCCGTCGGCGATGCGCTTCAATCTAGCCCAGTCTTTCTCACTGAATGGGGAACCATTATTTGATATTAGGAGGCGTCGAAGGGTATGATTTGATATCGTGTGCTTGAGAAGAGCCGTAGGGTCCGTCGACGTTGGAGACGGCACTGTCGTAGAAGGTAGCGTTTCGAATTTAATGGTCACTTTCGTTGCGGAAGCATCGGCGGCGTTTTGGATCATTTCTCTGAGTACGGTCCTGAATGTGTCTGTTAAAAATTGAGTGCTTCTCAGTGACGTATTTTCAATATTCATAATCGCACCATTTTCCAGAATATCGAGCAAGAACTTTCGAAATGAGACCCCGAGTATCGACTGTCACGGCTTCTTCATCAGCGCCGGACCCCATGGTCCGGGCCTTGAGTGCGTTGAAATCTACATTCAGGGCCATTTCGACGCCTTTGATGCTCTGTTAAAGGCTCCGGTAGAGGTCTCCTTTGCAGAAGGACGGTGTAGGCGGTAATTTGTTCACGTTCAAGACGTTTCAGGCATCTTCCGGCCGACAACAAAGCCGTGCTGGGCCCCACAAGCTATAGATGAGCTTCACAGAAAATTGAACTCAATTTCGTAGATGAAATGAGCTTCCAAAGGGTAGGGCATCGGGTATTTAAAAGTTCAAAGATCAATCTTAGATCAGGTATACCAGGTTTGACATGGAGCTGTTATCGACAGCTCGACGCCTCGGTGACTGCGGAGGGCCGTCTCCTTATCGAGGCGGCGTCGATCTCTTATCGACTGGACCCAGTCACCTGCTGCCACTTTGCTTATCTAATCATTGATTGTTTCACCAGATGGAAAGGTACCCGTCCCACCTCCGCGGGCCAGCGCAGTCGATCGGAGGTCTCTGTGTCCATGCGCTGTGTTTGTCTTTGGTCGAACTCGATTCGTGTGCACATTTCGAGGCCCAGACCCGGTTATTTCTTTTTCGGCGCAAATCCTTGTATTCGATTCTTGGGTCAAACTCCGCTACTTGCTTTGATACACGGGTCCTTGCGGCGCTTGCGTTTCCTCTGGATGCGGGCCTCAAGCTGTCAACCGCCGCTATCTACCCTATCCACACTCCAACACTACCATGGGGGTTGATACGCTTTCTCCAATTGCGCCAGTGCGCTTTCGAGCGTTACTCCTTCCGATTGGAAAAATCAAGCGGACGCGCTTCTTGAGCTTTGCCTCAAGACTCCAAGCTGAAAATGTGGTGCGATTGGGGGACATTAGTCCCGATTCTCGACCAAATCGAAGTACGCAGCCGCTCACCTCGGGGGATGACCGTCTACCTCATTAGTGATAGAAGGACATTGCTGATTTTGCAAAACCATAGACATGTTCTCGCCGCTCGCCTTTCCTACCGGAATGATACTCTACGACTTGTCCTTCTCAGTTCCCCCGACGTCCCACCTGGAGCTCTTCCCATTTGAGATGTACCGAGAGCCGTTGGTCGTGATTGCGATTGCGGACGGAAAGGAGCTATCTGAAACCACCGATACAGCGTTAAAATATCCTGCGCCACAAGAATTGGACCAGCTGCGAGGGGAGCTGGAAACGTTAAAGGAGAGCCATCCGCGGGCGTTGGTAAATCAGCTCCTGGTCTTCGATTATGATGGTCTTGATAGCATCACCAATGGTCCAGAGAATGTTCTCTGGGTTCCTCGACCCGAGGTCTCCAAGGCGACCACCATGAAAACAGTCCTGTGTGATGTGACCTCGGTCTTGCTGTCAGAGTTGGATCAATTTGCGAAAACCATCCAAAGCATTCCGTCTATAGATTCTCCCCGAGCCTCATCGTGGGGTCCGACTCGACAACCAGAGCTGCGATCGCGATTAGTGGATCGAGTGCTGAACAGAATGACTCTTCCGGCGCAGCTACCATCCAATCCGAATGGGTCCTTACCAGAGACCGTGTTGAGTTCCAAAACTACATCACCCGCGCCATCTGAACATGAAACCCCCACCACTTTTGACGAAATCACTCGATCTATACACTCGACAAGAACAAATTCTGGAGGAAGAAGCCCTTCAATAGCGTCCCCGAAAGAGCACAGTCGTGATCGCATGTCTGTGAGTGGTCTTAGTGCCACTGACAGGACCAAAAACCGCATCAAGGGCAGGTCTGGAGTAGTGATTGGCACGCTATTTCTACAGGCAGGGAGATGGCCAGACGCCCTCAAAGAATTGAATGAAGCCGCGAACAATGCCCGGGCCGCAAGCGACTACGTCTGGCATGCAAAGGCATTGGAGAACATTCTTCTCTGTCTGGTGATGCTGGCATGGGCTGGCATGGATTTCTCGATTCCATCCGTACTATATCCGGTTGCTGAAAAGGCCTCCCGAGCTGTAAAAGAGGCTCTCCAGGGCCCATCCGCAGCTGGCAATCGTCTTGTCTCCCTTCAGAATCTGACCAACTTACTACCTGATCTTTCAAACAACATTGTGAATCTTTACATTCGGGCCGCTAATGTGACAGACGAGCCCCTGCCTCAGCTCGTATTTTCTGAAACAGTGATTCGACTGTCTAGGTTGATGGTGTCGGCCCGCGTTCGGGACGGCGGGTTGGACGACAATGCCTTGAAGCATATTGTCATGAACGAGCCTCTACTTCCCTTGCTTCAACCGGAACTTCCACGCGGCACTATGTTGCTGCGCAAGTCTGACATCGCCAATTTCCTCTACCGGGCTCTACCTCTTGCCTCTGAAGCTGATCTGCCTGCAACAGATGCCGTTCCCATAATCGCTGGCATTGTTTCGGTTCTCAACACTCTCGATCTACCCCGTAAAAAGGCCTTTGTCCTGCGCGAACTTCTTGCTGTGATCGTACCGAGCCTTGTACAGGCTCGAAAACTAGGTGCTGCCGAGGCCGGAATTCATCCGGCTGCTGGGTTGGGCTCTCTCAGTGATACGGCATTTGATGTCAACGCGCTAGATATAGGACACGGGAACATGGAGAAGAGCATCCGCCTTCTTCTGGCTTCGATTGGTGAAATCTACGGTGCCCAGCCATCGGCATCTCATGAGTGGCAGAAGCGTCAGAGTCGTATGTCTACCTCTGACGGCGAGAGAGAACTACCTGCCTATGACTCCCTTTCAAGCATTGCAGAGCGGACCTTCCGACATATTGCGCTTGATCAATATGGTGACCTCAACTTGAAGGTTGACGTTCTAAAGGCATGTATAAATTGCTGTGAGGCGCTCCCTGATTTCAGTGGCGTTCTGCGTTTCACGGTTGAACTACTGCAAACGATACGGGGAGATTTGATGCTTAGTGAAGGCGAAAGGATACCACCGCGCTTGCCTCGCGACGACCAGGTTCGCTTGTTGAATAACATCAAGCGCACCGTCGAGGCTGGCAATCGACTCGGCGCAACAACCATGACCGCCGAGTATTGGGATGATTTCCTGGTTCGCGATGTGCAATTGTTGCCCTTGCCAGATGCGCGGCGGCCCGTTCGTCGATCAAAGACAGAACTTGACGCAGTTACAACTGATTCAGAGAAGGCAAAGAAAGATCCCTTCTTGTATAATCCTTTCGCCAAGCCGAGCAGCAAGACGCTGGAAATTTTGACTGTTACGGACGAGCCTGCGTCCTTCCGAGTGACACTTCAAAATCCCTACGAGTTTGAGGTCGAGATCGAGTCGCTGCGTCTTGAAAGTGAAGGGCTCAAGTTTGTCGCTGAAGCGGAGAATATCTTCCTTGGGCCCCTTGCTCTACAGGACGTCCTCATTTTAGGTACCGCTTACGAAGAGGGAAGTCTCAGCATCTCCGGTTGCTCAGTGAAGATTCGGCATTGCCGAGAGCGAAAGTTCCCCATCTTCAAATCACTATGGAGGCCTCTTCCTGAGGTCAAGTTCAAGAGGACAGGACTCTCTGCAAAGGAGCCTCCGAATGATCGCCCGCTCTCATGGAGCTCAACCACATCAAAGGACGGAAAGATGTCTACGAAAAAGGGCCCTGAAACCGAAACTTGTCAGGTCAAGGTCATTGGTAGACAACCATCCTTGGTCATTGAATCGATGTCGCTTTCGCAGTCAGCAATCATGCTCCTCGAAGGCGAGATCAAAACTTTCTCAATTACACTCCAAAATACGTCCACTTGCCCCGTGGACTTCGTTTTGTTTACATTCCAAGACTCAACCACTCGTCAACTTCAATCGGCACTGACGAACAAAAATCTACTTCCGGTTGAAATTTACGAGTTAGAGCTTAAACTCGCGACTCAGCCAGCCTTGAGATGGCGTCGTGAGGGCCCACAGTCTGATAGTTGTTATATCCCTGCCGGGGAGAAAGCAACATTCAACGTGGACGTTCTAGGCAAACCTGGTCTGCAAGACACGACAGTCCAGATTGACTACTCTTACGTGAAGAAAGAGCGAGATCAGTTACCTGAAGTATTTTACACGCGGCAGCTATTTGTGCCCTTAACAGTGACCGTCAACGCGAGTATAGAGGTTGCACGCTGTGACATTCTACCCTTTGGAGGGGATTTCGCATGGAAGAATCATCATGTCGTTGGCTCCTCGGGATCGGCTGAGACACCAGAGGTTCCTTTGTCCGCTTCCGAAAATGATCCGTTTTCTGGGATTCTGTCTCGCCTGGGCCACGGCGCATATGAATCGGATCACTGCATTGTTCTGCTGGACCTGCGTAACGTATGGCCCAGCCCATTATCGGTATGGCTTCGAGTCAATGAGCATTCGGTTGTTCAAGCTCCCGGATCTTCCACGGATAACGGCACGGGTCAGTATACTGTTGACGGGAACCTGCAACCGGGTCAGGTTTCGCGATTTGTTCTCGTCCTACCCCGTGTCTACTTGGACAATCCATACGCCACCATTCCACTCGTCAACACGGGCAATCGCCGTCAATTCGTTGTCAGTGCCAACAAACTCACTTTCGAAGCCGAAGGAGCTTCTCGCGAAGCCTTCTGGTTCCGCGAGGAGCTTCTCAAGCGAGTCATTGGAGGCTGGTCGGAGTCTGCTACCGGCCGCAAGGGGTCCATTGATCTCCGCAACATCCGCCTGAACACCCGTATGGTGGAGGCCATGCGTCTTGAAGACGTAGAAGTCGCATTTTCTCTCTCTTCCCCCAAATCCAAAGACAGCCCTTCGGTGGTGAAACAAATCGGAAGGTCAAAGTTCCAGGCGCAAACCGACGACCTGCTCACCCTTCACGTCACCGTTCACAATCGCTCCTCTCGTCCTATTCATCCACTTCTCCGCCTCCAGCCAAGTCTTCGTCACCAACCGAATAACATCGCGCTAGATCTCACGCGCCGTCTGGCATGGACCGGTATGCTTCAGCAAGCATTGCCCATTCTGCCAGCCCGAGGATCGATCCAAACCTCTATCGGACTAACCATCCTTTGTCGCGGCGAGTACGAGCTAGGCGCTAGCATTGAGGAAGCTCGCATTCTGCGACACTCGGATGAACATGGTGAAGGAGAGGCTTCTGATCCAGCTACGCAATTCATAGAGGATGGCATTGAGGATACCTTTGGAGCAGGCGTGGTGAAGCGTCGACGCATCTGGCATGCGAAAGAGGGCTGTGTCATTCTTGCCCATGACTGAAAAACTATAATTAGAGAGTTTCATGATGCTTGAATCGAGCTCTTACGAAATTAGATGCACATAATGTACCATTCTATTTAACTTTTTAACTTTGCCTCTTTTTTTTTCTTTTCTCGTTTGTTGCGTATTGCAGGTATCTGGTGGGAACTGACGATGATAGAAAAGATTCTTCATGGACTTTATCCATTACAGACAGGGCAGCAATTGACAAACGTCTGTGTCTTTTGATCCCAGAAGTTTCGACGTGATTTTCCAATTGCCCCATTGCAAACTTGTTCTCTTGGCGTGAAAGATCATCGGCATACGGCCAATTTCAGTACACGGATGCGGGATTCGAAAATTGCTGGCATGCTTTCACTGTCTGAAACTGGTTCATGGCGTGTTTCAGGCAAGAGGAGCTTTTCGAGATGGAGATTTCCAACCGTCTTGTGTGAGTAACAATTGCTCAAGGTGACGGACGAAATCCGGGAATTGCATGACGAGTCACCAACTCGCAGGCTGCTGGCTCCTCCGATCATGCAAGATCGTGGCGCTTCTCACTGCTTGGTCTTTGAGAAGTAAATGGTCGTGGAGGGCTAATATTGAGTCTCAGATCCGAGAAGAAACGCAGGAATCCTCTTCGTCATGATGAATCGGACATGGCAGTGCTTCGACTCGCATGTCACCCACTCCCGCCCTCAGCGGCATCTCCGCCGTCGGCACTGTCCGCCGGTGCGGATCTTTCACGATTTGCCAGTGCAGGCTGTGACTCTCCCAGGGGAAAACTGAGGTGCTTCCAGTCTTCAATCTCCTCGATGATACACTTGAGACGATCGCGGATGCTTTCCACGGCATAGGTACCCAGAATCAAACGGAGAGGTGGATAGGAGCAATGCCCAAGCTCCCAGACGAGATGCGCTGCCTTGACGGCGGAGGCAGGCTGCTTGTCGCCCAGCCACATCAACATACGTCTGGCGTGCGCTGCGGGGGACGTTGCCGTGTTGTACGGCTCACTGGGCGGTTTGACCAGAAAGTGCCCGTACAGCGGTAGAGGCGAGGAGAGATTATGCTCGGACGGGTTAGCTGCCATGACCGACGGAGAGACCAGATCTCCAATGTCATCACGACGCATGTGACCCGGTTCAACGAGGGTACCTTTGATATTGAAGCTGTCTACCTCGTAAAGCATGCTCTCCATCAGACCTTCTACCGCATACTTGGAGGCACAGTACGGTCCTAGTCCCGGCACGCCCAGCGCACCTGATGTGGAGCTGAAAATCAAGTATCGACCTGCCCGCCTCTCACGAAAGTGTGGCAGTGACAGCTGAATGATGTTCAAGGTACCGGTGAAGTTGGTCTCGAACTGGTTTCGGATGTCGAACTCGTCCTGGTCTTCGCACGCGCCGATCACGCCGTACCCGGCGCAATTGGCAATCACGTCGATGCGGCCAAATCGCGCGATAGTCTGATCAATGACTCTTTTCACCGTCTCACGCGCACGAACATCACAAAGGAGGCCAAGGCAATTATCATGCTCGGCTTCGAGCTCCCTCATCGCTTCGGGGCTGTTTTCAAAAGTGCGCCCGACGGCGGCAACGAGATCATTTCGGGCGAGGGTGGTCTTGACGAGTGAGCGGCCCATATGGCCGGTAGCACCGAAGATCTAGAGAAAAGCATGAGATCAGAGTTCTTGCCTGTGAGGGAAGGCGATGGTCGAGGAGCTTAGTGTCGCACGTGCGTTCGAAGGCGGAGGAGGTAGAGAAGATGCTTACCAGCCATACGAGAGGCTTTGGAGGGTTCTGTGGGCCAGGAGGATCGGTCGTCGATGGAAGATGCAATCTTAATTCTCGAGATGCAATGGGCGAAGTTGGCCCTTGTCGAGCAGGAGAATGCTGTTCCATTGTGCGGGGAGTTGGAGAAACGAGGAAGACGAGGGGTATGCGGTGGAAATCTTGCGCTGATCTCTCTCCGCATTCTCCGGAGATCCACATTCAAGCTTCACAGCAGACGCACTTTCGGTGGACAAGTCCTGTTCTTTGCAGACACTACGCAATACGCATACACTTCAAGTTTCTCTCGTTCACTGGTCAACTGAATTATTATGCAGGTGAGATCACCATGCCTGACTTGCTTGGATATTAGCGCCCAACTTCCCTCCGCAGCCGTCCCGCAGCTGTCGTGGGGCCAGGCTCTGGCCAGCTGCTCACGGCGTCATCCACTTCCTCAAGGAACGTCGTGCTATTGTGTATACTGGTCCCGCTCAAAACAACGCGCACGCCGGGAGAGCTGGCATTGACTTGAGCGACCATCTTCGCCTCCTCGTATGTTGTGCCCCCGACCATGAAGATGATGATGTCTTGGGGCTTATCCCGCGTGTGTCCGCTGCCTTCGAGGAATGGATATTGCAGCTCCTTCAGACGGCCTTTGATGAGATTCTGAAGGGTCATTTCGAGTCTGGGAGAATGCTGCGTGTAGACGTTCTCCACTCCCTTCAGGCCCTTGAAGCGGTCCCGGGCGCCGGAGAAGAAGGAGGTGGATTCAAACAGATCCGTAAAGCCTCCCGCCACTGGAGGAGCTTGAAGGGAATGATGATAGGCAAGAAGCTTAGGGATAATGTTGACACGATGGGAAGGGACATCACCCGCCGTGACGAGCAGATCGAGCAATACCGCCAGGGAGTTGTTCGATTGGCTTTCGTAACGAAGACCGTAGAGAGCAACCAGACGAACTTTGCAGTCCGCGGGGACATTTGGTAATGAAATGATGCGTTGGAGAGACTGGGGCGGCTGATTAGCTCGAGTCGCTCAACGGGACTGGGACATGACGAACCTTGAGGTCGTTGGAGTGGTTATCGTTGCAAGCCAAGCTCTGTTCCAATTCACTCACGTCCAGCAGATTATCCTCTCCGACTCGCCGACTCAGCTCGCCCACCAAGGTAACGTGCTTGCTGACATTGCCGGACAGTTTGCGAAATTCAGGGTAATCCTCCACGAAGCGCTTCATATCGGCGATCGAATCAATATTCATATTACTCTGCGTCTTGACCTGGTATTGTTCCACATATTCCTTGATGTTCTGGCCCAAATCACCGAAATTTTGGTACATGTTCTTTTTAAAGAACGGATCCTGGTCCTGCGCCAGGACAATCTCCTGTAGCTCTGGTCGGATATCGGGGACATCACGCAGGTTGACCCTTCCATTGCTGATACCCAGCAGCTCGTGGACCATGGCCTGGTAGGTCCATTGCGAAAGAAGCGGTGTGATCGGATCGTCGCGTCGGTCAAGGATGAGCAGGATCGGGGGTGTATCCGTCCGACGGAAGTTGAACAGCTGCTCCTCCTGTGTGATATGATATCTGACCTCGGTCGCCAATTTTCTTGCCAAAAAACTGTTTTTCTCGTACCGAATCAACGGATTCTTTTTCAGCGCGAGTAGCAAGGCCAAGGTTCCCTCTGTAGCCCGCTGGAGTGAGTCGGGGTTCCACAGATCCGGAGTATGACTCCAGAGCCGCGACAGTGGGAATCCCAGATTCAAGTTTGCGAGGTCTGGATTGATGACCCAAAAGTCGGCAAACTGTTCCTGGACGCTTTGAACGACCTCGTGGCTGTCAGCCTCGGCCAGACGCTCGAGCGAGGACTTGCGGATGATGTTGCTGAAGTAAATGTAGTATTCGCCATATTTGGGATCGCGAAGCTCGTCGATAAGCAACTGGATCGAGTTCGGCGAGGGTCGCACAAAGCACAAACATCGTAGGTGGCGCATCTTCTCGCGCGCGGCGTTGTCCAGGCGGTCGATTAGGTAGACTTCATGGTTCAGGAGGGCGGATTGAGTGATGGCGGTCGAGACAATGGATACCTGAAGGGGGAATGATTAGTCTTTCCGGTTCGATTCCGTATTGTAGTCAAGCGCAAGTCCCACTGTCTCACTATCCAAAAGCAAGATCTTCATCTTGGTCGACGATAACCCTGACGCCGACTCGCCGGCCGTCACCATCTTGGAGATGTAGCCCGAGACGGCCGCGACAACGTCCATCGTGAGCGAGGGGAGCGCTCTGAGCGCAAGAGATCACGGAATAGAATATCGTGAGTGGAAGGAAAAGAGTACCCGAGAGGAATGAAGCTCTGCAAGGAATGGGTACAGCTGATCGGTTGACGAACGATTGAGGTGTTGAGGTCTGCGGGGGAGGGTTGATTGAAGGTGGAGCATGTGCAGGTGGTCAGCCTCTTTTGGCGCGTCCGCTTTTCCCACATGACGTCCTCAGCGTCGATCTCTGGACGCCTCTTTTTCTCCCCTCCGCTCGTCGCTCGTCGTCGTGTGCTCTTCATCCTTCACTCTTTGCATTTCCCTGCGTGTAGACCTTTTTCTCTCTGGAAAAGTGGTCTTTTACCGGGGTCGGCAACATGTTGCCCTATATAGATGCTTGTTTGTGTCTCCCATGGACTTTTTTTTTCTCCGTTTAGGAGAAGCTATAGCTCCTTGCACCTCGGGCTAACCATCCCACAGTCTTCAGCTACCCAGCCAGTTTGACAGGCGCCTCGGTGGATGAGCGTACGTACATCGGACTACATATGGCGTCAGAGATCTATCTCACTGCAACCGTCTCTAATCCGTTCCTGCAGTCAAGCTGCTGGCTTCGTTCCTCATCTCCTACCCGCTCTCCGCTCTGCTCAAGCGTGTTCCCGATGCGCAGCCCTGGAAGAAAAACGCCTTTATCATTGCAGTCTCGCTCTTTTACCTCGTGGGTCTTTACGATCTGTGGGATGGCCTTCGAACGATTCTGTACAGTGCTGCAGGCACATATGCCATCGCATACTACATTGATGGCTCGTTGATGCCCTGGATCGGATTCCTGTTCCTCATGGGCCACATGTCAATCAGCCATATCCAGCGCCAAATTCTCGACGATCCCCAAGCAGTGGATATCACGGGTGCCCAAATGGTCATGGTGATGAAGCTGTCATCTTTCTGCTGGAATATCCACGACGGCCGTCTCCCTCAGGATCAATTGACCGAGGCACAGAAGTACTCTGCAATCACCGAGTTCCCGAGTATTGCCAATTACATCGGCTACGTCATGTTCTTCCCATCCCTCTTTGCCGGCCCTGCCTTTGAATATGTCGACTACCGCCGCTGGCTCGATACAACCCTGTTCGATATCCCACCGGGCACCGACCCTGCCAAGGTTCCCAAAACCAGAAAGAAGCGCAAGATTCCGCGAAGCGGCACCCCAGCTGCCGAGAAGGCCGCCACTGGTCTATTCTGGATCCTGGCTTTCCTTCAACTGGGCGGGTGGTACACCAAAGATTTTGTTCTTTCGGATGCGTTTCTGGAGTATTCCTTCCCCCGTCGGGTCTTCACCGTGTACATGCTCGGCTTCACCTCACGCCTGAAGTATTACGGTGTGTGGTCTCTGACTGAGGGTGCCTGTATCCTGTCTGGAATCGGATACAATGGCTTCGATCCCAAATCAGGAAAGGTCTTCTGGAATCGACTGGAGAACGTTGACCCATGGAGCCTCGAGACTGCCCAAAATTCGTATGGCTACCTTGGCAGCTGGAATAAGAACACCAACCACTGGTTGCGCAATTATGTCTATTTGCGTGTGACTCCCAAGGGGAAGAAGCCCGGTTTCCGTGCTAGTCTCGCCACTTTTGCGACCAGTGCCCTGTGGCATGGTTTCTACCCCGGCTATTACCTAACATTCGTGCTGGGTTCATTTATCCAAACTGTTGCAAAGAGTAAGCGTTCCTTCCCCCCGGCCAGCCAACCAGTTACGCCAGTTATTGCCCTTGAGGTCCTTCGTCTCTACTATCAAGAAAGAAAAAGAAGAAGAAAGAAATTGACCATTCCACTAACATGTCCTAGGATTCCGTCGTTACGTGCGCCCCTTCTTCATGACCCCCGATGGAACCAAACCCACCCCTTACAAACGCTACTATGACATCCTCAGCTGGCTGGCAACCCAACTCACTCTCGGCTTCGCCGTCCTCCCATTCATCTACCTTGGATTTGCCGACTCCGTGGCCGTCTGGTCCCGCGTCTACTTCTACGGCATTATCGGCACCGCCTCTTCCATCATGATGTTCGCCTCATTCTCTCCCGTCCGATCCTATCTCACCGCTCAACTCAAGCGCCGCAACAGACCTCATGTTCCGCGCACCATGAGCCAAGAAACGCTCCACCCGCCCACCCTAGGCATGTCCAATGACCTGGAACGTGAATTCGATGAGGCTGCCGCGGAGATTCGGGCCGAGATTGAGTCGAGGAGAAGAAGAGGCAGTGTGGTGACCATGCCTACTGGAGAAGAATTGAAAATTGCTGTTGAGCAGAAGATTGGTCGGAAGCTTTGAGAGAAAGAGAAAAAGAAGGAGAAAGAGACGGGGGACGGTGAAGCCCGAGGATTGTGAGCTTCGATCTCTTTTTTGATCCAGTGCATTCTCCCGATGTTATATCGGGCTAGGTCCTCCCGTTCCATTCTACGGGTGTCGGCTTGTATAGTTAGTAGTTTTTTGTGGACGTGATTGTGCGTTCATTCCGTTAGAGCTTCAGCATTTCGGGCAAATATTTCGATTCTTCAAGGCAGCATGATACACTACCTATGCTACCTACATATATGAATTGGTTTTGATTTTTGACCCTCCACCCAGTCCTTCAAGAATACAGACAAATCCTGGGCGGATGGAGATGGATAGACTAGACACTCATCATCCTTGTTCAAGTGTTTGACAAATCATGTCTCTTTGGAAAAGAAATGTAAAGAAAGAAAAGCTACGACCCACCCACTAAACTTGTTATCTGCACAGAACTCCATGCAGGTATGTGAGCGGACGAAGCTCAATTGATTGGATCGATCCCGTATATGAGGTATAATTTATCGGGTCTGGCGTGAGTGGATAAGCAAATTAGATAGATGCTTACTATAGGAGTCGAGGATGATGTATTGACTTACTATGTACCTACTTTGCCCGAGGAAATTGCGTGGGGAAGGCACTTAGGTCTGCCTATGACACATCGAATCGAATGATGGACATCCACTTCAGCTTGAACTCTGTTCTAGTAGAGAGCGGATAGACTCAAATATGAGCTGGGAGACTGAAACGGGCTATGAACGGATTTAAGAGGGTAAGAAAGCAGAAGAGGCCTAAGCGAGATCTAAATTGAGGTGCCATAGGATTAATTTTAACACTAGCTTAAATAAAACCCATGGAGTTACGGATGAATAGGTATGAAAGTGAGAAAGAAAAAATATCATGACTGAATCAGATCAAGGCAGATCAGAACAGGAGAAGTAAAGGTTGCGGGCAAAGGGAGGACAAGTAATAATATGACGCAGGGCAATAGTCAAATATGCAAAGCGGAATATTATATAGATATGTGCGTAAAATCATGTCATGTGAAGTCGTGTCGGAGAAAATGTCCATCGAAAGAGAAGGGGAGAAAAAACAAGGCCAAAATGAACATGCAATGCAACATGTAAATGGCAATTTAAGCAAGGCAAATTTTGGTCGCTGGCGCTGGCGCAAGATATGCTATGGTTGATGCAAAGGTAGATGGCAAATGGCTGGAAAAATCGGGGGATGAGGATGCAAAACCATGACCTGAGGGAGGAATGAGGGATATAGTGCAAGGAGGAATTGGAAAGCGAGGAAGGAGAGAGTCGCTGGGAAGTAAACGATGCAAAGTCACGGTCGAATTCGGCGAGCGAGGTGTACAAGGATGATGGTGGAGTCACAGTGGTTGAGGGGGGAAGATTATGCCGAAGCGGGCGGCGTGGGGCGAGATGCCTAGAATCCAGTAGTGGTGCCAATGACGGCCAGTACGATCTGGTGCGAATTGTGAGTAAAAAAAGTTCGAGGCGCATGATAAGCACAAGGCAAACTCACTATCACAATTATGATGACCACGCCTAGGGAGATCATCCATCGGTTCAGGTTGCGCCACCAGCGCGCATTTTCATGTCGGCGACGCTGCAGTGCCATCAACTGCGACTCCAAGGCCGCCTCAACGTCAACACTAGACTCGGCCATTTCCGGGTCAAGTTTTGGCAAAGGCGGAAGAGGCAGAAATGCGGCAATTATCCATGCTGTGCGGTAAAGTCAGCTATGGGTTCCTAATTGAGCACCAAGGCAGTATACAGCGGGGAGAGATAAGTGTCCAAACTTACCAAGGGGGAAAATAAACCCGATACAGAACGAATAAACTTGGATGTTTCTTCTTCCGAAGACAGGTTCATTTGTGGAATCCATCGAAGGCGCCGTCCATCGACTGGTCGAACGAGGCATCCCACGCCTTGCCTGGAGGTGGGGCGACCAGCTGTGTCGCATGCGGCTGCGCGGCGTACCAACCACTTCTTCTTCGAGCGCCGGGTTAGCCACCCAGTGTGCGCGCGGATCTAGTGGGTCGCTTTCGATGCGGCGCGGAACGAACCGAATAGCGCCAGGTCGCTGGGGCAGGGCGATTTGCCGAGGAGCATTGGATCGAAGTGGCGAATGAGATGGAGTTGCAGGAGAAATCCGCTGTGGTGACCGTGAACTCGAAGGCGAGCGGGAACGACTTGTGGATCGTCCGCGGGGGATATTGAGTGGGGTAGGCATCAAGTTGAAGTTGAAAGCGCTGGAGTTGGAAGTCCCCGGTCGTGTGCTGGGCGCTCTGCTCACATCCACCACAGACAAAGCAGGGTTGATGCTCATCGGATCAGCACGATAATAGATCTTGGCCCACGTGGGTAAAATGTGCCACACAGTGTTCGAGGACGCGCCGGTACCGGGTCTTTTGACGCTGGTCATACTGTTGCTCCGTCGAGAGGCGGTAGAAACACTGTGGGCAAAGCCAGGCCGCGAAGGAAGATTAGTGAGACTGTCCAGTCGCTCCTCTTCATCACTTTCGGTCATTTGCCATTCACTGGAATGACTGCTGACTTTGGATGCGAGAGTCAGCGCGTTCGAGGCTACGCGACTGGCAGGCTCATATGTGGGACGAGGTATAGCAAGGTTGGTCTCAGCATCACTGGACCATGTTGATGAGGAACGCGACAAAATGGGGTTCTGACGGCCGGAGACTGGGCCAGGGGTGAAATCTCGAACCGAGGTATAGTCCCTGTCGGAAGATGCCGAGGGAGCGACGCGAGAGCTGGTTGATGAGCCTCGAAAGGCCGCAACCTGAAGCGGGATACCGCTGTCAATAGAGGCGACGATTTCCGATACCGAGCGGAAGCTGAGCGTCGATGAGTTAGGTGACCGTGACGGGCTCAACGAAGGGCGCCTTGTCACCGATTGGAACGAGGCCACAGAGCGCAAAGGAGGACTGGAGCGAAAAGACGATCCAGAGCGCGTGCTCATCTGCTCGGCAGATACCCTCCTAGTGACTGACTGGAACGACGAGACAGAATGCAACGGCGGGCTCGAGTTGAAAGGCGATATTGAGCGGGAACTGACTCGCTCTGATGAGACAGCGGTCTGGATCCAAGGTGCCGAAACGCCAGTGTGTCGAACAGCGGTTCCTCGTGAGTTCCAGGAGGACACCGAGCTGGATCGTGGGTTCGAATTGGACTTGGCGGGTTGATGCGGTAAGCAGGTTTGACTGGAATTGGCCAGTGTGACAAAGTTGGGACTTGACGGCGCCTCAATCTGTTCGAGGTTGGGGCTGGAGGGCTCTCCAATGCGTTCAAAATTTGGGCTCGATGGTGCTCCGATGGGCTCAAAGTTGGGACTCGAGGGCTCTCCCAGGCGTTCAAAGTTAGGGCTCGACGGCGCGCCCACTCGTTCAATATTTGGGCTGGAATAGCCCTCGATGGAGTCGTTGTCGTCACCATCTGATCTTGACGAGGTCGGATGTTCAGAGGTGACCGCTTTGATAGTCGGTGTTCTTGTTGGCAACTTCATCATCTCATCATCGTCCGAGTACTCGGGTTCCCACGGACCCTCGGCGATATAGTCAGCTAGCTTGGCCATAGGACTTGCCTCGGCCAAGGACGATTTGCTGGACGCCGGGTCATCCCAGAGCGGGGGCGGCGAATTGAATGTATCCACCGTGGAAGAGACGTCCCAGCTATCACGGATCGACAAGTCACGGATGCTGCTGGCGGCATCTTGGCTGAATGAAGGTGAGGATAACGTCGAGGTAGATGCTCTCGGTGTGTTTGTATATAATCCGGTCGGTGTGAGTTGGCCTTGGTGTCCTCTACCAGGAATAGGCAATAGAATCTGTTCTGGTTTGGTGGGGAATGGCGTTGCCGTGTACATGTCGGCATCGTCTCTCTCCCCACTGATGATGCGGAGGGATTGCATGGATCGCGTAGGCGATCGTTCGTTGGTGTGGGCCGAGCTACGCTCCTGGAGTGCTCGTCGCGGCCTCGGCCCCGGCGACGTAGACGGTCTAGAGGTCGACATTGGACGTTGTCGCTTGTCGCTGGTGGTGAGATGGTGAAAAGGTAGACGCGTTGTCTAAGTCAGAGCATGATTCAATTTCCGAAGGAGATAGCAATTGAACGACTACCGAGGCGGGGAAAGGTCCAGCGCCAATCGCCGCGAAGAATGCAAGAAAGCCCGTCGAAATGAAGCCTGAGTGGGCCAGACCGGGCACCAGTTGTGGATTGGATACCTTGCGGTGAAGGGCAATACTCTGCTGTACAGTCTGGACGCTGCGATGGTAGTAATTAACGAGCCCCGATGTGACGTTGCAGGTCACTAATATTGGTCGAGCAATGACGGGCCAAGGAATCGAAATTACACCCCGTCAATGATTGTTGATGTTTTGCTGAATTGAGCCCCCGATGTAAGGAATGTGCAAAATGGAGGGTCTGCGATAGGACGGTCCTGATATGGAGCGAAGGAACCGGAATTCGGACGATAAAGTAACCAAGGCCGGAAACGAGGGGACTCAGATAGAAGTGCCGCCGGGCGGGAATGTTGATGATTTTCAAAGATTGGGACGGACGGTCGCTGGGGGACTGGAAGCGGGTCAAATTCTTCACGAAAAGGAGTGTCGCGAGTGGGCATCAGCAATGGCGATGGCAATGGCAATGGCTTAAAATGAATGTAATAGTCCTATAATCAGACCAGCCAAAGATGTGTACGAAAAGAGCGTCAAGTCGTCATGGACCAAAGAATTAGGCGTTGGGTCGTTTCAGCGGCCGCATCACGGAGCGTTAAAAAAAGAGAGAGGGACGTTCGACGGTTTCAAAAGAGGGACGGGGTAGGCAGAAGGACTGGCGGCTACCACAACATCATCCGCCGACTTGCCAAACACCCCGAAGCCACCGAGATAATAATCGCCAACCGTGGAAACCGTGGAACTGGTGGAACCGAGCGAGGGGAAAAGAAGGGGAAAAGAAGGAAGTGAGACACTGGGCGATCTCTCAAGGGAAGGGAAGGGAGGGGGGGAATTTGGCAACCTTTGGGTAAGAAGGTACCAAACGGGGCCCAGGTGAGAAGTGGAGGAGCGAGTGGAGAGATTGTTGGTGGAAAGTAGACAGTGGAGAGAAAGAGAGTGGGACCCCTCTGGACTCGAGCTCGGCTGGAGAGAGCTGACTAGCTTGCGAGGCACGATGGGTTGGTGCACAAGTCCATCATGGCAGCATTGACGCCGAGGGAGAGCGATGGAGAGAGAGTGTGTGCGTGCGTGAGAGAGACAAGCGGATGGAAGAACGAGTGGACGATGGACCAGAAAAGAAAAGCGCTGACGAGATGGCGTGGTCACTGACTGTCCAGCGGTCAAGCGCCGACGAGAGAGTCACGCCATGCAGGTGGGCAGTGCTTACGGCTCATGCAATACGCAGGCACCATACTGGAGTCCTATGCAGGTACTGCATGAGTACAGGTACGAAGTCGGGTACACACTGTAGCCCTAGACTACAGTACAGGCCGTCATTGTTGGTCGTTGTGGTACTACAACCTCTGTACATGATTACAGGAACAGCGTGGCCAAAAGGTTCTAAGCCCTTGGGCTCGAGCAAGAAAGACAACTCGGCACAATACATATGATTGAGAGCTTTACCCTCGAGAAGCTTCTGAATGCTATAGTTCAATGTTGGGAACCGAGCTACTACGTAGCAGCACGACCGAGCCTGGGCTGTACAAAGTTTGTACAAACTACAAACTCTGCCCTCGTACCTTTCACGTGCAGCGACCCACCCCCAGCCATCGACCATCAATGCCAGCATCATCTCTTGTTCTCGACTCGTGTATGATTGTACTGACCGTCTGGGTAAGTGTGCAGCACACAAGTACTGCAGGTTGAGGAATGCTGAGTTGTCCTTCCTCCACAACCAGACGCTAACTCGACGCCAGCGCCTCACGGAACCCAACCCCAGTTCAACATTGCAGCCCACAGCTGCAGGGGGGTGGAAGAACGTGTGCTCGACCTCATGCGGTCGCAAATCCGCGACCCGATCCAACCGATCGGTGCATCGCCAACTCACCTCTCACGGGCATTTTTCCCTCGCCTGGCACGATATGGAGTCACTGTCGCCTGTCAGTCTCGCGTCTTCCGGCTCCCGTGCCGACCGTCGATTCTCACCGAAAGCTTTTTCTCATTCCAAATTGTCCGTTGACTACCTTTTTTTCCCAGTTCAAGATTATCAATTCAGTATTTCCCTGTTGGGATTCTTTTTGTGATTCAGGCAAAGAGGAGATTGGAGGAGACCTCAAGGCGCGTTTCCAGGTTCCTCCGGGCAGGTGGGTCCGCTCTAATTTCCTCCGAAATCTCTGAATGGCCCGGAAACGAGCGCCAGGCCCTGCAAGCTGCAGCGTCATGGAGACGAGAGTTGGCGTTCTGGCGATTTCCTGGGACTGATAGGTCATGAACCGTGGGATTTCCGGGTAGAAAATGCAGGTCCATGGCACAAATCAGAGCTTAGTATTTTGTACATTTGCACTACACTAACTCTAGACTCTCGACTCCAGACTCCAGACTCTAGACTAAAACATCGACCTTTGAAGAAACCCGCTGCATCTTCTACAACACACACCTCATCAGAGTCTCGCGAGGCTGAATGGAAATTTGACGAGAAGGGACCCATTATACCACGGTAGCTGTGAAAATGGATTTTTTTTTCTCTTTTGCACCACTTCCCGTCCCCCCTTTACAGCCAGCTCAAGCTCGGAGTCGGAGTTGCCCGGCTCGACGGAAGAGGCTCAATCTCCACGCGACCTTCAAATTGAATCGAATCCACTGCTATTATTACTACACAATCATATTAACAGACGCCTCATCTCGCTCCATCCGAAGATCCTTGATTTCCCGTCTTTCTCTCCCTTCCCCTCTCTCTGTATTCTCTTTCTCCGGAGTTTAGAGTTCTCCTGGTCCTTTTCCCTCTCTGCGCCCGGTGGACCACCGGATCCAGACTCTTGCCCTGAACCACAATAGGAGCTATTATGGGTCCAGGTACGGGTAGTCGGTACCTGATGCGTCTCGGTCGCCGTCTGACCTCATCATGAGTTCGAGGCGCTTGGCAACTTGCCAAGGATGACTGATGAACCCACCTAATGACCCAGTACTACAGATGCTCATATAGACATAGTATGATACATTGAGGTGATAGATCATGGATTAGAGATTTAAATTTAACCAGTCCTTTCATCATTTAGAGTATCCGTTATGCAGCTACACTGTAAATTTTCCGCACACATTTTCCTTAATATATTATTCGTAGTCACTATACTCACTACTCAGCAGTCAGCACTATAGTCGCGTTAAAACTTTCTAAAGGGAAAAAAAAAACTATTATTTAGATTTCAATTCTCCTTTTCTGAGCCAATCTGTGATCCTATCATCCTCTTAAGCGTAAAATATTCTATATCGACTTATATCGCAGAAAAACCCTCGCAGCAGAGTGCGTGTCAATGAACAACCACCTAAGAAAAAAGATAGAAAAGAATAAAGGATCACACGTGTACCAAGTGACACCCTCCTCCCCTTCTGCCCTATCGAGGCCTCCGTTCACGAGGCAACCTACTTAGAAACCGTCATCGAAACAGATACCTACACCCGGTTCTCCTCACAAACAAGCTCATGCTCATGCTCATGTCACTCGTGAGCTCGGAGAATTTTCATGCACGCGCTCTGATCCCTCAATGTCTTTCCCTCCTTTCCCCCTTTCCCAAGCTGAGAGTCATATTGACTGCCCCCTCGCGTGCCGTGACTCAGGCACATTGACATGTACAAAAAATGAATAATGGGGCTTTTCTCAAGGGATGAAAATAGCATAGTCACACGGTAAAGTGAGGACTGCAGTCACAGTCCGGTGTACATGTACATTTTACACTTCCAGCCTATGTGAGTTGTACACGACTACATAAGTACTCATATGCACTGCCTGCCTGTAATCCTCTAGACGATGCACAAACCGATACCTCACAATCATATGGGTCCAGGACCGTGGGACCTTCAGACTTTAGTCCTCTAGGAAATAGCGGTGTCGGCGAGGCTTTCACTCAGGGCTGCAATCTACGAGTCGAAGCAGAAACAAAGAAAGGAACCGAAAAAGAAAAGAAAGGAGCTGATCGAGACGCTCGGGCCAAGTGTTCTCGCTGGGGACTCGATGGGAAAAGGGGCAGAGGGAGAGGGGAGAAGAAAAAGAAAAAAGAAAAAGAAAAGAGGAAGAAGAATGGGTGGATGCAGGCGATGTACAGTACCAACTCGACTCATATGTTTGACTGTTAATAGAGTAGGTCATAAGAACATCCAATTTTATGCTATCTTTTGTTTCTATTATTTTTGTTTCCCCGAGCGGTGGTTTCATGTCAATTGACCCTTCTGTACTAGGTATAGACCGAAGCGGGAAATAAGCCACGGTAGAGGAGAGTGGAGGACGGACTAGGGGGTGGATTAGGCATGTTCGGAGTGAAGATCCAGGGGGATAGCGGCCGGGGCGTGCATGTGGTGATGAACGGGAGATCCGTCGCGATCTGAAAATCGCGATCGCGACCATCGATTCCATGGTCGGGTTGAACGGGAACCGTTCAGGGTACCTGAACCACGGCGCGGGGCGAGAAGGGGGTAGACTTGTACGTACCTGAAGCCCGTGGCGTTTAGTGCAAACCCTACAGCCCGTGGTTCCTGGATGGGTCGCGAAATGACAGGATGAATACTGTTCCAGAGCCTACAATTCGACCTGAGGAGGTAGGTATGATTAATCCAACATCATGGCAATCAAACTTTGGGCTTGGTAGCAAGTGCAGAGTCTGGAATAGACAAGGGTAATCCTTATGACGTACTCGTGGAAGGGGACGAGTCTTTGCCAGTAATTCCCACCACCAGCTGGAGGGTCACTCCACTTGCGATGGACATACGCGTGTTGGTAGTCAGTACCGCAAGTAAGCCCACGGGGCCTGGATTCAATAGGTGCTCGCTACATGAAACAGCGGGCATCGATCACTCAATCGGTCTGGCTTGGTCAGGTGACGGTAGCACGTCGGGAATTAGACGGGAATCATACTGAACTTGTCCACCGTCAGGTGAGATTCTGGTCAACATCTAGAACAAAGGGGAACCCAGGGAGGTAGTGCACGGGCTGACTTGAGGGGTAAGGTATGGCACTGATCTATGCTACAGACGGCTTCAGTTCGATTCAGTGTGTCTATCGATCTTGAGGAACGTTCCATTGGATATCAAAGATCCTATCTCGTGGATATATAATCTTGAATTGATAGCCCAGATGAGCTGAATCCAAGTGCTCCGGGCAGTCAGTCTCTCAACAGGGTAACTACGTCAATATCGGCCTTCTTTTGGGTGAATAGCCCGGTGGAATGGAGGAGGAAAGATTAGAATGCAAGGGTGAAATTGGATTTAATTCCAGGAAATGCCGAGCCCGCGAGACGTGTGACCTGGTGGAGGCATCTGCATCTAGTCCTGAGGTAGAGTATCTCAGATTGACAGGTAGTGGGCGAGAAATATAGAATCAATGATTGGAAGTGTCCCGAGACGGGAAGAGCGACGGGATCCATGGCTATCTGGGGAAGCATGCCCTTCAGGCTATGGTGACCCGACGTCCAGGAATAGCAGAAATAGCCCAGTCCGACACTCGTGCAGGTGCGAGTCAAAGGCGGGTCTCTTTTTTAACCAGCCAAGTATACAATTTCCTTCGACTACAGTCTCATGGATATCTAGTATGTGCTGCGGTGCCTTTCACCGGCGAAGAGAGACCCCTGTAATCAAAAATGTCTATTTGAAAACCACAGAGTGGGCAGTCTAGGAGCGAAAAGAATGGAAATATATTCATGAGCAGTTCACTCATTTAATCTGGTTGCGCGGCTAGTGGCTATTGGGTACTATCGATATTTGGCGGACAGCCTCCAGAGTCGGGGAATTGCAATCTCATCAAAGATAGCAATAAGAGAAAAATTCAAGAAAAACAATAAATAATCAAAAACATACAACAGTCAGGATTCGCATGTGGTCACCCACCATACTACTAACTGACCGGCGTGTGGCTTGAGTACGGCTGAGCGGACGGGAAGCCCTATTTTCCACACCCTATGGTCGTATGTGCAGTGAAAATAAAGATCATGAGCTATGTTCTCTATGCGTCATCCGGATTGGTAGGTACAAATAAAAAGTTACCCAATCTCCCTGCTTCTTTGAGATTCGTCTTATGCTACTCTCGAACGAGTAGAGTCTTTAGTCAGAGTATTTGAATAGAAAGTTAATTGGAATTATCGATTTCATATAGCTCTCTTTCCAGAAGATCGTGAGAAGTTGAGATTCGGAGCTAGACGAGTGCCAGATGTAAACAGAATAAAAAATGTCGGTTTGGGCTCTCGACACTGGAGTCCTGAGGCTCTCAGACCAGATCAGCATCACTAATAGTTGGGCCGACGCTGGATGCTGACGGAAGTCGGCAAATACATAGTGAGGCTTCACCATTGGCATATCTTTTACATTTCGCCAACAATATGAAGAACAATCAAGCCTTTCACTCTGATCCTGGTCAAGAGACGCGGTATACCGTAATGTAATTACCAGATGGGCGTGCTGAATCTTATATTGGGCGATCAATATTACGGCACAACCCGGTAATACATATGTTCCAATCTGCGTCTCTCCGCATCGCTCCGCAACAAAGAAAGCTCCGGTCTGGACTTTGCCGTTTGCTGTTGCCTTAATAAACGGGCCGGCCGACGTTTCTCTCCAGAAAAAGCGTCAAATTGTTGAGATCTCCATCTCCCCGCCCACCGCTGCCATGGCTCCCGTAAACAGCATCCTGGCTCGGCTCAAGAGTCTTTACAGCAAACACCAAGGTGTGATTTCATCCTTCCTGTTGCTTTGGTGGTGACCATGGAGAGGTCACATCCAAGGGAGCACAGACGCAGAGTCCGAGGCCCGTCGAACTGACCCAAATAACCTTCAGATGAGCCCTCATTATCAGTCAATACAGTCGCAATTTGTTCCGTATGTTGTCAATTCTGCCTCTAGCGCTTTTCAACCCTTATCAAATTCCAGTCGTTCTCTAACAGTACACCTTTTTAGGTCGCCTTCACATTACTCTACGTTGTGCCGCTATATCTCTCTCCGACCACGCGGCCATCGCCCAGTCTCAGCCGCGATGCGCCCTCCGTCATCCGTGCGCGCATTCGCGCTGTCACACTCTCTTGTGTCGTCTGCTCACTCTTTGTGCTATGGCTGATTGTGGAAAAAGGTGGTTCCTCACCCGGCGCTGCGTTGAGTCTAATGGGCTGGTGGCCAATCAATTTGGGTGATATTCTGCGCAGCTTGCTGTTGACCGCTGTCTTGTTTCTCGGTCCGCTCTATGAGCGTGGAATCGCCGAAGGCGAATGGCGCTCGTGGTTCAGTCGCTCCTCATGGTCCCAGTCACTGAGTGGCTGGATCGGGTGGAGGAATTTGGTCGCGGTATGATTCATCTTCAAACTCCGTCCGTACCGTGGGATTGACGCCGCAGCTAACAATCGATGTTCTCAACCTCTAGGGGCCCATCACCGAAGAAGTCATGTTCCGCTCCACATTGGTTCCGCTCCACGTACTCGCGCGTATATCGCCGGGGCGCATCGTCTTCCTTTCGCCGCTGTACTTTGGCATTGCCCACGTCCATCATTTCTATGAGTTCCGACTCACCCATCCCGATACACCTGGACTCGCTGCGCTGCTTCGATCCTTGTTCCAGTTTGGCTACACGACCGTCTTTGGCTGGTATGCCACCTTTGTGTATCTCCGTACCGGCTCCCTGGTGGCTGTCATCCTCGCCCACAGTTTCTGCAATTGGTGCGGTCTTCCTCGCCTCTGGGGTCGCGTGGAGGCTGGAGAGCCCCTCGGGCCGCCATTGCGTGGAAAGGAAGATGAAGATGCGAATGGCCACGGTGTCACCGTTGGAGATGGCCAGTTGAGTATTGGGTGGACGGTGGCATACTATGTGCTGTTGGTGATTGGTGCATTGACCTTTGCCTGGTTGCTGTGGCCCTTGACAGAGTCATATAATGCCCTGATGACATTTGACAAGACCACGAAAGGTGGTCAGAGTATCAGAGGCCCCAAATGAGATGTGGACTCTGGCTGCTCTTTTGATTTTCCCGCGGACCAAATATGCGATAATGAGTTATGTATGACATATTGAACCGATTGAGATTATGTATCCGCCTCAACGATCGACGATTCCTTCGCACAAAACGACGCTTCTTAGACTAAGCGTGTAACCTTTCTATGGTGCCCATCGAGCTGTGATAGCCCTATCCTTTAAGCTCCCGCCTTAAAGTGAGGCATGGCCATCTGAGTATCTAAAAGCCGAAAGCACTGCGCAGCCGTTTCTCTGCCACCTAGGCTACCTCTCAGCAAGAGTTGTAGAAATTAACCGGATCGATTCAAACGAAAGAAACGCTCAATCATTCAAGTTATCCGAAGCCATGCCTTGCCTCTAGCGCTAAATTGCAAACCAGCCACGTCCATCACGCTATTGTGGTCTTTTTTGCTGATTGGGACTAGTATTCAGTAGTTGTTGCTCCGCTTCCCGTACCAACTGCAAAGCTTGGCCATGTCCATCTTTCACATTCAAAGCTCTGTCCGCTTGCTCTGATATACACCCGACATCCAGGGACCCGCTGACTACTTGATCGTGAAACGGCACCAGCAATTCTTGGTGGATTATGGGCTGTATAGGTTATACTCGCATCTTCAAGACCTCTGGCTCCAGCACAGCTAAGTCAAGTAGCATGGGTATCAGCATCGTCAAGAACCAGCTCAAAGACCGCGGCATTCTTGGGTCCTGTACAGAATCTCCGAGCTGACAGTCGCGGATTTGCAGCCTTGAAAACTTCTAACCAGCTTTGATATGATCTGGAGAAAGTGTTCAGACTCGAGATCATGTGGAGGTCGAGCATATTCAAAAATGGCGATACCCGCTCGTCCTTCCCGGGTTCTACAAAATCATGAACAAGGATCTTTGAGACGCCCGGTTTCATGACATCTGTGATGTGTTTGATCACAGTAGCGCAGGCGCTATGGTAGATGTTGCGTGTCAGTCAAATGCACTAGAGTCTCACATCTTTTGCAGATTAGGTGATGCTCCATACCTGTCTGAGTTGTCCATCAACACGTGGCTGAGCAGGTAGATGTCGGCCCCTTTGATCTGCTGGGGAGAGTACATATCGTGAGACTGCCACTGAATTCTTCCCGCTATGGCCGATGGCACGGCACTTTGGGCACCATCAACAACACTCCCGTGGTCTTGTACGGTAAAAGACATGCCAGGAAACTTTGTTGCGAGGCGCATCGAGTTTTGTCCCATGCCACCTCCGATATCAATAATCGAGGAATGGGCATTCAATGAGCTGAACGGAAAGATATTCTCGATTGGTTCGTCAAGAGGCGTGTTGTAATGTCCCGCCATGGCATTGGCAAAGCGACGTCCTCGTTCCTGATCAACGGTGTGGTAGTAATTATACAAGGTCTTGTCCGCTAGATGGAGCAGTTAGTGGAACTCATTGTGATGGGGACCTCTGATATTCGATTCGGCAAGCATACTTTGGAAAGCAAGTTGAAAGGCCGAACAGCGAGGATCATTCGGGATCTGCAAGTTGTTTTGCAAAGTATTCCGGGCTAGGTGAGCTCCACAAAGAAGTCCGTCGTCGACCCTGTGTTCTTAGAAAAGGAATTTCATAGAAAGATATTGAAAGTGTTTATCAAAGACATACAGGTAGTGAATCAGAGAGGAGAACTCATGGTGGAGGAGGCACATTGAGCGCTTGTTGTGCCGGTAGACTTCCGGCTCGATTTCCTCAAAGATCGACTGCTTGACACACTGGTTCATTGCCCTCTCTGCAAAGGTTTAGGCCAGTCAGGTTCGAAAACACTCGAGTACAATAGATACAATTCACCTACTGATGAGTTCAATCGAACCGCCTGTCATTTTCGCCAACTGAGCGAGGGAAGTTGAACTCTCTTCTTGAACATGGCGGTGGATGTTCAACTCCAAGACGATGGAGAGAGCGACAGAATCCATATACGCCCACGCCATTCGCGCTACCCACTCATGGGGCTCAGTCAAAAGTGCCTCCAGCTCTCGGCATGCGTTTGAAACGGCGCTGGTCTTTTCTTTCAGTGCAGCATTCTCTGCGATGAAAGACGATAGCAATTGAACCTTTGTGTTCTTTGTTTGCGTCATCTCGGTGGGTAATCAAATCTCACAATATTTAGATCAGAGAAAATGAGTATCTTGTGTTCCAGCCGGTTTTGTTCATTGGAGCTTTTTAAGGCGAATTTCTTCCCACACTGCCTGTCTAGTCCGGATCTTCCAGAGCTCAGCTTGTCGCTCTACGGATTCCATCACGCGCCTCCTCCTTCAAGACTACGTCGACGGTGACATAGTCCTCTGCGGGTCACATAAAACACGTAGATCCTTCGTACAGAACCTTCCTTATTGATCCTTGCATGTCGACCTTGCTTTCGACAAATTTTTTTTTTCCTGCAGCATCAGAAGTCTAAAGAGATTTGGGCATAATGAGGCTCTTCACCGCTCACTGGGTGGTTTACAGTATAAAGTCTCACGGTTTCGCACCTCATGTTTCGGGGTTACTCGGGGTGGGGCTTTGTGTTTTTAAGCCTTCATATTCGGCGTTGTAACCCGCTACTACCTACTCTTACTTAGGTACCTGCTTAGTGTAATGTATTTGGTAGGTACTAGTCATTCTATGCAGGTGTCTCGAGCTGTACCGGTGGGTCGTGCACTTGACATGCACCCCGGATTATGTTTCCGGCACGGCATCCATGTGAGGCATGATCTCACCGTATATTGATTTTTTGACGGATATACACACTTGCCTAGCTTGTTACTGTCTGGACACCATATTCTCCCCGACTGTGCTGCATATCAGTAGTGAAGAGCCGCAGGTGAGCTTTGGTGGAGAAAAAAAATACAATTCTCTATCTAGAAGTTTCTGGACATCGTATATACAGTCTGAACCCACGGCTGCGAAGGATCTAATTTTGGAGTGGGAGACTCGGAAAGATTAGTGACTTGGTGCAATGTTGTATATCTGGAATCATACCGCCAAACGTAAGTTCTCTTTCGAATACGAGAGTTAAGATTTCTGTTCCAGCGGAGTATAGAAGGGGACAGATCGAGACACATGTCAAGGGGCTTTTGTGGATCTTTAGTGCTTTGCAACATTGCATGCATGGCCGTGCATGAAGTGCATATCTATACCATTTCAAGGCAAAGCCCCCCCAAGGAGGATTTTGGACACCATTGTGGAAGTGAGCTAGATCAATACAGATTGGCCAGCGGGTAAGGACGGTGAGGAGGGCGAAGTATCAATGACGGAGCTTTCAGCTCTCAAAATTGATTGATAACAATCTCTGGCATGCTTGACCTATTGAGGTAAAACTTAAAAACTGTGGAAAGGGAAAACTCTCCTGGCAAGTCATCGCTCAGGTAATCTATATTCATGCATGTGTGGCTTGACATGCTCATGGCTTTTATGCGGTGTGGATATAGTACGGTCAATGGGTAGCAAGTAAAGGCCAAGTCAACTTTCAAACCCTGAAAGACCATAGCGAATAAGGGCTGGTCTAGACCTTTCTACTGGGGTAATAAACGAGAAAATGTTGTGTTTGATCAGCAGGGTTGACTTTTCACCATTACTATTCAATCACCCATCAGTTGTCATGTGGCGAGTCAGTCATTGTCGGTTTTTCTAGAGCCTGCTCAGATCATCTGAGGAAGGTGTGAAATGAGGGCCTCACATAGAAAGATACCTACGTACTGCCGTAAGCTGCAAACCTTGAATATTCCGAGACCAAAGATTCTAGCTCGCTTTTTGAAATTAGCCTCGAAATGCTTTGCTGAACTTTGCGCGTAATGATCGGCTTGTCGACATGCTTCTTGAATTGACCCCATCTATAAGTACCAGTCTAGTCCTCCGGAGATGATCATTCCATACCAATTTTTCTCTCGCGATCTTGACTCACTATTCATTTCCACTCCACCGTTGAGAAATACATAAATTTTTCATTGCCATTTCACTATGACTATCACCGCTGAAGAACTTTTCGATGGCCTCGGTGAGAAATATGAGGATGCCTATGTCAACAATCCGGGTCTCGAGGAGATTGTTCAGCTAGCTTTGGCTGAGCTGAAGCCAGGCAGTCACGTCCTCGATGTCGGATGTGGCACTGGAAAGCCAGTCGCAAGCCAGGTCGTCCAGGCCGGTCATAATGTCTACGGCATTGACGTTTCACAAAAAATGGTCGACATCGCCAGTCGACAAGTGTTTGGTCAATTTGAGAAACACAACATGCTGGAATTTGAGCCCAAGACCAAATTTGATGCCATCTTTTCAATCTTCTCCATGTTCCAGCTGTCACATATCGACACCTATTCCATGATGTTCAAGTTTTCCGACTGGCTTGGCCCTGGCGGCCTTCTAGTTCTGGGAACGATTCCGAGCGCAGCCCTGGTCAAAGATCAAAGTCTATATGATCCTACGGGTCAAATGGTCCGGCACTCGGAGATTCCATTCATGGGAAAGAAGTGCGTCGGGACTTTGTACACCGAGGATGGATGGCGCAGCTTGTTCAAAAAGGCTGGATTTGAAATTCAAGTGGAGAAATTTTTCTCCTTTGCTACGTGTCAACCACACAAAGACGAGGTCGAAGAGCACTACCTGATCATCGCCAGAAAGGTTGTGGATCATGCTCTTATGGGGCCATATCCTCTTCCTACCTCGTATCGCGGGCCACATCCGCTGAGCGAGGGTTCTTGGGCGCCCTTCGCGGAGAGGTTAGTCCGAGATGAGTTTGACGCCGTCTTGGACCTGTTGAAAGATAATCAAAATATCCTGGATGTTGGAAGTGGTTATGGAAGTGAGTATTTTTGAGTTCATTCTCCCCTTTTTATTTTTATTTTTTTTTTCGATCTTGCTGATTATTGGCGCCACTATCCGTAGAGCTGCCCATCGCCATCGCCCAGCGTGGATGTAACGCATATTCAATTGAGCCTAATGCGGACCGAAACTCTCTCCAGACGAAACAAGCTCACAACGTTGAAATTCGCCTTGGGTCAGCTGAAAATATCCCTTACCCGGACGGCAAATTCGATGCCGTCGTCGCCATGTGGGTGATGCATTACGTGGATGACTTGGAAAAGTCCCTCCAAGAGATGGCCAGGGTCGCCGACATCTCCCATCCCAATGCGCGACTGGTCATAGTCCAAGGTGCACCAGACAACCAACTCGTCAATCTACTCAATGACGTGTGCGCGCCCTTGAGTGCTGAGAACACTCGTATTGATCACCAGGGATATCTCCTGCATACCGCCGCCAAGATATTCGCCGAACATGGATTTGGAAAAATAGAGACCTCCCGTGTAAATGCGTTCTGTGCTTTCCCAGAGGAAGACTTGGAGGAGAGATGTCAGCGAGCGGCCGAGGTTCTGGTCGGCTTTTGGTACAAAGAAGATGCCAATTACGAGCAGATGAAGCAGGCGCTCATTCCCCATCTGAGACTTCACTTCAAGGATCGTCCCCATGCAATTGGAGACGAAGTCGCCATTCTGTCAGCGAGACCCACCTCAAATTGAAGAACTTTCGTCGACTTATTGTGTCATCTAGTTCTCCGTACTGTTGTGAAAGAAGAATGCTGGGAGGTTGTTCTGATCAACTCAATGCAGTTACAAATTATTAAGAGTGAGGATTATGACTGCTAGTGCGGGCTTCTGTCTATTGTAGACTTGTTTCCTCCTAGAAATCAAGTCTGGTACAAGCTCTTACGCAAGTTGTGTCTAGACCGGGAGATTTAGGTCCTCTACAGGTTTTTTGGGTCTTCTGATGTCGCTGAGAAGATATTTTGCGCATAGTTGAGGCATACGATTCGATGAAGGAAAAACAACATACAGTCAGACCAGATACAAGGACTTCAAGATATGGGACACGAAGTAAAGTGATAGAGCAGTAGCCATGGGATTGATTCTCTCTAGTCTTTCTATATGGTATTGATGCCTTGAGGTTGAACGTGTATGTCTACCCCCTGGCACAATTCTGGCCGGCGCACATTATTTCTCTCCCCACTTCGCATGATCTGAACAATCAACATCTTTGAATTAATCTGAATGCAGAATCTGCAGCTTCAATGCGCCGGGGGCATCATTGCAGGAAAAAAACCTTCGTTGCGCACGGGCAAACCTACTGCTGTAGCGACGTGAGCTAGCCACCAGCGCGGGGCAATTGAGACTGAAATCGGTTCACAGACGCCACGAATAAGAGGAAAAGGCGTGATCGGTCCATTTTACTTACCGATGATAGCCATTCAGTGACCTAACAGATGCGTAATCGCCGGATGGGTTCATCGGGTCAAGTGAGATCGAAATAGGTGGAAGTTACCATTGGGGCGGGAAAGCGAAGCCGGAGGGTTGGGAGTGGGCAAGACTCTCTATGCAAGGAGCGCCATCAAGGATCATGTAGAGATCTTGGTGATGTATTGAATCTAGGTATGTAGCGTGCCCGCTGTGTACTGTCAGAATCATATCACGATCCTATAAATCGACAGCATGTTTTAAGAAAACCACTACTTTGTCTCAAGAAGCCCTCAACCGACATTGGAGCAAAAAAACCACAAACGAATACAGTCACGTATCACTCCACCGCATGTGTGAGTATGGCATCACTTACCGATGTTTTCTTTTCATTCGTCTTGGTTCTACTTGGCTCTCTGTTGTATGCCATCTTTTCGAGACTCTTCCTCCACCCACTGGCTAGGATACCAGGACCTCGACTTGCCGCGGTCACTGGTCTGTACCGCGTTTATTACAATGTGATCGGACGTGGAAACTTTGTCAATCATTTGAAGCAATTACACAAGATCTATGGTTCGTGAGAAACACCACTATCTTCAAAAAGAGCCCCTGAGTGTTCACATGATATTCAGGTCCCGTAATCAGAATATGCCCAAATGAGGTGTGTCCAACAGCCTGCAAACTTGTGCCCCAGAAATTAAAACTAGTAGGTCCATTTTGCCGATACAGAGGCGTATTTAGATATTTACCATGCTCGTACCACTGAAAAAGCTACGGGCTTTTATGAAGCTTTCTTCGTTCCTGAGGGTAGCATTTCAACATCCAAGCACGCGGATGCAAAAGTACACAGAAGACCACTCCTGAGACTGTTTTCTCGCCGTGAAACCATTCAAAAGGAAGCGATCTTCACCTCGAAGGTAATCTCATATCTGATTTCATGTGCGTCAGTAACTGATTGAGTCTTCGTTACTGGGTGTATAGGCCAAAAAGCTTTGTGAGCTATTGAACGTCGCAGCGTCTCATCGCAACTCGGTCAATGCAGACAAGGCATTTCGCTGTTTTTCACTCGATGTTGTGACAGAGTTTGTCTTTGGATTCACGTTCGACTCGTTGAACAGCCCGGAATTTGACTGTCCAACCTTGAAAGGAGCCGACTGTCTCCTGACTGGGTTTTGGATGCAGGGCCATTCAAGCTGGATACGTCAAATGACGAATTTCTTCAGTCCATGGAGCTTCTCTATATTCTACCCGCAAAGCAAAGTTCTGTTCGAAAACATCATGGTTTGTACAACAATCGGCATCTATGTGAAAGAGATACTGATACCAGTGTCTATACTAGTACCTGCAAACACTCCTAGAGGATGTTCTGGGTCAAAAGGCGAATGCTCACGAAGGGTGTATTCGTGTTCCGATATTCGAAGCACTTACAACCGTGGTTGACCACAACCGCGTTCCCTTACGTAGCGATACCGCTGTTATTTCTGAGTCTTTTACCATGATATTTGGACCCTCATATGCGCTTGGCACAACCCTGAACATGGCCACCTACTTTCTGTCACGCGACCAGAGAATTCTGTCCAATTTGCGTCGCGAGCTAGAGTTAGTGTGGCCAGAAAGCCAGAAAGAATGTCCCTCCTGGGTTATCCTAGAGCAGGTGCCCTATCTGGTGAGTTCTCTCCCACCCGTTTGCGGAGAGAAGACTTTGCCAGAGCTAATTGTGAGGTTAGAATGCTATAGTCAAGGAGACCTTACGTATCACTGGAGGAGTCACCACAGCGTAAAGTTGCTTCTTCCAAGAAAAACTTGCACTTTCAAAGCTGACATTATCAAGGGCTCCCCGGGTCACTCCTCCAGGCGGGATGAAGATAGCTGGTGATTATTTCCCACAGGGAGTAAGGTTCCGAGAGAATAATGATTGAGGGAATCTTCACTCACCTCATCACAGATCACTGTATCAAGCAGCAACTATTTTGCCCATCACGATGAAAAAATATTTGAAGATCCAAATGTCTTCCGCCCAGAAAGATGGATTGAAAATAGCAAGGAGATGCAAAAATGGGAGCTAGCATTTGCAGTCGGACCCAGGCAATGCCCCGCTATCAGGTACGAGTTTTCTATCTTCGGTCTTGCCCAGCATGAACACGTCGTGCCTACTGTGCACGTCTTTCTAAGCGAGCACTAGTGTGTATTTTTGAACATTTTCTGACCTGCATGTGTACTTTAAGTTTCTCCGGGGCGGTTGTGTATGTGTGTCTCGCTCATATCATTCGCTTTTTCGACCTAGAATATCCTGATCAAGGGTAAGCTAATATGACTCCCTAACACTTTATACCTTGTCACACAATTAACTGATGTTTTGCGACAAGACACCCAAAGTTTAAGGATTACTTTGTGCCGTTGGTGGACGGGGGTAATATGCAAGCGACAGTCAAGAAAAGACATCAGTTCGGAGACTGGATTAGCATTTAATCTATTGGGTCGTGTGCGATGATATCCATTACACTTTTGTTCATTTCAGGCTTAAGTTTCACTCTGTATCATATGCGAACGGTCTTTTGCCAGAAAAACTGAGCTGGAGGCTGATTTACAGGTTCAGGTTGGCAATAACTTATTGTATGAGCACTGGGTGGTATGTTCTTATATGAGTGACCTTCCATTGTCCTGAGTGGAGGCAAACAGCCTGTTGTTTTGCACACTAACCTGGTGGACTTGAGCTTAAACTCGTATCTTTATGACTATTTTCCATTCTGTCATTGTCAAATCCATGTGACTCGAGTAATGTTTTAACATAATATTCAATGATTGTTAGATATGGCTGACTACATCGAGCGATACCGAACGGCGACCTCGGCTAGACAGGAGACATTCGTCTTGATTCAATTCACAAACTCGAGACTCTTGAAATTTGACTTTTGTCCTTTGAGTGGTATTTAGGGGCTCTGGTGTAATATTAAATACTCTTTACCTCTATAGGTAGTGCTTCAACTCTCCGCCCAGGAAGGTACTGTTCGTTCGCAAATTTTGGCTCAACTGAAGGTTCCAGAGCCAGGAATTTTGAAAGAAATAATCAAGAGTGAATGCATCAAGTATGAAACCTCAGGCTGATCAGACCGTTAAGTGGCACCAGCGGTTTCTTAATATTATCTGCTCTGTGATTACAGTCATTGGCAGAAAGGCCTCATATTCAGACAAAATTTCCTAATTCTTGAACCCATCGATTGGATGTCCCCTCATCTAATCAGTAACCAACAAATCACCCTCTCAGACTGCCTTTTCAAGGTTCATATGTGTGGTAAGATTCTAGGCGGTCATGGGGTTTTCTTGAGAACAAGAGTAGAAAACTTTCGGGGGCTAAAGTCTGCCATGTCTTTTGCCTCGCCTTGTCCACCATGTCCGAAATCTCACGAATCATGAATCTATCTCGCTTGGGAACAATGCAAATCCCCGTGACGGACTCATTGGCTGTCTGGCTAGACGCTCATGATCATTCCCGGGCGGGTTCGGAACTCAGTTTATGGGCCATGAAGATCGTCAAGCAATTTCTATATGATAATGTCTATAATATCACATCAACAGCTGAAATTAACTTCCATTGCCGATCAGTATGCTTTGGTTGCATATTGAAAACTTCGAGGAATGTCACATGAGAGGCATATCGTGATGATGCACCTCGGGCCTCTTTAGGGGCGTCAATTACCCACTCGCGCGTGGGCTTGCAGTCGAGCTAGAAGATCGTCATTTATTGATTAATTTTAGTTCTGACTGTCTTTCTCTCGAGCGCTTCAGCTAGCCTTCATATCTGATCTTCTGTTGTGGCAAATTCATATTTCCTATACTACTCTGGTGGTGTCAGAGCAATAGCTTCAAGTCAACGCCTCTTTGGATTCATTTTAATTTATTTTTCCAACTCAATAGTGATACCCTATGTTCAATCCCGCCGTGGTAGAGATAATTTAATTACTATTGAAATAAATGAAGGTGAAATGTTGGAATGGTTGCAGTCAGTGTTTGGACGCACCCCACCCATACTAGAGCATCTGAATGAAGCTTCAACCCGTGGCGGAAATTCCAGCTCGACAGACAGAGACCGCAGATCACTTCGTTTAGCTAAGATGGACGGATGTGCGCTTTGTGATGGAAAATTATCTTGCAGGCAATGCAGGCATTCAATAGTCTAGTATGATGCGCGTGTTATCAACCCACTGCATCAGCCAGCCTTTTCCGATCATTGGACAGTTCTCTCGGGAAGATCATCGGTGCGCTCGACGAGTCACTTTCTTTCGATCTACTCCTGCAGCCATTCACTCCGATCGTCACATTTTCTTCCACGCAGAGCTCTATTGGAGAATCTTCCCGATCACTCAGCTATCTACCACGAGACTTCTGCATTAAATTCTTCTCAGCTGTTCAAGTCACCGTATTTTGGGATACACAACTCTTCATGGTTTTCCTTTTTGAGAGTAGGCTGCCTTGCCAGCCAATAAGAATATCCTCCGAGACGACTCAGCCTTCGGACATACCGCCTGCAATCTACTATATACGTAGCATTGGCTTTCCAATAGGCAGCATGAGACAGGTAGACTAAATGTGGCTTGTGGCATTCTTTTGCAGTATTAAACCACTAGTCGAATTTCGTGAAATCACCGATTCTCCTCTGTAGCCAACCATCAGCCAGAGTCCGGGGTCCTTCTATGGGTCATTACAGCTGATTTATTAGTTCATGTAGTGAGTGGCCTCAGCTGGGGATATTATTCCCAGAGACTTAGCGCGTATGATCGTGGGATTTTTTTTCAACTTCATGCGCCCGAATTCGTGCCTATTCATTCAGGTGACAGATCAAAGGTGCCCTGATAAGGATATCCTTTTACATTCCGAGGATATTTAAGGTTGTAATTTCGGTGTCCTCTCTCTTTTATATAAAGGGCACTCTTTTCACAACTGTGCGTTAGACTTTCTCTCACAATAGCCCTTTTGCGCTTGTTATCTGAACGTGAGTTAGATCAATAGGACGTGCCGAGAATCTCTCGAGAACGCGCTCGGTATTTGAAGAGGCTAATCTGAAGACATTTCCAACTTATAGATCACGAAACATCATGACGAGAGGAAGCCGATATGTTCATCAATGGAACGAGGGGACTGATCTCTCCAAAGATCTGAGCAAACCAGAGACTGGGGACTTTTTGATCCAATATACAAAGATCGAGCCCAAGAAGATGGAAAAACATATCATCAATGTTGTCAGTGCCCTTATATCGACTTTCACCAAGACAGACAGTCTGACGCCAGTTACAGGCTAAGAAAGCATTCGATATCGAAAGTTACCCTTGCTTCAAGAAATTCATGTTTCTCCAACTCGATCTCTACCACTCTCCTAGCTACAAGCTAGTTCTGGAGCAAATCAAACGTGGCAACCTCTTCCTGGATCTGGGCTGCGCACTCGGCCAAGACATACGTCGCCTGGTGTATGATGGTGCGCCTTCGGAAAACTTGATCGGGCTCGAATTGCGAGGGGGCTTTGTTGATCTGGGATACGAATTGTTCCAGGACAAATCACACCTCCAATCGCAATTCCTGGTGCAGAGTTTCTTCGAGGACACGCCCAAGCTCACAAGTCTGAGGGGAAAAGTGAAAGTCATCAACTCTGGAATGTTTATGCATTTGTGGGGTTGGGAGAAGCAAGTCGAGGTGGCCAAGCGCATGATGGAGCTTCTGGTTCCAGAGGAAGGATCAATGATCACAGGTCTTCATTTTGGCAGTTGGTCCGCTAAGATGTGGGAAACCATGAAGGAAAGCCCAATGTTTGTGCACAGTCCAGACACCCTGAAAGGTCTCTGGGACCAATGTGCGCAAGAAACAGGAACCTGCTGGGAATTCCAGTGCCTTGTTGAAGAAGCCGACGATTGCCAGGAGCTTGACTCGGAGGCACTCAAGTTGAGATGGACCGCGAAGAGACTGAATCCCTTGCGATAACAGTCCACAGTACGGTTTATCTCGGTGAAATGTATTTTATTCTAGCCCCCTATTGACCCAGATTCAGACACGTACCCCATTCGTAGCTTAGCCTAATGTGGAAAGTCTGACCTACGACAGGATCGATTGACTGCATATATCCGAGGGGGAATTTTCTTCAATTGACATTCTAGCTTGTAGCATTGGCTCTTGATTTCAGCTTCTGACGAGGTTTTACCCTCAACTGATAGTTTGCTTCTTTGCTGTTTCTCCAATCCATCACCCAAAGCCCTAAGTACACATTCTCTGGAGGCCTCAAGAATTCTCTGCTGGGCTCTTCGTCTGCTTTCCTAACTTTAACCAAGTTTCAATCTCTTCGTCAATACTCTGCAATAATTTCTCACTGTCCCAGGCTGGTTTCCAGCCAACGAGATCCTTGTTCACACAAGTCACTTTGGGACTGTACAAGTCAGTTTCAATGGAATCAATTTTTCAATCTCGTCTTCAACATACCTCGAGTCCCACATGGGTTGAGAACCGTTGACAGGAAATTCGAGCGCCGCTCCTGGAATTGTATTACTTGGCAATATTTTCGTAGTAGGCTCATCAATTAGACCTCGCGCATGTAGGGCAATTGCTAATTGATCGAGTATTTCCCACCATCTGGCTGAGTGGGAAACCGTGAAATAGTACCCAGATGTCCCAGCCGGAAGGGCTCTTTTTTGAAGCACGGCTTCGACTAGCTGGGTGTAGAATCCAGTGAGGTCCGATATGTGGGTAAGGAGAACTTCCTGCTGAAGTGTTAGATGTTTTCTTGATGAACAGTCCGTTGTTTTAGGTTTTTTTTTGTTCCCCTTCAATGCTCAAATGTCCTCAACGCATAAATCTGAAAGTGAGCTTGAATCATAACGACGGGCTTTCACTAAACTTACTATATCTCTCGAGGACTTGTACACTTGTCGATTTTCGACTGCTGCTTTGATGAGAGTTGGAAACAGAGATGGTCGCTTATTCCATGTTCCGGTCCCTCTTCCATCTGTGTGAAGGGTTGTATAGTCAGTATCTCTAGTTTTTATTTTCTTGTTTCCCTCCATAATCAACACTCCCTTGTGGAGCGGAACTCACATAGAGCTGAAGGCATTACTATCAATCCTGTCAGTCCAGCCGCTTCTGTCTGTTCGGCGACGAGTACATCAACCTAAAATCGCCAGTGATGAGATACCAGTCAGTCACGTAGCCAACAGACGAGTGTATTGAGCAGACCTACCTCTCTCATCACGTATGTGTCGGTGCATTGTTTCTCGAGAAAATAAACCGGGTCAATATCCTTCACGTGTCCGAACGGCCAGCCGGTACTTTCGTCGAATGCGGACAGGCCCGAGTTCTACTTCTTTCATTTGAGTCTAAGCAACAACTCGCTGGAAAACCAAGGAGTGTGCTCTGGTTGATAATTCAAAGGGGAAAAAAAAGGGGGGGGAAGAGGCTACGCACATGAATAAAGTAGGCCTTTTTGCCATTAGCATCGCGGCGCCGTTTCAACGCTTCGATCAAATTATGCGCGATATCTCCATCGATCGATGTTGCGGTGTGAATAACGACGCTGACTGGGTCAAGTTTTAGTTCATTGTCGACTCACCGGTTCCAATGTCGCACTGGTAGAAAGAAAGCCAGAAAGGGGTGAATTGAACGAGGATCCTGACTGGATTCCAGAGATGGTCGGATATCGCAAGTGGTCTCCTGGCTTACCATCATTGCGTGTCATGTAGCCCGCCAGGGCGTATGGGTTACTCAGGTCAATTCTGACGACGGTGACATTCAAGTCGGCCAAGCTCTCAGCCTGCTCTTCCGAGCGAACTGCTGCATGAATCTTTGCGTCCTGAAGTAACCCGCTCTCGACGCGGGTGAAACTTGCAACAATTGATCCTCCGCTGTTCAAGTCATAAAGAATTCAAATTTAGTCTCTGGCGCGATTATCTAGCCACACAAAAGACAAAGTAGGTTAAAACTTACATGTAGCCACAGGCGCCAGTGATGAAGATATTTGCACTCATTCTTGGGATCTTGGAAAAGTGGAGAATAATAATTGTCGAAGCTTTGCCAAGGATGGGTGTTCAGTGGGCCCGCTATACAATAGACGCAAGATTAAGAAGCTGGAGATGAATCTTTTGCTTGGGGTTTGCGAGCTTGATTCAAGTCGAGAAGTGATGAATGTTTGGAAGTGAACTTGCACAGTGTACCGGGTCATGACAGATCACAGGCGTCAGGAAAGTACAGTAGGTGCCACGACCCTAAGGGCCTATTTGACAAGTCAACTTTGGGGTTTTGTTCGAAGACGAATCTTGGCTTTTCGGGCGCGGGGTAAAAGGGTTGACCGGCACGCTTTTGTATGAACGTCAAAAGAGGCGATGATTGGTCTACGTTCAAAAGGACTACCGGCAGAGTGCACAGGTCACGAGAGAAACAACTTGGTAATTATAGACTTAACATCAGTGTCTAAGACTATTTCACTTGTCTTGGAAAAAGACTCAAGGGCAAGCTTGGAGTACATCACCACGTCAGAGCCGGCAACGTTCTCGCTGGACTCAGCAGACGCTAGTGGATCTCTAGGATCGCAGATCGATCTATCAGGTTATCGGCATGTGGGGCTCTTATTGATTTTATCTGGCGATGGGTTCCTCGATCTTTTCTTTTCATCGGTACAGGAGTCTCTTGCTGCCTGCAAGCCATTTCAAACGCGTTCCATCCGAGATGGTCAGCGAAATGGGCTCGATTTATCCAAATTCTCGGACTCAATAAAATGAAAGTTTGAGGAGAATACGTGAAAATGTGAGAGATATGAGACGAGATCAAAGAATCCCAAGTCTTGATGAAACAGTCGTCTCAATGTCTTAGAGGACCCAATATTTCACGACATTTGAGGGAATTAAAAAGTGAAAGAAGTTCAAGTAAAAGTCCGAGTCATGAAGCCACTTGTCTATGATGTCCCAATATCACAGGCATCAATAGCAGATGAATGAAAGGAGTAGAGGGAGAAAGAGATAGGAGATCTGGGTCCCAGTATACAATCAGACCGCATTTTCTCAGTCCAGTATGTTAGGCGTCATGAAGGTACCCAGCTTGTATTCAACTCCACCGAGTCTCGCGCAATAGACCTCGCACGAAGCAACTTGACCCATTTATTTCAGCTACGAGAATGCTCTGATAGGATGGGCTGGGAGCGGTATTTCGTCGGTGATTGAGCACACAATCTCATAGCACAAGCACATCCGCTTGTATCTGTTCCGGAAAGTTGATGAAAACTCAGTCCTGGAGTTTCAAATCTATTGATTGGAAATTGATATATGTATACATGACATGAGTTGGAGAGCTAAAATTACAGATACGGGCAGTGATCAGACCCTGATCAAAGATTTCATCAAGCCCATTGCCCGATGCAAAATGCAGAATGCAGGATGAGAATGCAATACGCACGGAACAGGCTAGAACACAACATTCATCAGCTTGCCACCCTTGACAACAATGACACGCTTCCTCTTCTCCCAATCATTCTTCTCTTGGAGCCACAGCTTGCCCTCGGCTGTTTCCAAAACTCGGCTGACAATCCAGTCTTGCTCTTCCTTTGATGGTCCTTTTCCCCCAGAAGGCGCAGTGGGGGACTGCTCCATGCGCGGGATGGTTACTGCACAGCGAAGTTTCCCATTAATCTGAATCGCAACTGTTTGACCACCGCGAGCCGAGAGAGCCTCGACCTGCTCAGGAGTCAGGAGTGGGGTGGGCCAGGCACATGAATGAACCGCAGGTATTGAAGGCTCGGGCGTGTTGGATTTGAGGATTGTCTCGTGGAGGATTTCCCAGGTCTCTGATGCAAAGGCGGGTGCAATGGGGGAGAGAAGGCGCAGAAGAGACGAAATGGACAGGTACAATACAAGAGGGCTGGAAGGTGGGGCCGATGTCAGAGCGTTGGTCAATTTGATCAAATCCGAGATGACCGTGTTTAGCCCATAGGGGTTGGTTTCAATGCACGATGTCACTGATGATATGATGTTGTGGGTCGCTAAGATCGCATCTGCGTCGGAGTCGCTCGTATCATCGAGAGGGGGCAGGTCCATGAGGTGTCCGGTGGGTGTTTGCATATCAACCGTGGGGAGAGCGAAGGCTGCGCGGCTTAGAGACTGCTGGGTATCGAGGACCAGCTTCCAGAGCCGACCAAACCAACGTTCAACGCCAACGATCTTTGTTTCATCCCATTCAAGCACTTCGCTGACCGGAGCAGAGAAGAGGATGTGCGCACGGGTCGCATCGGCGCCATACTTTGCAGCACAGACAGTAGGATCCACGCCATTGTATTTGCTCTTGGACATCTTCTCAAAAGACACGTTGGGCATAATTTGGGTCCCCTTTATCAAAGGTTTGTCTGGGCTCGTCAAGTCAACTTCGGATGGGAGCAAAAATCGCCCTGTCGAGGGCTCTGTGAAAGTCTTGCCGTGAACCATGCCTTGCGACAGTAGTGTCTTGAAGGGCTCTGCTGGGACATCTTGGGAATCGGACATTTTCGGAAACAGCTCAGACTGTGCGAGGAATTTGTAGATGAACCGAGCGTACAGCAAATGCAAAATCGCATGCTCTACGCCACCGATATAAACATCAACCGGTTGCGCAACAGAGGGCGAGAACGGCGCTTCCTTGTTTGCAGGGTCCAGGTAGCGTAAAAAGTACCAAGATGAGTCGACAAAAGTGTCCATGGTGTCTGTATCACGCCTGGCAGGACCACCGCAGCTGGGACAGTTGGTATGCAGCCATTCCTCAGAAGATTCAAGTGGGTTGCCCTTCTTCCCTTTCAGCCATTCCCCTTCGATCTTTGGCAGCTTGACGGGAAGGTCTGAGGCCGGGACTGGTACAGGGCCACAGTCACCACAGTGAATAATGGGAATCGGAGCTCCCCAATACCTTTGCCGGCTGATGAGCCAGTCCCGTAGCCGCCATGTCTCGGCAAATCGCGCATGCCCAACTTTCTCCAAGTCTGTCACGATCTGTTTCGCAGCGTCTCGCGAATGTAGGCCTTGATACTTTCCGCTTCGTGCAGTCAGCAGTCCCTCCTGGGTCAAGGCTTTGGCATCTTTTGCAGGCACCAAGTTGTCATTAGTAGCATTGCTCGAACCCTCTGGCTCGATGACAAGAGGGATGAAGTCCGGGTGCATGTTCTCTTTGAAGAAGGCTATGTCCCGATTGTCGTGGCCAGGTACGGCCATCACAGCGCCCTCTCCATAGTCACTTAAGACATACGGTGCTGCGAAAACCGGCAGTCTTCTCTGGATATGAGGGCTCTCGGTATCAATCAAACGTAACGGATGAGACGCCGTCACGTCATTTAAACGATAGCCAGCTTTTGAATCGGCCGGTAATGATGCGGCTTCATTCAAGAAGTTTCGGAGCGCCGGGTCGGTCTCGGCTGCCTTGACGACGATTGGATGATCCAGCGCCAGAGCAAGGTATTCCACACCATACAGAGTGTCTGGGCGGGTTGTGAAAACTTCCACATGGACCTCTTGTCCATCGGGGCCAATGGTGACCGGAAACGTGACGTTTGCACCGTGAGACTTTCCCAGCCAGTTTCGTTGCATGGACAGCACTCGCTCAGGCCAGCCTCCAACGAGTGAATCAAGGTCCTTCAGCAGGTCTTCCTTGAATTGTGTGATGCGGAAGAACCATTGTTTGAGGTTGAGCTTTTCAACTTTCGCGCCCGACCGCCACGAAAACCCATTCGCATCCACTTGCTCGTTTGCGAGGACTGTCTTGTCAACGGGATCGTAGTTGACCAACGCTTCAGCCTGGTACGCCAGGCCCTTCTCGTGGAGCATCAGAAATAGTCGCTGCGTGTGCTCGTAGAACTCGGGCGCGCATGTTGCTAGTTCCTGTGAGGCCTCTTGTCAGTATCTCCTCTATCGGGGGCTTCGAATGAAATGTCCAATTTCTCTGGGTCAGACGTACCCTATCCCAATCAAAATGAGCGGATATGCACTTCAACTGTTCCTTCATCTTTGCGATGTTCTGCTCCGTCCAGACAGCAGGATCCACACCGCGTTCGATAGCCGCATTCTCAGCTGGAAGACCAAACGCGTCCCAACCCATGGGATGCAGCACATCCCTGCCACACATTCTGTAATATCGTGATATCACATCGGATATTGTGTATACCCTGAGATGACCCATGTGCAAGGTGCCGGACGGGTATGGAAACATTGACAGGACGTAGGACTTCGGCTTGCGCTCGCCTTGAGATACTACCGCCGGTCGCGCTCTTGCGTCAGGCGATGGCCATTTTGCTTGCCATTTCTTGTCGAGAGCCGGTAGATCAAGCTTTCTGTACGTATGGGATGTTGAGGATTGTCTGGCCAGACAATTAAAGTAGAGATGAGGTGTGGGCGAACGGAGGCCAGCCGGCGCGCATTGGCGAGCTCGCGCAAGTAAAGGCGTCAATTGAATTCGTTGGAGCATTTGCATGGTGAAAACTGGCTCATCATGGCCACAGTATACCAGAGCTTGGAGGTGATGGCTAGTTGTTTATATTTGACATGGACATCGGGCCATGAATCATGTTTGTTGGACGGGCCAGGGTGGAAGAAGCTCGGGCTATCTCCGAGGCTAGTATCCTGTGATTATCGCGAAGAAATAAGTCGCTGAGCTCTTTCGGAGGTTACAAGCGCCAGGATTTCAATGTATTGTAGTATAGATATCACAGTTTCTGTTGGCATAACATCGGAAGCCCGGCTAACTCAATTGGTCAGAGTGCCAGACTTTTAAGACAAAGAGATCATCTGGAGGCTCAGGGTTCGAGTCCCTGGTCGGGCGTCTTCGATTTCCTTTTTTGGGTTTTCTTTTTTTGGTCCGCATATATCTTGCCGACCGGCGTGGCGGGTCCCGATCAATCCGGTCCCCCCTCTCTTTAATATTTCTTACCTTCACTTTGTACAACATTGGTGGTAAGCTATATTATCGCACATTTGGTCTGTAGGCCGATTCGGTTTGTATGTGGTCAAATTCAATTGATCAATCAACACTCTACCCTGGTTTTTTAACTTGATCGAACATCCATACTTATCCCAGGCTGGACACTGTTGGGTTCAAGTTTATGTTGCGATTCACGGAAACTACAGTCGTTGACTAGACAATAAATATATCTCTGTCTAGTTCGCGTCACCACACAAACATTGAACCTTTGACGTCCCTCCTCTCCTACGTCTTAACAAAACCTACCATACCAGTATGACTAGTAGAACAATATGCAGCACAGATAAAGCTGCATGTGCAGGCGTCTTGTACAAACCACCTCATGCGACCCCGTTAATGAGGCTGTATACGCTTATCATAGTAGTACCTCCCATCATGTTCTACTAACCCATACTCAGCATGCCAGGCCATCTGGCCCACTCATCTACGAGCCTGAATTGAGAATAATTGATAGAATGAGCATGAAGGCTAGAGGTAATGGAATAAGCGCCCACTACACCCTTTCAGTAGCCTTTATCCAGATGATGGGACCTTGATTCCGTCATAATGCACTAAGACACTACCTCTAACTACCTTAATCAACGAGTGTTCCTAAGGGGGTGAGACTTTCAAATCTCCGGCTAGCTGCCGGGCCCGTGTGATACCTATCAAAGAAGAAGGTTCAAGTTTCAACAATTTCAATATAGAAAACCCAGACGATGTTTCTTTGAGTACCCCTGAGATAGCGCACTTGCTTCCCTTTTCCCAATGAATCGTTCTATCGGTGTACCTTTACTATCTCGCAGTGGTGAGGAGATTTCTATACGATCAGACCGCGACGGGAGCTAGTAGAAGCCAGACGTAATTATGGATCAAGGATCCACGACTCTACATCTACCTTGAATATTGACCAAATCATATGCAATCGAAATATTAGTTCGAGGAACATTAAGCTAACATTGAGACATCTTTTGCTTTTAAGACCATATACTCCTTGTAGCACCACGGAAACACATGGACAGATAGACAAAAGAGATGATTCCTCACCGATCTCAACCTCGGCATCCTATCGCACTTGTTCAAGTCATACTACGTACATGGGTCGATAGCAATAAGAAAATTTTTTAAGAAAAAAAAAATGAACAATCAAAAACATACAACAGCCAGGATTCGCATGTGGTCACCCACCATACTACTAACTGGCCGGCGTGTGGCTTAAGTACGGCTGAGCGGACGGGAAGCCCTGTTTTCCACACCCTATGGTCGTATGTGACAAGTCAGGATGACATAAAAGATATATCCTCATACTCAAAAAGGACATGCCTACTAAGCCATGACCTGAACATGCATACGCCAACAACGACAAATTCATTTCCAACTAGCCACCCTACGGACTGTAGCGTGCTCATTTGAGATCAGATATACCCCAAGCAATAACTTTGAATCTTGGCAGAGATTCCCTGGGAACTTCCGTATTCCATATTTTCCTAGCGACATGATACGAGGCTCATCGCTCACTCGAGTGCTTCTTTTTATGAAGAGAGATGGGGTGTGCGCTGTGATGTCGAAGCGAGATAGAAAAAAGCATGACCTTGGGAAAGAATTGGGATTATAATGCCCCAAATTCAGAGTCCTTGTATTTGGTGTATGATAAAACCAGCGGTTGTATATGCTCCCACTAGAAATGTAAAAAGGACCTTCAGTTGCCCCTACAACCTTAGAATATCGCCGTTGCGATCAATTCCCCCTCGAAAGTGATCTGCGACAACTTTACCTCCAAGCACCGTCTCTTCGACAATTCCCTGAACGTGCTTGGGCTCAATGCGTCCATACCAAATACCCTTGCCAGCCAGCGGATGGATCTGCGACGTCTCGCCTGGTCCTATTGTCATTTTTGGAGGGATGTAGACAATCACATTACCCGCGTATTTGTGTCCTCCAATGTGGCTGATTAGGCCCAGGTTGCTGTGACCTGGCTTATCGAGGATACCTTCGCTCCCTGCAGAGTCAAATCCAACCTCACACAGCACGCGCTGGAACTCCTTTTCCAGAGCAGGTGCCATAACCCCGCATCGCATGTCACGACCTCCATGTCCACAGATGAGAATTGTTGGAGAGTATTCAATGTCCGCGACGTTCGAGAACTTGCTGGCCAAGTCCGGGGCGCGGGTCATGTCCCGCTGCTTGGACTCGGGGAGAGAGGAATGCATGTCATGAAGGCGAGTCGGGAGGAGAAAGGCACGAATGAATGTCTTTAAATCAATGTGCTGATCTGATGATGAAGATGCTGGGCTTGCCGAGGTCGGAATGGACGGAATGTATTTAAATGCGGGGAAGAGGAGGGCAGAGGCAGTGGCGGATGAGGGCGATGTTGATGGCGCAGACGACCGAGACGGTTTTATAGAAGAGTTGGTCACGAGAACGTTGTTGAAGGGCTGCATGTAAATCAGCGCGAGTCGAGTTTTGGGTAACCATCGGTGTAAAGCAATGTCGCAGGTTGCCGTGCGTAAATAATTCACTTACGTCGAGATACGGCCCTCCTCGCCCCATCAGCTGTTTCAATCCACGAACTAGAGCCCCCCAGCCCTGGTCTTTCCCATCATCCTCGATTCGACTCGTCCAGTCTCGCTGGCCTGTGCAGACTATGAGCTGCTGCGCGTACGCTGCCATGGTCCCGTTCAATGGCTGTTCATGATCGATCGGTAGGCCCTCGGGCAATGCTGGCGTGGGCGGGCAATCGCAGCTTGGCTCCGGGCAGGTCTTTGTGACTGGAAAAGGAGGTGGGATCTCAATACGAGTCCGGAGTCGACTGGTGCGGCATGCTGTCGTTGCTAGTGATCTTTTTGGCGTTGAATGATTCGGCATACGCCTGCCGCAGTCGCGGACCAGTGACTGCACGAAGCTGGAGGAGATGCCTTTCATTTGATGAAATTTTTTCCAAAATACTGTACAAAAGTCACAGACAGTAGCCGGAAAATCAGCAGAGAGAATGACGGTAGGAGGGCACTTCACGGATCCGCGTGTTATCCAAGACGACCCTTATCTCCGAAGCAACATCTCCCCGGGGCGGAGATCAGCGGGATAGGTACTCGGTCCTTATTTGAAAGCATCACGGGTCAGCGCAAGGAACCGGTAGAGCCATAGACGAACGCCAATCAAAGCTGGTAGATTTGTTTGAGCTATTGGATGCGACACTCGATCTTGATCAAAGTCAGAACCTTCTGCGATGGGCACGAACAAGTCCTCGACATGCAATGCGAACATCCGACTGTTGTTTTGTGCACGTGACTTGACGACATGGGGCGGCTCTTCCAGTCGGCTTCAGCCGGTCTTGATGCGGCTCGGCGTTCCGTTGGCCCCGAAGTACGTAGCACCGACTTTGGTCTGTTATGTCCCAAATGAGTAGTATTCTTGGTTTATCCGTGCGGATAGAATCCTCACCGCAAGATGACTTGTAATCCCGAGGTAAGTTGTGAGATTTACCAAACACTATGAACTTGGGTCTTGCAGTTTTGGACTCGGGAATTTGAAGCTACTTGCACCCGTTGCTCGAGTGCATGTCGCTCCTGCCATCCTATGTACAGTACTTCTATTGACGCTGTGTAGGACGAAACAACTAGGACACGCCCCCGATGCGCATTGAAAAGAAAATTTATAAGTGGTGCATGGATAATAATTTTACTTGGACCAAGCTCAAGTAGCAGGACCGGAGAACAAAGCCGCACAAAAACTGCTGAGTTAGCCACACCTCGCAACCCTAAGAAGCTGCGGATGTATTGCTCTTCTGAGCTCCCCGTCGTATTCCTTCTTGCTCCACCAAGTCAATGAATTTCATCGCCAGAGGATGCCGTTCACTTCTGCAAGCTTTACTCGTGAGTAAGTAATGTTCTCGGAAGGTTTTCCAAAGTGGATTCGTGTGGGTAGTTGGCTCTGGTCGAGGATAGAAAGGGTCGTTACGCCAGAATGCAGTAACGGCTTGCTTCACCCCATCCAAGTCCATGGCTATGCTCCTGCAAACATCAAAATCCAGCACCCATACAGAGTGTTCTCCAAGGACCGCAGATTGTAGCGTGAGACCATTCTCAGGCGACGTTGCAGGGGCAAGTACAAACTCAATGTCGTTTCCATCAATCTCACAGCTCCAATGCATTATAGCAAGAGTCTCTGCCATTGCCATAGCGTACTGTGACATTTCCTGACTAGTCACTCCAAGTGACTCCATTTGATCCACATGGAGGGGGAAATTGCGGAGTGAAAACGCGCTAAATCTGGTGGGAGCAGACGAAGACCTGCGGAATCGCCTGCGACCCAAGTAGGGTCGAATCAAGCAATCCTTGTCTGGCTCGCTGGCTAGGATCTGCGGCATGATGCTTTTCGGGCAGTACTCTTGTATCAGCAAAGCTCTTGTCTTATCCGAAAAGGGAGGGATTCGTTGCGAGACAAGTATGTTGCATGGGGTGTATCCTGATGGAAACTTTCCTTGGTTCGCTGACCACCAAGCGCTGTCGTTCGATTTGATAATTTCATAGCATGCTGGTACTCGAGTTCGAAGACAGAGTGACTTGGATGCTTCAAAGCTTTGGAGGACTTTTCGGTGCATGTCCCAGTCATTCTTCAGCGATCGGCCTGGCCCTCCATCTTCTCTTTTGAAAGCTGGCCCAGTGGATGCAGCCCATACTGTGCCGCAAAAACCTTGCCCAATCTTGCGTAGTTCGCAACTGTCCATTTCGAAAACAATGAGTATCTTGACTGATCTCTGAAGCTTCGAATTTGGAGGAGGAATAAGTGAAAAGGTGAAAAGTAAACGAGTCGATGGCGAGGTGCGGGCGGACAGCTGTGGTTTTGTACTTGGGCGGCTGTGTCGAACTGCAGTCAAGCTGTAATTGTGACACCATCCAACCGGACCGAAACCCTGACTTGAACCGCAACAGTGCCCTGAATTAATCGGACTCGGACTAACTGTCTCGAGATCGGGCAAGTTCATGCCTATGATTGAAAGGTCATCCTTGGCTACATCCAACTTCAAATGATACCCACCTTCCAAATGACGGGATCAATACAAAAACTTTGGAGGTCAAGGCTCTGATCCTGAGTGCTGGTCTTTAAATCTCCGCCTTTATCTATACAACATGTCAAGAAGCTTCAAAAGCCTGGGTTTCATTTTCCTGAACAAGGTGAGCAGTTTGCGATTCATGGGCAGTGTTTCAATCTCTCAGTTCTGAAGTGGTGGGAATTAGAGGATAGCAGGTAGGTTGCTGGAACGACAAATTGCAAAAATCTAGAAGGTATTGCCCATTCACCTGATCGGACTGTAACTTTTGATTTTGACATAGGACAAGAAGCACGTGGTCGTCGATGGATTTGACTTTAATTCTGTACATGCGCTTGATCGGGAACATTTGTAGGAAACCGTCAAAAACGATACCCTCTGGACTTTGCCGAATTGATTGAATGTGACTATTTCTTAACAAATGTAGAGGCTTTGATCGACTTTGCCTAATCAGCTGGATGAACAGTCATCTGCGAGTGCTTAGACATAAGGATCATAAATTCAAGTCACAACAGACATCTCTCCATGAACCCTTTCTAAAAAGTGTATGTTTACCGCAAAATCTCCGCTACCCCCGGCTCCATCTGACGCATCTTCACCTCCATCTTTTCTCCCGGCTTCCTTTGCACAAACATACCGTACACTGAGATCCCCGCATCCTTTCCCGACTCAGGTGCCCTGATGTCATATTTGAGCAGAATATGGCACAAAATCAGCTTGGCCTCATCGCACGATAGAAATCGCCCCGGACAGGCATGTTTACCGTGTCCAAAGGCCAGGTGACTCATCCGCGTCCTGGTGAAGGGGGCCAACCCGGCAGTACTTGGATCTTCACGCATCCTTTGGAATCGGTAGCCATCGAAACGCTCGGGATTTGGATACATGGTGGGGTCGAGCCGCAAGTCGTTTGCAAAGGCGAGATTAGTGCCTCGGGGCACAACCGTGCCATCCTGCAAAATGACTGTTTTCTTGGCCACGCGAAACATAGATACTGGATCCAGACAGTCAGAAGCATGGTTCAATATTTGCTTAATAGAGGACTAGAATCAAGGGAAATCACGCACTGAGAGTAGCAGGCTCGAGTCTCTGGCTCTCCCTCATCACGCTTTCCATCAGCGTGAGCTTCATGAGACTATTGCGATGCATGCCTTGATGTGTCTCAGTTAAGACGGCAATGACTTCTTCGCGCAACGGTTCGATCAGCTCCGGATATTCAAGAAGCCGTGCGACTACCTTCTCCACCAGATCTGCTGTGGTCAGAACGGAGACGGCAATCAGCCGCAGCTGGGCTAGTGTGGCATCGTAGCGCTTGCCGTGGGCATATTTGTCGATAAATGTCAATGTAGAGAAGTCCTGCTTTGAGGATGAAGACGGATCCTCCTCGCTCTGACCAATTTTTTGTCGTAGGACAGGCAAAAGTATGCCCTTTGCGCGCTGAATCTGCCTCCGTACCGCACGACAGGGACTGAGAAACCAGTGAACCAGCGGCTGGAGGAGGCGAGGCCAGCCTTGAATGGCAGCAACGGCAATCGCCCGGTTAGTTGTGAAGCTGATGGCGATATCGAGCCATTCAGCGTGGCGGCTAAGCTCAGGCCCGATCAGGGCGCGTGTGGTCATCTGGGCCACGAGACCCAACACCGTCTCGCGAATGTCTACGATCTGCCAATCTGCATGTTTGATTTGGTTAACAATTTACTCATGGTAGGCGTAGCTCTCTCTCTCTTTCTCTGCGAAATTCCCTGCACAAAAATCATTTGAAACTTACCAGGCACATCCGACCACCGAGTACGTAGGAAATGGCTGGCTTCATCGGATAGAGGCTGCGTCAAGTGCACTAGAGATGATCCGACAGTAGAATTAAAATTAGGGCGCTTTCATCTTGAAATACCCGCAGAGCGCTTTAACTCACGTAGCTCCTTGTTCAACGCCTGAACCGCAATGGGTGAGACATGGTTATGTAATGAGCCCTGAAATGAACTTTCAAAGCCCGGCAATTCTAAGAGAATGACCTATGTAGCGAATGCAGGATCCAAAAAGGTTTAGCCATGGGCTCGAAAAGTGGTCAGGGAAGAGTGTGCACGGCACAGTGTGCGCGAATAAGAAGCACAGCAGTCAGGTGGTGATTGATACATACATCGACAAGCGCATCGTATGCACTGAATCTCTCATCATTTCTGATTTCTTCAGCGTATCGGTCGGCTAGGACCAGATAAGTTCCCATTTTGGTCGCGAGTCGGAACGAAGAGCCATCCTAGGAACACCGGATCATGTCAACTCGGCTTTACCTCCCCCCCCCCCATCCGAGGTCGGTGACTGAGTTTGGCTGAGTACCAGACACTCACCTTCTTGAGACCTTTGGCAATCAGCCCTGAGGCGTTGGCCTCAAACTCCTGGTTGGCTTTACGTCGGAACGGATCCCAGGCGTGAAAATTGATAGGCTTTGGCACACCGGAAACCACCAGAATGGCTCGCAGAACGAGAATTAAACTCGCCAGGCCCAGACTCGGGTACAAAAGCTGAGAGTTGACGATAGCTTCCATGATGAATTAATCTTTTGCTTCACATATGGTCAAAATTTGGCGTTAGCCCAGCTATAGAGGGCGGGGAAAGAATCCCGACTCGTGCTGATCGGTTAATTTTCGTCATCTCGGGTTCGAATTCGGTGCCTATTCTTCTCGGAGAGTATTCGGTGAAGTGCAGATTCTTGCGCCTCGCCAATGCAGGGCTAAATACGGGGCAAGCTCAAGGTATCGACACTTCACATCCCTTCCCTCCTAGCCCCCTTACTGCTGGAGTCGAGATGCATGCAGGCTGGTGTGGCGGTCTGCATGTTCATCATGTCACAAAATTGCAAAACGTGGGAGGGGCATAAGCAGTGAGTCAAGTTCTCATAGAGCGAGCCCAAAATTTGTGAGCATTTTTTCCCATAAAGAATACAGTTTCTCACTACTGACACCATTCACCTTGAACATATCATTTTGCTGCGTATCTGCCTATCCCCGAAATCAAGAGCCTCAAATCACCATGACCCGCGCCACCAACTTTACGGAGCTCTATGCGGGCAAGGGCATCCTGGAGACGTACATGATCGCCGAGAAGATTACGCGATATTTCACCCGGGATTTGATCGAACTCTCAGGGCTGTTAGAGTCGGAATTGAGTCCGTTGAAGCTACTCGATCTGGCCTGCGGCACTGGCGTGGTGTCCGAAAGGCTTCATGAGATGCTGGCGAGCAAGCCCCCAGCTAGCTGGGAGTTGATCTGCGGCGACATCTCAGCCGAGTTGACGGGCCATGTCAAGCGGAAGATCATCGAGGAAGGCTGGACCAATTCAAGTGCCCGGGTGATGGACGCGCAGAACACCGAGCTAGCTACCGCGGAGTTGACCCATGTGTTTGCGGCTTTGGGTAAGTTGCAGTGAATCGGGGCTGAGAATAGTTCACAAGATGCTTTCTTACTGACCTTGTTGGCCTTATTTTTTTTTTTTCAAGCATGGACTTCATTCCCGGATACTTATGCCGCATTGAAAGGTAAGGATGGCCTCTTGATGAATCACAGCACATAAAACAAGCGCAAGAGCTCATAGAAGAACCAGATTCCCTCCGCATTCTTCGGCCAGGTGGCACCTTGACCATCTCGACTTGGCAGAAAAGTAAGTCGCTAAGAGCTGATCCTCTCCCCCATCTCGTCTTGCCCTTGCCAAAAAAACATTCCATAACTAACGGACGTAGCGGAGTGGCTCGGCGTCCTCGAAGCGGCCGTCAAAACCATTCCAACTCGCCTGCCCTTCCCAACCACAAAGGAATTCATGTCATGCATGAACCCCGGCTGGGACGACGAGAACTATGTCCGCGGCCGTCTCGAGGAGGCAGGTTTTGTCCACGTGTACTCGACAACCATCTCCAAGGAATTCCAGATCTCCACGGCCGATTTATACAAAATTGCGGCGCCGGTGATTCCGATCATTGTCAGTAAGTGGTGGACCACCGAGCAAAAAGAGGCCCATGAGCACGAGATTCTTCCTGCCCTTGCGAAGCATCTCGAGGCAACGTACGGAGAAACGGGGCTAGTGCCGCAGAAATGGACGGCAGTATTTGCCAAGGGAGAGAAGGCGAAGTAATGCGATACAGTGTGATGTTTAAAATTTATTGTTCTGGTGAATAGGAAGCATTACTCTTTCTTATTGAGATATCATCTATTTTTATCGGATCCTAGTGGAGCGCTGTAGTCGTGGATTTCACAAGTCTTCCATCGAAGAGCGGTCGACATCTATTTCTAAACGGCCATCAATGCGCTGATTCGTTTATGGATTGATTCATTACACAAATAGCTCATTTCTCATTCTCAAATTGATGATAAACTAGTTCAATGATAGTACATTGTCAGATACGGACCCTTCTTGTGGGTGTAAGAAAAGGACATCCACGCCTGATGATCGATAGCGGTCGCCAAATCTTTGGCAGGGCTGTCATCCCCCCCGAAAATGGTGCAGATTAGCAGCCATCCCGAATTAACACGCTTAAAGATGTGAAACAACAAAAAGGGAAACTTACTAATAGGACTGCAGATTCTCCTCATAAACCATCGCCTGGTCTGCCATGTCATGCCGCTCAAAGAAAGCCGTAAGCACTTTGGCAATCTTCAGCTCGGGGATGCCCACGAGCGGGAAGTAGAACTTAGGGACAGGCAGAGGGGCGTTGGGGGTCATCTCGTAATTCAGTATGAAGGGCACAATAGTATCTGGATCACCTGGCTGCGAGGGCCGCTCAGGCTCGTCGCGTAGGCCCTCGATAATTCCAAACTCGCACCACAGCTCACGGAGCATCTGTAGGCCGCGGTCGATCTCCTCGTCGCCAGCGAGCACACCGCCCATCGTCCAGTGCTCCTCGACCTTGGCCCACCGCATATCCAGCTCCATGAGATAGAGTTTAAACCGGGTCGCCGCTGGATCGATCAGGTCGCAGGACAGGAAGTAGAGGTCTGTCTGCGTTTGGGCTTGCATATGATGCTCGATAGCCTTCAATGCCGCGGTGAAGCATCCCTCGTGGTCGACCGAACGGATGGCCGCAAAACACAGCTCTGCAACAGTTTTGCCCATCATTTGGGCCTTGAGCCCTGGGTATAGATATTCTTTGACCGTGATCTCGCCGGTCGGATCCAAGTCCAGCGCTAGCAGGGTCTGCGTGCGCCAGACGGTCTCGGCAATTTGGGTCGCGCTCATGCGCTGCTCTTCGCGGTCGCTCAGCGTCAGTTGAGTCACCAGTCGGTGGTGCAGCTCCATATCGACTTGAGCGGCGCCCAGGCTACGTAGCTCAGCCAGTGTGGCATGTACAGCATGACGATTGAAGGGGTCCACGCCTGTGCTTGAAATGTAGCTGGTGGGCTCAAAGGCCACCCGCGTGGTGAGCCCCCGGCGCTGGATGTTCTGGCTCAATTCCACCGATCCTGTGCCCCCGAGTAGACACTTGTAGATATTCTGTTGGCTGGGGAAGGGCCCTAGCTTGGGAACGATCACCTGGGCGAACAAGGTAAGGTATCCGTACTGCTGATGGATACTGTAGTTACCTCGGGCGAGCATCTCCCCCAGCATTGGCGCCACAGCATGCCAGTACCGGTACTGATCCAGGTTAGCGAAGGGAAGCGATCTGCTAAGAGTGCCGTACGGGGTCGTCATCGCGCCGACTTTCCTCAGCCCGGCTTCCTCGGGGGGATGGGCATTGATGGGTGTGGTAGAAACTGTCATCGCACTGTGTGCGTTTCGAAGAGCTAGTAGATTGGGAGTCTTGTGGGCTACCTTTGGGGGGAAGAAAGGGAGGGTGGTCCTAGAGTTGGCGATTGAATTTCAGTGCGACCAAGTACTATTGCCTTTGTAACACGTAAATCGTCGTCCGCATCTCACGCGGACTCCATGCTGCGAAACGCACGCGCTAAGTGGCCTGCAAGGTCAATGTAGGTTGCTCCCATGATTTTGGGTCGAGTCACACAAGGCATCAGGGAGACGTGGAGGGCACGAGAGACCGGCGTATTTCATGAGAATCAGCGGTAAAGATCAGCCTGTTCTGCATCTGACCTCGATGTAGCGTGGGACACCGCAACGGCAAGGGATGAATAATGAAGTAAGACGAACGAGGATAATTGCTAATTCCCTACAGTCATCCATTGCCCACCGGCTAGCCCGCCAGATACCCTAAGAATTCCTTTCCCGTAGAGACATGCAATCACTGTCTCTATTTTCGCCGTGAACAACAGATGGCTTGTCCTTATTCTTCACACTTTTCCATTCCAAGGCCACCGTACCAAATACCGCGAGGGCCGCCAGCGCGACTCCCACATAAAAAGTGTGTGTGACCGCAGAGCTGTAGGATTGCAAGACACTACCCAGCTGATCCCCAGAGAATTTGCTTGGAAGAGAGGTTCCACCCACACCGGGAACATCCGCCACATTGACGGACGGGTTCTGGGCACGCAGATTGCTCGTCAACTTGTTGGTGAAGACAGTCTGGGCGACCGAAATAAAAATCGCGCCTCCTAGGGTTTGACAAAATGTGAGCACAGCAGTACCGATAGGCACGTCGCCGGTAGGGAGCACCGTCTGCACCACCATGAATGGAAGTTGCTGCCCTAGACCAGCCCCGGTGCCCACAAGAACTTGGTAGCCGATCCATTTTGCGCTGCCCGAGTTGGGCTCCAAGGTAGTCAGAAGTCCCGCGCCGACCACGAGGATAAGCGGCGATAGGATCATGAGGGGATTATAATACCCGAATGCCGTGACAGCGGCGCCACTGAGAATGGAGAGTATCACGACGGCCAAGATACTCGGGATGATCATGATGCCAGACTTGGTCGCTGAGGCGGATTTGACTGCTTGAAACCAAATGGGAAGCTGAGGAGATCTGAATCAGTCGGGTGTTGTTGAGAAAGGAGTGCGTTGAACGCCAAGCTTACATAGTAGATAAAGACCATATAAGCTCCGTTGAGCGTGAGGGCAAACCAGGCCGAGGACCAAACATTGCGATTCCGCACGATTCGTGGCGGCAGAGTGGCATTATCTCCGGACCAAATTTGACAGCCCCAGAATGCGACCAGTAGAGCGCCGGACACGGCAAACAGGACGATGATGCGATAATTGTCCCACGGATACTGATTACCTCCCCACTGGAGGGCCAACAACAGGCAGACAATGGCTGGCAGGAAAAGGATAGTTCCGATTGGATCGAGCTTTCCCAGCAGATCACGGAGGCTTGGTCTGGCCTGAACCGGCTTGGGGGCGTCGAAGAGAAAGAAAACAAAGATGGCTGTGATGGCACCAATGGGGAGATTAATGTAGAAGCACCATCGCCACGAGACGTGATCGGTGAAAGCGCCGCCGAGGCTATCTCTAGTCAGTAACTGTATAGATGGGTTTCTCATGAAGACACATTCATTAATGCAACTCACAGAGGACCAATGACGCTGGCGATTCCAAACATAGCCCCCAGCAATGCCGTAAAAATGGGACGGCGATGCAGTGGCACCACTTGAGTGATGATCAGTAAGCTCCCAGAGAAGAGACCTCCACCACCCAAGCCGGCCAGACATCGGCCCAGAATGAGACCAAGAGAGCTAGGTGTCGCGCCACAGACGGCGGACCCGATCTCGAACAGACCCAGAGCTGAGAGATATACCGACTTGGTGGAGTAGTAGGTATAGAGCTTGCCAAAGGCCAGAGTGGTAGCGCAGTTTGTGAGAAGATAGGAGCTGCCATACCAGCCAACGTCCTCTAGGGAGCCGAATTGGTCCGTAATGCGCGGGATAGCCGTGGCGATGATAGTGACGTCCTGGGATGGAAAACAAATATTAGCCAGATCTTCACTCCACGACGCTAATACACGTCCGTAATGATCAAGTCATGCTCACCAAGGAAACACAGAAGATGCCTAGGCAAAGAGCAACGGTGAGAACCGCCACGGCCGAGGCCTTTGGGCCACCACTCGGTGCTGCTTGTGATGCATCCTCGGTGACTGCAGCAGTTTTCTCCATCGAAGGCAGATGGTCGAGCTGTTTTTTGGAGACCTTAACGCGACTCTTGCTGTGAATAAATAAAGGCGGGGCTCTTTGAGCTCTTGTAGATCAGGAAACAGTGCCATGGCAGTCGACGGATGTTTTTGTTTTGGGAAGGGACAGGTAAGGGTCACAGTAGTATTGGACCGCCCAGCCATTCTTCAAAAGGGTGTTTCCGAGAAGACCCCACTCCATTATACAGTGCTCAAGAAGGTAGGGCATATTTATTAAACTATGCAGTGTAACATTGAAAAAGCAGTGCACATTCCGTTCCTGACCTCTTGTGTCTGTGATGAATTTCCAGCGAAGAAGGGAAATGAAAGATCAAGAGAGTCGAACAAGAAGAACCGTCGAGGTGAGCGCAGAGCATCAACCCCTTCAGGGAACATTGGACCGAACGGCGGCGGGAGTGAAGACTACTCGAACATCTACTTCAGCAACTTTTTTGAGTATTCCGCACGAGAAAACAAAAAAAAAAAATAGAAAGTGCCGTCGCAGCAATTTTGATACAAGATTCTATGTTGAGGCAGTCTTTTTGTAGTCATGCACAATCTGGTACTGACAGTCTTCAGGGATGTTCCGAGGTCGATACTCACTTCCTGCCTCAATCGCCTTCTTGACCGTTGGGAACTCCTCGGAAACGTCGCGCCGGGCATCGTATCCAAAGATCCACTGCGGGCGAGGAAACTTGATCATCTCCGGATTCTTCTCAATGGCGTCCCAGTCCGGATCGCGCATCTGTCCGTAGATGGAGTTCCCACTCTCCTGGATGAGACGCGTTCGCTGGTACCGAAGGGCTTCCACAGCCCGCAGTCCTAATGGCACGCACGACTTGCCTGCCTGTGCGAGGCAGAGGGCCAGTGTCACCGCGTCTTCAATTGACTGGCCCCCTCCTTGGCCTGCAATGGGAGACATGGCATGGGCAGCATCGCCGAGGATCATGACGCGCCCCTGGCTGGAAACCCAACCCGGTATCGGATCACGAGCCACAATCTTGTAGTCCGCCAGCGTTCCGCTGGGGGTGTGTCGAAGAACGGCGGCAATCTTGGGGTAGATGGGCCAGTCCTGCAGGAGGCTCAGAGCATCTTCTACACGAGCCTGTGTGGTATTTTCCCAGAATTCGGCCGATTTCGCGTCGTTCTGATATGTGTCTGTATTAGCCTATGTCCGCTCCCTCTGCATTGGATTACACAAGACACTCACGCGATGCCAAACTTGCCAGATGATGTTCTGACCCCGTTTCCCCGTGGCTAGAGTAAGCCCGAGACCTCCGTCAGTGATGTACCGTCGCATGCGATCTCGCTTCCCGACTTCCTCCAGAATCCAGGCGGCGTCGGGATCGTTGGCAACCAGCTCAGCACTGAAACATGATCGATATGCGGCCAATCCAGAGTTATGGGTGGAAATTCGATGGCCGAGCACATAGTCCCGAGTTCGGCTGTGTACACCGTCCATACCGATGACACAATCCGCTGCGATCCTCTCTTTACCATCTACAGTGACGCCAGCCTGGTCTTCTGTCTCCCAGTACTCAGTGACGGCGGCTCCGAGCCGAAGGTCAATCCCCAAAGCAATGGCATGCCGATGTAGAACGGTAATGAGCGTGCCACGGTGAATAATCATGCCCTCACCCATACCATAGCCATCCATCTTGTCGATGGCATACAGCTTCCCGGCGGGATTGAGGACCTCCATGGCAGCAACATCATCTGACTGCGCTAGAAGATCGCGGTACACACTCCCCCGATCCCATGCGTGCAGCACCTTGGTGGCATTGCTTCCCAGAGCAATGCTATCCCCTAGATCACTCTGTTAGCAGCGGGAAGTAGACGTCAGGGCCGAAGAGATAGCGAGATTGAGGGAGACATGACAACTAGGACTTACCAAGAACGCGAATCTCGGGACTCTTCTCCAGTCCGATTACAGTCAGGCCCTGATAATGACACTCGATAGCAGCCACCAGCCCCGCAATGCCCAGCCCTACGATGATCACCTTGACATCGCTGGTTCGGTCCGAGGCGCGGGTCGCGGCGGTCGTGTCTGGCCCGGCGCTGTTTGGAACAGTCATTGTTATTTTTTCTTGGGACTCGGAATTCAGATTTTCTGTCACTACTTTGACAGAGCTGTGACTTGAAAAATTCGAAGGAATATACTACTGTCAATTCAATCTGAGATGCATCAGCTGACCATCACATCATTCATAGTGTCGAGGGTTGAAGCGGTGTGGCTATTCTCGATCCGACGTGAATATCAACACTCGGTGCGCTCCAACTTGCCTCCGCCGCTTCTCGGTCCTCACATGGCGCTTTCTTGCAGAGACCAGCCTCGCCGAGCATGCGCGTGGGGTGCATGTAAGGGAGATGCGCATCACTATGCAGAGGCGGGGCAAGGGATTGACTCGAGGTGCAAGCCGAGCCTGCATCACCGTCCGGCGAGCTCCCGTCCATGTGCAAGGTGCCAGCGTGCTCAGGAACAAGGATGGTAGAGTCACGCAAGAGTTTCCCTTGCACGAGAAAGATTGCGGTGAGGCTTCAAGGAACGAAAACTGGCTGTGCAAATGCGCATGATCCGAGCAAGGTGCCACAGCTCGGCCGCTTTCCCGCCAATAGGGCTATTTACATGGACCGTTACTAGGAAGGACATTACTGGGCTCCATGGTCCGGAAATGTCAAGAGCAAGGGGTGTAACCACGCGATGAGCTCATTCAGAGGGGGTGAAATTCCTCGTCATGCAACTCGCAGTCAGAGAATTGTCTTTTATCGATCTGCTGTGTGGCCTATAGGAAAATGGAGTTGCAGCTTCAGTGCGAACAGGAGTGATGCTCAAATTCAATACAAATGTATATTGAATCAATAATTTATGTTGTATTGTTTTTTGTAGATACCATGAAGATGACTCGATTGCTGCTCATTAAGCTACTCAAGAAAGACAGCGGCCGACGGTTTAATCGCCACCTTGTCAATTTGACGCTGTGACACGACGAATGACATTGAATTTGATGATACTAGAAAAGTGCAAATGGGCAAAGCCGCATACCTATTCACCAAGGATGAAACTCGTAATCAGGATCTACTATCATGAAATTTATTTCAACCTGGCCTCGATGATACCCATCATGTCTCCAGGTTTTCGCCATACCTTCACTAACGCCAAGCCAGCAATGTCCAAGAGCCGGGCGAAATCCTTCTCGGTACGCTCCATACCCCCAATGGCCATCAGACTGAGATCCTGCCAGGCGTGACTCATTGTCGCACCGATTTCTGGGACGATGATGTCGTGTATCAGGATGCGGGAGTGCTCCCGGCTCATTGCAGCACGAGTATTGTCGAGAATCTTTTTACCTTCAGGCAAATCAGGCCAGTCGTGAAAGACGCGGCGGAAGTAGTAAATCGAGGCGCCTAAGAAAAGAAATGAAAAAGGATGCGTTAGCCACACATGACCATTATAGTGCGGAAACTCCGATGCGAATGCAAAAGAGAAAGAAAGATGAAGGGAGGCCAAAGAGGAAAAAAAAATTTATATTTGATTTACCGTGAACAGGTTGTTCTTGCTTCAGAAAGTCATAAACTTGCGGTTCGATCCCGTCGGCGCGCAGAGCTTGGCTGTGCTCCCCAATGACTGGTTCAAGATCTTGCACGATGAATCGGCACCGATTTAATTTCGGAGCGAGCGCCATAATCGCTCGCGTGCCGTTGCCGTGACTGCCGGCGATGTCAACGAGGGTTGCATTAGACTCTTTAGCATCAGAGAGTCGGTCTTCCCACGGATATAGATCCATAGCCATCTGGTCGACATCGGCAGCTTCAGCCTTGGTCACAGGCGCCACGTTCTTCGAGTTCTTGTAAAGATACTCAAACATCGTCTCGCCCGGGCAGTTATGAGCAAGAGTAAATGGGTTGTTGCGGGTCGTGATGGCATCTTTCCAATTGTTCTGGCGGAGGAAGTCGCAGATCTGCAAGACCGGCCCGAAGATAAAGTTTGACCTGAGCAAGAAAAGTCACGTCAGGAGAGGAGAACTTGCGGCCAAATTTCAATCTTATTTGATACGCACATGACTGGAAAGCAGCCCGCAATATCTGCGGTCAGATAGGCCTCCGAAAAGGGTGTGTGGGCGTACTCCTCTTCGCCCACTTCATGAAAAGGACCAAGAGGCGTCACTGCTCGCATGAGACGGACTGTCAATCAGAGCATTAGTATGGAAAATTTATATGACCTTGGATACTCCAGAATAGTATTTCCTCGACATACTCAGTATGCCTTTATCCAAACCAGTCTGTGCAGATATCTTGCTGGCTGTCATGGAAGCGCCGCCTTTGGGCATGGCATGGAAGACCCCGGCCTCGAAAAGAGTGCGCAGTGATGCCACTTTCACAATCTATAGAATACTCCCTCATGGTCATTCGAAGCTCGCGGGGCATGTAAAAAGTAAATCCTGACTCACATCTTCCATGGACGACAATGCCGCTGGTATGGGCCCCCGGATAGTTTGCACCAGTTTAAACGCCTTTTTTTGTAGGTCAATTTTGGCTTCATCGCTCCCAGCGTTACCGCTACCGTGCAAAAAGCGTTGCGCTGCGGCAACTACTTCATCCACATCTTTTTGCACGGCAATTTTCTGCGCATCAGCGTTTGGAAACGTCATATTTTTTGAAGAATCGACGCTCATCACTGTCGTTCCGAATAGAAAAGTCAGGCCTGGTCTTGGACAGCGGAACAGTTGAGTTTAAAGGGCTCAGACTTATGACCTGAGCTCGACCCGTAGCTCAAATAAATATTGTAGTGTTCAGGCCGAGGCTGGACTAGGATACTGCAGTCCCCCACAAGTCATGGTCCCATAGCGAGGTAATCGACTGGCCTTGAATTGGAAAAGGCAATAATACGAATCTGATGTCACAGCGGCGATAAGAAAAGCCCACACTATGCGGTGTCCACCTGCCGACGGTCGAGGGAATCTGCAGGTGCCCAAGGGATTGCCGGGTTGCAGCTATGTTTAGTGACCTTGCAGATCGACATTAACTACATGATTATTCTTGAGGCCAGGAAAGAGAAGTCTGATATGGTCCAGTCGAGAACTTTAAATCAATAACAGATCAAGCAGCTGGCAGTCAACGATACGGTGAGGTATTGCGATATTTGCCCGTGACTCGAGCGCCGCTGTGAGTGCTACCTGTCTACGTAGGGTTCTAGCCATGTAAAGTCGGTGAAGTCTCATCAAAGCGGTCATTGCGGATCTCGAGTCAACATGGAGATGGTGAGCCCAACTATTGAGGGATCGTCCTCTCGTAAGAACTATTTTTGCCCATCCTCTCATCCGATTCTCTATCAATATCAGGATACATCATATTCCCAGCATAATCGGGGTAATTATCAAAATCAATATCATAGACCGCTTGCAGAGTATTGTGTATTTTGTCAAAACGTGAGACTCTGTAATGCTGCACCTCAGTGACGTAGTACTAGTGGCTATCTAGAATTCACTCTTCTGGGTTGGACGTGTCTTCTCGTGCTGGTTGCACGGATTACTCTGTCAAGTGCATCTGCTGCATTCTTCTGTGAAGGCGGGATGAGATACCGCCCAAGTGTCTTCGCACGACAGCCAAATACTGGAAGAATTTTTGGGTGATACAACTCCCATCCTCGATGCTTTCGAGTGGGCACCGTTGTCAACCCTGGACCCCGAAAGACGTATCACAAAGACTCCAAGATAATCTCTTGCTCTGCAACCTTGAACCACGCGTCTTCTCGTTTCGCGGCCGCCAAGTCGTCCGTAGTCGATTTTTCCGGGGACCGAAGATGATAATGCTCGACGGTGTACGCCACCAGCACTTTCAAGATCGTGTCGGCCAGAGCCTGGGCAATACACTGACGAGGTCCAAAACCGAAGCGCCAGAAGCGATAGCGGAAACTGGCGCGGGATTCGGCCAGAAAACGTCGCGGCTGGAAGCGCGTCCGATCGGCCCCCCAGGACTCGTCCCGAATGTTCAAAGCATTCGTATCAACGACAACGTGGGTTCCCTTGGGAAGACGGAATCCTCCCACATCTCGCTCGGTGGGGATCGACTGGGCATATGTGTAATTGGTGACGGGGCGCAAACGGGCCGACTCATTAATACAGCTCGCCAGCAGGGTGGAACTGCTGGCAATGTACCGCGCCCATGAATCGTCAGAGCCATCCGACCGGGCCTCCGTAATCTCCCTTCGTAGGTCCTGCTGGCAAGCGCTGTCCTCGGCGAGGAAGGATGGGATCCAAGAGAAGCTGCCAATCGTGACGTCGATGTTGGCGAAGAGCGCCTCGTCGAGCGTGTGCATCAACTCTGTGGGCGTAAGATGGCCGCTCTCGACGGCTGCGTATAAAGGCACGATCGCACAGGCGGAGGAGCTCTGGCCGCCTGCTCTGGCGCGATGGTACGCGCGCCGGTTGAATTCCGCCCACCGCATGTGAAAGACACGAAGCTTTGCCCGGATAGTCGGCGAGAAGACTTTGGTGAATGAGAAGAGCGAAAGGCCACCCTTGAAAGCATACTGGAACACATCGTTCCGTAGTTCGGTGATTTCAAGGAGTTCGCGCACCATCTCTGGAGGTAGTTCTCCGTATAGGAGATCGCTGATGACCCAGAAAGGTAGCAGCTTCAGGTCCTCGGCTGGCTTCAGCCGCCATTCCTTTTCATCTGGATGCTCCCCTTCAAGCTCGTGAAACTGTCGCACCACCCGCGACTGTACGAAAGAAACGTAGGTGGTAGCCTTCTGGGTAAATGGGGGTGAAACTATCACATGAACGCGTTTCCAATGGCCCTGGCTGATCAGGCCCACACCATCACCGACCAGGTCGCCCATCACCCACCCTCCATTGAGGTTAAAGGCTTTCTGATGATCTCCCGAGTCCCTAAAGACCGTTTTGATCTCGTCCGCCCGGGTCACGATGCTGATTGGGTTAGTACCGCACGCTTCAACTGACGACCAAGTGATGGAGACGTACATTTCCGGCGTCAGTCCAACCCAGATGCGATAGACCGGTCCATATTTTTCTGCCCACTCACGAGAAACTCGTTCGTATTCAAGAAACTTCAGGCTCCCTCCACCGTCGGGGAATCGATACGGGCATGTTGGAATGGTTGTTTGGCCGTCTGTGGAATAGATCGGATACCACCAGAGCAAGAAAGTCTAACAAGTTAGTGCTCCTGGCTTGCACGGACACAGTTGGACGGAACAAACATTGATTATATATGATAGCAAAACATTGGGCCAGGTACGTGGAGTGAATGCGCGCCAAAAAATCAGTAGCACCAAGACTACGCCGAGCTGAATTGTCGAAAACATCAATTTCGAATGGTCGCTCTGCGGCTTCAGATCGCTGAAATTGCCCAACAGGCAACCTGTCGAGAGATTAATCGCCGGAGAGGAGTCGAAGAATGGCGCCTTTGCGACAATTCCTCCAGAAACTTGGCTGCCTCATCCTTAAGAAAAAAGTGCAGGCGTCCAATCAGGGTCGCAGTGCCGGGGCCTCCTCGAGAGCTCACAAAGCACGCCTTGAGTCCAGTGATCTACCGACTGAATGGTCGCCTGTGAACACGTTTTCCCCCGAAACTGCATTTTTCCGGTCGAAATTCGGCATGTGGCAGCTGGTAGGCAAGGGTCAGTTGAGTCGTTAAGTGGACCTTGTGTTACTCGAGCTTTCGGATGCAACGATCTTTAGGCAAGGACATCACATCAGGTAAGGTATGCAGGAACTTGGTGGAGACTATCCTATAGTTCGCCCCGCAAGGGCGATTGCAGTGGCATCCCGACAACAGCAGAGGTCATTCTTGCTCGTCCTCAGCTTGACGAGCCTCCACATGATTCATACGGTATCGGAGCTTTTGATCTGCATAAATCGTCACACTGGAGATATCCGATATTGGCTTCATCCTGTCTAGAAGGCCATTCAGACCTCCCAGTCTCTGCCTAATATTGAGATTCTCGAGTCCATGGGCTTATCCGCCTTCCGTCATTCTAAATTCTTATTTCACCTTGAAGCGGTGACCTTGACATGTCTGACTGTCTTGATCGACATATTATCTCCTCTTCTCTCAGTGAGGAGTTAGTTGCAAGATGGATACGGGATGGCCACTCTACACCATCACCGTATCCACTCAAGGCAGCATGGGCGCTTCTCGTGTCCCGGCTCTCCGGGGTACCGATAAGCAAATTTGGATTTCATGATCCAAAGATGAATAACGTGAAGTCGGATCTGCCACGTGTAGAGACTTGGATGGTATCGGAAAATCCCGAGATTGCCCTGAAAGACGCCGCCGAGGATCACACTGAGCCTGGGGAAGAAACGGAGGCTACCACTGCAATAGTCATCGGCTGGGACGGAGAATTGAGCTCAGTAAGCGGACTATCGGAGTTTATTTTTGGTAGAAGAAACTAATTTGAGTTCAGTTGCCGCATAATTTTTCGACAATTGTTCTGCTCAATTCTGGGTCATCGCCGGCTCGCATTTACATGTCCTTCTCGCCCGCATCCCTCACTGTAAACAGAGCCTGGGCACATCTAGGCTCCTTGAATCGCATTTTGGAACAGATTGTCCTGACACCAGATCTGCCTCTTTCCAGAGTGGACTTTCTTGGCTCCGATGGAGAGAAAATCATCAGAAAGTGGAACAATCCTTTGTCGCTCGTGCGGCCAGCTGTTTGTATTCACACCCTCATCTGGGAGCATTGTCAAAGCCAGCCTGAGGCTGAAGCCCTATGTGCCTGGGATGGGTCAATTTCCTATGCCGAGCTGGATCAGTTGTCTCTCAGTCTCAGTCGTCTGTTGAACACCCGCGGAGTTTGTGCAGAAGCGACTGTGCCACTTCTATTTGAAAAGTCCCGATGGACAGTGATTGCTATTCTAGCTGTCCTGCGGGCAGGTGGCGCTTTTGTGCTCCTTGATCCTTCCCATCCAGTGTACCGCTTGGAAGAAATTTGCAGCGAAGTAAAAGCAACCGTTGTCCTCACTTCTCATTCGTTACATACACTGGGCAGCCAAATACACCGGCAATCAATAGCAATCCCAGCAACAGGGATCACCGCGAAGGAATCTGCTCTCAGAAATGCTCCAGTTGTGAAGTCATCAAATGCTGCATATATTGCTTTCACATCTGGATCGACGGGAAAACCGAAGGGAATCGTGATCGAACATCGTTCTTTCTGTGCCAATGCCTTATCCCAGAATGCAGCGCAGGATCTGTGTCCCGGAGTTCGAGCATTTCAGTTCGCGGCTCACGCGTTCGACAGCAGTATTCTCGAGATGCTCATGACATTGATCGCAGGGGGTTGTGTCTGTATACCGTCAGATGAGCAACGCCTGAACGGGCTGTCGAATGCGATCAACTCTCTCCAAGCCAACTGGCTAGAGTTAACTCCATCTGTTGCACGTCTTCTCGATCCTGATAAGATACCGGGAGTCAAGTCGCTGCTCCTTGTCGGTGAGCCCATGTCACATAGCGATGTAAGCAAGTGGGCCGACAGGGTCCATCTGTTGAATGCTTACGGGCCCGCCGAATGCAGTGTGGTAACCACCATCCAAAACCGCGTGAAATCTGAGAACCCGCAGAACATTGGCCGTTCCTACAGCAGTCACTGTTGGGTCGTGAATCCCGAGAATCATGACCAGCTGGAGCCTTTGGGTGCGGTAGGTGAACTGATAGTCAGCGGACCGATTGTGGCACGCGGTTATCTGAATACCACTCATCAGACTTCATTTATGAGTCCGCCCCATTGGGCGACGCGGTTCGGCATCCATGAAGATGAACGGTTCTATCGGACTGGAGATTTGGTGCGGTATGATGCGGATGATGACACACTGCACTATATCGGGCGGAAAGACCGTGAGGTCAAAATTCATGGGCAACGAATCGACCTGCAGGAAATTGAGCATCTTGCAAACCAGTACCAGCGTCAAGTAGCGGCTGTTGTGGATGTCATCAACCTCGGAGAGAACAGCAGCACAAACAAGATTCTGATTATGTTTATGTCACGCTCTACTACAGGCATAAGCCTGAGTTCCAAGGACCTTGAATGTGAAGAAATTGCTGAGGATGTCGCCATGCGTGCGCTGTCAAAAGACATGAAAGTCTGGCTTCAAGGGCGCCTGCCGTCGTATATGATCCCAACAAAATACCTCTGGGTCAATCAATTCCCCTTGACCCGAACGGACAAGCTCGATCGGCGAGCTTTGTTAAATCTTGGAACAGCATCCTTCACTCAAAAATCATCAGACGACCTAGACGAAAAGCAGTCGAACACGCAATGCCACGGGGATGGTGCCCAGGTATCTGATTTTTCATCGAAGGAAAATCTTCTTCGAACTGTATTCGCTGAGGTATTAGGACGTCCAGCAAAGCTCATTAGCTCACATGACAAATTCTACGAGCTGGGAGGAAATTCGTTGGCTGCAATTGAGGTTGTCGGTCGGGCAGGCAGTCGAGGTCTAAAGGTGGCCGTAGCGGAGATCATCCGCTCCCAAACCCCCTATCAGATTGCCAGAGCAGCGGAAGAAACCACGGAAATTCAAAAAATACTTCCTTTCTCTCTGCTCGAGAGCAGCTACACGGAAGAGGCTCTCTCCGTCGCGGCTGATCAATGTCAGGTCTCCGTCAATGACATTGAGGATATTTACCCATGCACGCCTCTACAAGAAGGTTTTATGTCAATGGCCAGTAAGCGCCCGGGAGCCTTTATTGGAACATATCGATTCTCAATTCCTCCTGCAACAAGTGTTGCTCGGTTGCGTGGGGCATGGGAAAGGCTTTGGATAGAGCATCCAATCCTTCGGACTCGGATCGTCAAGATGAAGAATGAAACCCTCATGCAGGTCGTTATCACGGAGAATCTGGTCTGCAGAGATAGCATTCACGCTCCTGCTGGCCAGGAAGAAATGGGAATTGGAAGCCGTCTAGCACGCGTTACTTTCGATACGTCCAAGGCGCCAGTGGTATTCATTCTCACCATTCATCACGCGATCTTTGACGGATGGACATATTTGCAGCTACTCGAGGATTTGCATACTCTGTACGAAGAACAATCGCTACCATCTCGACCACCTTTCACGCAATACATCAAATATCTTTCACTTTCTGAGTCCAACGAGACCATTTCGTTCTGGGAAAAAGAACTTGATGGTTACCAGTGCACCAAATTCCCATCGTCATCGCTTCGGCGGTCGTCGGCCACCCCTCAGTGGCTTGCTACAAGCCACCTGGTGCCACTCTCTGACGGCGAGATCGACTGGAAGCTCGCAAATCAGATCAAGTTGGCATGGGCCCTAGTCATATCCTCCGAGACGAGCTCCAATGACGTCGTATATGGACTTACCACCAATGGGCGAAGTGCACCGGTTCCGGGAATTGATCGCATGGCAGGCCCGACAATGACCACCTTCCCTTTTCGCACGCAGCTGAAACCTGATCTCACAGTCCAACAGATGCTAATTGGACTCCAAGAACACGATATCTTCCTCATGCCATATGAGCATACGGGCTTAAAAGGCATCGCAGAGTCTGGTCCAGATTCTGCTTGGGCCTGTAGCTTTGGGAACCTCCTGACAATTCGGCTCCAGTCATTTCAGGCTTCATCGTCGGCTTTTCTTGAATTCCCTGAAAATGAAGCGGAAGATCTCAACTACGCATCTTACCCTCTTTCAATCGTTGTCCAAATGAAAGATAGCGCACTGGAGGTCAAGGCCTTTTATGATAGTGAGATTTTGATTGCAAGCGTTGTCCAAAAACTTCTCGGCACTCTGGATGAATTTCTGCAGCAAATAATCCGTCATCCTGAGTCCACGATTGGAAATTTAAAGACCATTGTCTCCCAACAATGGGAGCAGGTGGCGCAAATCAATGCTGAATATCGTCCCCCATCGCCCAAGTGCATTCACGACGTGATCCAGGGATTTGGCGTCACCCAGCCGGAATGGGAAGCTGTATGCGCATGGGATGGCTCGCTCACTTACGAGGGACTTGTCACTCTGGGACGTGTTCTCGCTGGCGAACTCCAAACCTTAGGTAGCGGGCCGAATTCGATCGTTGGAATTTGCCTTGAGCGCTCGAGATTGTTCCCCGTTGCCATTCTCGGTGTTTTGATGTCAGGAGCAGCGATCGTCCTATTAGAGCCCAGTTTTCCACAGCAGCGTCTGAATGGGATTCTGGATGATGTGGACGCTTGTGTTGTCGTCTGCTCCCCTGAGACCCAGAAGAAATTTGTGGACTTGCAGTCAGAGGCTTCTAGAACGATCTTTCAGTTGGCAATGGACCCAAGGAACTGGAAGAGAAGCGACCCCTGGATACCACCTCCTGTTGGCCCTCATGACCCTATGTATGTTGCATACACGTCTGGATCGACCGGTACTCCGAAAGGAGTCGTGATAGAACACGGGATGGTCTTCTCAACAGTCCATGCCCACAAAGATATAATTGGTGCCGAGAAGTCATCTCGATGCTTGCTCTTCGCCTCGCCTGCCTTTGATATCTGCTTCGCTGAAATTTTCTTCATGCTCACTACCGGTGGTTGCGTCTGCATACCCTCGGAAACCCAGCGTACAAATAGTCTGGCCGACACCATGTCAGCCATGCGGGTGAACATGGCAATGCTGACCCCTTCAGTGGCGCGGACTCTATCACCAGACAAGTTGCCATTTTTGCGGACGCTTATTCTTGGTGGTGAGTCGCCCTCGGCGTCCGATCTGGCAACCTGGGCCCCGCGGGTGCGATTGCATCAATCGTATGGGCCGGCGGAGTGTACCATGTATTCGGCGACAACTCCTCCATTGGTCTGCAATTCTGTACTGAACAATGTCGGGTCATCTCCAAATGCAAGCTACTGGATTGTTAATCCCGATGACCATCACGAGCTCATGCCCATGGGATCAGCGGGAGAGTTGTTAATTGGGGGTCCTCTTGTTGGACGAGGCTATATCAAACGGCCCCAAGAATCAGCAGCGGTGTTTATCGAAAATCCTGTCTGGGCTCGACAGGTTCCCAACGTTTTGGAAACAAAGCTATATAAAACTGGTGATCTGGCCATTTTGAACCCCGACAAATCCCTCATCTTGCTCGGCAGAAAAGACACGCAAGTGAAACTTCATGGCCAACGCATCGAGCTACACGAAATTGAGCGTTGTGCCGAGGAACTCAGAAATGATATCGCAGTGATCGTTGAGCTGGTAAAAATTGAGAGTGTTCAGAGCTCAAGCCTCGTCGCTTTCATCTATGACCCCGCCACGGTCGAGAGATCGCTGGGTCTGACACTGTCTCAACCTGGTGACCAAGCACTTTTTATTTCGCCATCAAAAAGCAGTCGAAAGTTGATCATGAGCCTACGGCAGCATCTCCAAAAATGCCTTGCACCTTTCATGGTCCCGGCAATCATGCTCGAACTACGTCGTCTACCGCTCAGTCCTACCGGTAAAATCGACCGCAAGGCACTTCGGCATGCAGCTTCGATCCTTGAAGCGGGGATCCTTCAGATGTATCGCGGTGGCATCTCCATTTCAAAGAAAAGACCAATGACTGCTCAGGAGCAACTTGTGCGTGCAAGCTTTGCCATCGCGCTGGGGCTGGATGAGAATATTCTCGGCCTCGATGATGATTTTTTTACCCTGGGAGGTGACTCCCTCACTGCCATGCGAGTTCTGACGCAGTGTAAACGGGCAGGCATAAGCATCTCCATGCATGAATTTCTCTCTCATAGCACGGTCTCCTCCCTGTGTGCTTATACCATTGCTGGTCAGCAGGCGACTCCTGATTCTGAATCCCCGAAGAATGCGATTCTGCCAGACCACAAGAAGAAGAGCGATGAATCCATACCCTCTGAAGACATTGAATATGATCGTGAATTGATCAAAGACCAACTGGGCCCTATCAGTCCCAATGACATCGAAGCCATATACCCCTGCTCGGACGCCCATAACGGAATTTTAGAGCTTTACACGTCCAAGTACACCAGCACGGCAATATTCCAGGTCATCACAAACGTTTCAGTGAGCGCGGCCAAGGTGAAGGATGCTTGGAATCAGCTCGTTAAGCGCCATGAGACATTGAGAACAATTCTTGTCGACAATCCCAAGATCGATGCAAAGAAACTTCACGTTGTGCTGCGTTTTTCCCCCGAGAAGCAGCCAATCCCTACGCCCAGCAGCACAGCACTAGCTGATCTCCGAAGCATACAGCCTGTACAATCCTGGGATCTTTGTCCTTCCCACCGAATTTGGATCAGGCAAGACAAATGTGGGCAAGTTTATATGCGTTTAGATACTGGAGGTGCCTTAGTTGACGCGCTCTCTATATCGATCCTCATCAAGGAGCTGTGTCTCATCCTTGACGGACAGACTTTACAGCCTGTTGCTGTGCCATATCACAAATACCTGAAACATCTACGGCAACAGAAGCCATCTTTAACGAAGTCCTTGCAATACTGGACACGAGTGCTCCATGGAGCCCCCCCTTCTTATCTCCCACGGTTGCGGGTGGAGGAGACATCGGAATCGTCGACTTGCCCCCAGCCCCGTGCGCGGAGCTGTCTTCTCTCTGCTGATCAATTTCACAAACTCAACGCATTCTGGAAGACACACCACTTTACAATGACCAACGTTTGCCAATTGGCATGGGCTTTGACCCTCGACCACTATACCTGCGCTTCCGACGTCTGCTTTGGCACGATCACGACGGGCCGCGATCATCCTAGAATCGATGTTTGGGAGTCCGTAGGCTCCTTCTTCAACGTGCTGCCTTGCAGGCTTCTCCTCAATGCGCAAGAAACATGCTTAGAGGCTCTGTCCCGGAATCAGACCGAGATTCAATTGCGGAATGAACACCAGAACTGCTCGATGCCTGACATGGTTCGTCGATCTCGAACGCAGCAGGGACAAGGTGTCGACCAGCAGGGACTGTTCAACACCGTGTTGACCGTCCAGAACACCGTTTCCACCAATCAATGTGCATTAAAGGTCCAAGGGCACAAATCTCCTTCAGCTGCTAGCGAAACGCAAATCAAGCTCCTTGAACTGAAAGATCCCACAGAGGTTAGTTACTCAACCCCCCGGGCATTTGTCCTTGGTGTTACATCTATCCTGGCATCGATGAAGCATAAGTGCCGTTGGCAAGCTAATACCCAGTCTAGTACGACTTTTGTGTCGCCGTGCACGCAGCACCTTCAGAGATCGAGATCGAGCTCCGCTACTGGACATCCACGGCGTCAGACCAGTATGCCTCTGAAATCTTGGCCCGCATGATACGGAATCTCGATATGATTGTACAGGATGCAACAAAGCCACTGGTAATTTTCTCGATCGGCCAGGTTTGATGTAAGAGTCTTCCCGGTCTAAACTCGACTCAAAAATCTTACTGAGGAGAATTGAAGTATGATTCCCAGCGAAATCCCGATCAATGGCGCTCTCCAGCATCGCTATTTGTAGTAATCAAAGTTATTGTTGCAGGCTGACAAAATCACATGGTTCCATTCATGGTAAAAATGAATACCTCAGAATACACGAATTTGTAGCAGAGAACTTACGAAAAAGTGAGACAATAACATAATTGAATTTCTCAATGATAATACCGTGGGTTAGGCTTAGATGTAGTTTGATTCTTCGTAATACTGTTCAGCTTTAGTATTTTGCGTAAATAGTCCACAAAAGACGGTCCCTATGTTCAGTGATTTACTATCACGGCTACCAAATGTGCAGGCCAGCCAAGTGCTCAAGATATAATGATGAAGCTTCGGAACTCAATAATGAGTAGCCTTTCGAAGGGAAACGTGGTCTGCTAGGAGATTTTCTGTCTTGTTCGGACGACCTTCCGAGGAGTGTCATTCCAAAGAAACAGATTTCGAATTGATCTAGAATGTTTGAATTGAGCCAGGGCCAAAGACTGCCTATAGCACAAAGCCAGACCCGTCATGGATAAAAACAATACAAAAACTAAATCCATACAACAGCCGGGCTCCGCACGTGGTCACCTACCACACTACTAACTGGCCGGCGTGTGGTTTGAGCACAGCTAATATGTAGTAGCCTGGGGTGCCTTTCTACCCTCAAATATCTTCCGTCGGGCGACCAGTGGTGATTAGTGTGGGTGTGCGATAAGCATGGGGAGATTTTCTAACGCAACAACTAGCGTTGATCACCTGTCTCTCACTCCCGGGGCATAGACCCCTCGCTCTCCATACGCTTAAACCTCTTGATCGAATAAATCGATGACAGTAGATGCGCTTCCGCTATAGGTATCCGAAAATCATATTACACTGCCTCGTCCCAGCTTGTTCATCGCCAATAAATACTGACAGGGCTCTATCTAGAGGCCAGAAATACCCGGTAGGTATAGGTTGTTTACGAAGAACGATCAGTTCTCTAAATAGCCTAATCCCTGACCGCGGAAAGATGTACTTCAAATACGTTTGAAAAACAGACTCGCCGTCCTATCTTCGTGGATATACTCCATCTAGATGACGTCTATAAATAGTAGATGTGTATGCTCGAATTTTGATCATCGCACCTACTAGATAAGTAAGCCTGGCTGAGACGCTCGTAATCCAATGTCCCAAGCAGGGATAATTCATGTAATTGCATATTCTTGGATTTTAAATAAGCAGGATCCGAATCTCGGGAGAGCCTGGAAGGGCCTCAGACTTCCACTCGGCGGGTTTCCTGACAGCTAGCGGGCTAAGTAGCGCATAATGTTACAGCTGCGTCTGGTTATGGCTATCTTATGTAGCGACCAGAAGCGCAGTCCGTAACACAGGGTGGCTTTGCGAGTCATGATACGTCATCCTTATCCTAAGAGAACAGAGGAGGGAAGACTACTGGTGTAGAGGAACCTTGAGGCCGCTACTGTATTCGTCGTTGGTCAAGCCCAGGAGACTAGCAGCGCTCTTGAGAATTTCTTAAGAGGATGACTTTTCTATACACTTACATCAGGCACTATCTCAGATCCTCTCACAAGGTGGAAAAAAGCCATCGAGAGATGAAGATTTCTATGACTAATCAACTGGACGGATACCAGGTTGTTTCCTCAATCGAAAATACCCAAAGCTGCAGCTATGGCCACTTTTCTGGTAACGGGAATCAAGGCTTTCTTTATCGGTCCTGGTGGCTTTAAGCCGGATCTGAATTACGCCCGGAAAAGGAGACACATGGAGCCATGAGGTTGAAGCAAATATTTTCATAGCCCTCGTGTAAAAGCTAGGCGTGCAGTATACGGATCAAAATCAAGCCGTGGAGTTCCGACCCTTCATCGTCGTATCTATGACCCGATGGACACTGATTCCGACGAAATTATTGCAAGCTTTGAACTGGCCAGATGCGCATTGCTTACAGCCAGGGTACCAGTGCCGTTCACTCTATCACGTACCTTCCTGTCCACCCACGCTGGTCTGCTGGATTCGGCCACAGGCTGTCATTTGATAAGATCTACGAAAACTCATGGGGAAGTCAAATTTGGGTGATCCGGTTCATAGACGGTTGAAGGCATGTCCTCAAATTGGACCATCGGTCCTGTCTCCCGTGCGCAACACTTCGGGCCTCGAATCCGGATTACGATGCTTGTGATGTCTCGCCACTGCGGTGGTGGTTAGAAGTCTGGGTAAAGAATCCCGAGGGATCACTGAGCGCTCTTTTTAAGCCATTTCAATTTGTTTTTCTGCCCAAGCCTTGTTATCAGGCCTCAGCAGAGCCTCCGAATACTTCACAAACACTGCAGTTTTTCTGTATTCAGGCTCTTAAATCGCAGCCATTGCTTGGTCCAAGATCCAGATCTTCGAAGTTATATCCACACCAATGGCAAAAACCAAAGACAATCAAAGCAACGGCAGTGTTGCCAATCTCACAATCCCCTTTGAGCATCTGAGACGAAAGGATGTTGCGCTGGTAGGTGGCAAAAATGCGTCCCTCGGTGAGATGATTGGAAACCTGGCGGCCGAAGGGATCTCTGTTCCTCCTGGCTATGCAACAACGTCACAAGCGTACTGGCAGTACGTAGAGCACAATGGAATTCAAGGCAAGATTGCCTCCTTAATCGCAGAGTGGAAATCGGGTCAAGCTCGCTTGGACGACACCGGTCATGCGATCCGTGATCTCTTCTTGCGGGGCAGCTGGCCAAGCAATATTGCGGACGAGATCGTGAAGGGCTATCACGCGATGGAGCACCAAACTGGGATCCAGGGCTTGAGTGTCGCTGTGCGGTCGAGTGCGACAGCAGAAGATCTTCCAGATGCCAGTTTTGCCGGGCAGCAGGAGTCATACTTGAATATTTCGGGCGTGGATGCACTGCTTCATGCTTGCAAGAGCTGCTACGCGTCTCTGTTTACAGATCGTGCTATTGGATATCGCCAAGCAAAAGGATTTGATCATCTGCGCATCGCACTTTCAATTGGGATCCAACGTATGGTGCGCTCTGATGCAAGCTGTTCTGGAATCATGTTCTCCATCGACACGGAGACTGGCTTTGACAAGATTGTTCTCATCAACGCATCCTGGGGCCTTGGAGAGAATATCGTACAGGGCATGGTCAACCCCGACGAATATCGCGTGTTTAAACCGTTGTTACACAAGGATAAATTCGAGCCAATCATTGAGAAAAAACGGGGAGACAAGTCGACGAAGCTCATTTATGGCAACGGCAATGCTCCCACTCGCAATGTACCGACATCCAAGGCGGAGCAAGCTGCCTTCACGCTTTCTGATTCGGAAGTCCTTCAATTCAGCCGATGGGCATGTACGATTGAGAAGCACTATGGATGCCCAATGGACATTGAGTGGGCAAAGGACGGCCTGACAAACGAACTGTTTATTGTTCAAGCTCGTCCAGAAACTGTCCATTCGAGTCGAGATATGTGCGGGGAGTTCAAAACGTACGAAGTCACTAACAAGGGCCGTGTCCTCACATCTGGCCTAGCTATTGGAGATGCAGCTATATCTGGTCAACTCTGTCTTATTGAAGGAAAACACGATCTCGAGAAATTCGTGACGGGCTCAGTCCTCGTAGCAAAAGTGACTGATCCAGACTGGGTTCCCTTCATGAAACGCGCGGTGGCGATCATCACAGATCAAGGCGGACGCACATCTCACGCGGCTATTGTGAGCCGCGAGCTGGGGCTTCCAGCGGTCGTTGGGACTGGAGATGCTACTTATACCCTCCACTCGGGCCAAAATGTCACGGTTTCTTGCGCCGAGGGTGACCGCGGCGTCGTTTATGAGGGCACATCTAGGATTGTCACTCGGACTCTGGACGTGAACAGTCTTCCTCCGGTCAATACCAAAATTATGATCAACCTCGCAAATCCAGGAGCGGCATATCGCTGGTGGCGACTTCCCGTTGATGGGATTGGTCTTGCTCGTATGGAGTTTGTGATCAGCAACGCGATTCGCATCCACCCAATGGCACTAGTTCACTTTGATCAATTGAAAGATAGCAAAGCTAAAAGCGAGATTGCAAAGCTGACGTCAGAATACAAACATAAGCCCGATTATTTTGTCGAACAGCTCTCCCGTGGCTTTGCAGCGCTATGTTCAACGGTTTACCCTAAGCCAGCGATTCTCCGTCTGAGTGACTTTAAAACAAACGAATATTCAGACCTCATCGGGGGTTCTGAATTCGAGCCAAATGAGGAAAATCCTATGCTGGGTTTTCGCGGTGCCTCGCGGTATTACTCACCACGCTACAAGGAAGGATTCGCCTTGGAGTGCCGCGCAATTAAACGGTTACGCGAGAAGATGGGATTCACCAACGCTATTGTCATGGTCCCGTTTTGCCGCACAGTCTATGAAGCGGAAGATGTACTGAAGGTGATGGCGCAGAACGGACTTGTCCGCGGCGAGAACGGTCTTCAGGTGTATGTCATGTGCGAGATTCCCTCCAATGTGATCCTAGCGGCTCAATTTGCTCGTCATTTTGATGGCTTCTCTATTGGCTCAAATGATTTGACGCAATTGACTCTCGGAGTTGACCGGGACTCGGCCGAGCTGGGAGACCTGTTCAATGAGCAAGATGAAGCTGTCAAATGGATGATCGAGCGGGTTATCCGGGTTGCTCATGAGAACGGTTGCAAGGTCGGTATCTGCGGCCAGGCCCCAAGTGACCATCCTGAGTTTGCTGCCTTCCTCGTAAATTGTGGGATTGACTCGGTCTCTGTGAGCCCTGACAGTTATATCCCGGTGAGAAAGGTGATTGCAGGTGTACAGACAATGAGATAGCAGCATTCCATATTGGATAGATAGAGAGCATTTTCTTGAAATGTTGAGTATGGTCAACTATGTGATAATCATATCTCTGAACATTCTATTTGTCATTTCAGTTGTCTAATTCTTTTTTGTCTTATCGCTTCGAGGCCGTCGAAGTTGGCTCTTGCGATGAGGTGTTACCCAGCCATCTTGTTCGAGAATTTTGAGGACTGAAACTCATCGATGTGTATTTTGAGAGTATAATGATTTCTAGTAATGGACGATCGACATAAAGTAATCAGTGTGCTCAGTCTCAGGATATTGTCTCACGCTAGCCGAAGAGATCGCCGAGAATATTCCGCGCCCTGGATCTCAGGCTGTGTCCCTCGAGGTTGCTGATAGGATCATCCCGCCGATGTCGATAGTCAGACAAAGTTGTCATTGATTGATGGTGACGGGTGCTCTCCATCTTTGCTTCTACAGCTCTAGTAGTGGCATAGCCCGATGACTTTTATTGCCGCTTCAAATGCTTAGGTTTTCTCCTCGGTCATATTTTTCCATTCTCTTAGGCATGTCTTTTCTTCCTCGCGAATAATCAATATGATCGGATCATTTTCAAGTGAATCAGCCGGCACAACGGGCCTCCGGTTGCTAAACTATGTCAGGTGGCTATCTCCTCCCGCTCTGACAAAATCAGGGCTAGGAAGAGTCTATTCGTGGTGAGCTGATCTGTGTGATGGGCTTTAGCTTCCACGTCTATATTGCTTTGTATCACCAATAATCTCACCGGAAAACCTCCATCGGAATGTAAAACCGCCTGGGCACAATAGTCACGTACTGCTTCGAGGGAGCTTTCTTGGAGGGACATACTTCGTGGGCCTTTCAAGCGTACCATTGTCGCCTAGGTCAGATGAACGCCAGCCGGAGAGCACACCCAGTCAGTCGTGGAATCGTTTTGGAAGTATACACAGGCATCTTGCAAGCACGCCTTACATCGATTTGTTGGAAGAAAGTTTTAGTAATCGATCGCCCGCGCTTCATAAGAATAAGGTGTGAGATTTCTTGTTCCAAGAGATTGATATGTTTGTGACTTTTGCTTGGGTACTATCACAGCAAGCATATCGGAAAACTAAGATCTTTTGTTGCCGGTTGACTTGGGTATGTTGCATTTATGATCTCTTCGCTTCAATTGTGCTTTGATTATGACTACAAGGAATCATGATTCGTGTACATACGACCATAGGGTGTGGAAAACAGGGCTTCCCGTCCGCTCAGCCGTACTTAAGCCACACGCCGGCCAGTTAGTAGTATGGTGGGTGACCACATGCGAATCCTGGCTGTTGTATGTTTTTTCAGTTGCTTTTTGGCTATCTAATCTTGAAATAATTTCGAAGAGACTAAGGTCTAAAGGAAGGTCACATGTCACCAGACACCTCCCCCATCACTAGCACCTTCCAATCTCTGAGCACCTTCCCCAAGCCTCATGATTAGTCATAGTTAGTCACGGGGCACGTAGTCTTTACCTACCCCGCTAGCCTATCTTAATGAAGACACCTTTTCGCCTCTGACAGTCGTCACAAATTAGTAGCAAACCCTGGTTACCGAATCCGAGGGTCCCTCGGGAGTGATTTCATCGCGTTTCATCTTACCTAATCTTCTTAGTCGTCTGCGAGCTCCGTAAGACGTAGAGATTTCCCCGAGGGCCTAGGCCCGAAGGGTTCTATCTGTAGACGTGGCTGCAAGCCCGCTATTATACGCTACTAACCTGTTCGTATAGCCTCACAAGCTAGCAAACTTCGCCGTGCTATCAAGCTCGCCTATTAGCTCGATCTTTATCAAAACGGGAATTATTAGTAGTCAGAGGACTTAAGTCTTCTTGCAAAAGCTCGTATCCACTACCTCGTCTCTTTCTATATTGCCCCGTCCTCCGTCCGGAAGGACAACCTATTTCCTCTATCTTAGGGAATCGATCGTTCTACGCTCTCCTAAGCGGTCAAGGAATTTCTGACGGTAACCGCGAGCCTGCCTAAAACTTCGAATATCTTAGCAGCCTCGGGAATTGAACCTACTAATCCTTTAGGAACGAGACGTTCAAGAGCTACATCGAGTACCTCTACGTCGACTCGGCGGATAACAGAGCCTACCCCCTAAACCGAGACATAACCCGATATCCCTCAAACTCCCGAGCTTTAGGTCCTAAGACCGACGTTAGTAATCGAAAGGGATCGTCCCTCTTCATCGATTTTCGCTTAGCGACTACGACCGAAGCATAATCCCGATCTATACTTCGAACAGCCCCTAAGCACGGGTAATATACCCCTACCCGAAGCAATAGATTAACTAATAGGTAGTATACGCACCCTTCCTAGCGGACAATAAGGCACCGGCCCTAGCTTAAGCTACCCGGTACCAGCCTAACATCCGATACCCTCTCAAATATAACTACCACCTACACAACCTTAATCACAGCCAGAACCTACACCCTAACCTAAAAGCGTAGCAGACATACTACTTATAGTAGGTATAGCAATAAACCTTTTTAGGCAAGTTCTCCGAGAAGAATAACAAGCCAGAAACCTAAGCGGCCCGCCAGGCCCGCCCAGACTACCTAGACCCCTAGGCCTAGAGGGCTTATAAATAGCTAACTGTTACGGACCTCAAAGAAGCGCGGGGGCCGCAGTTATTTAAGTGACGGTCGAGGACCAATCATTCTACGGACACTAAGGATTAGCGTTGTCACGTGCGTTTCGGTATACTTAGGCGTGCCCCAAGGGACCCGGGGGGGGAGATATTCAGGGCAAGCGCCGGAAATAGCCTACGGCTAACTAACACGAACGATACCCTCTTACTCTATAGGACGGTTAGCGCGACGCAGGAAACGGCCACTATTTTACTAGCACCGGAATTATACCACGAGTGCGAGTAACTAGTAACTTATCACGTGACTATATCCTATTAGTAATAGGATAGACTTATTAGGTAATAAGTCCTAACGTATCGACTGATGAGCCGAGACTCATCAAGTGATAGGAAGGACTGGATATATAAGGACACTTATTTAGCAATATATATTTAGTTCTTCGCGATTAATTATATATTATTACTTAGTTACTACCTTGAAGCACTTTGCACTCCACGGTTTAACTCTAAGACAAACCTAACCTATAGGTAGGGGATTCACTTAGTAGTAACACTTAGTAATTAACCTACTTAGCGCGCACTTCTAGTATGTCTTGTAAGACACTTAACAGGATCTAACCCGTAGTAAGGCTTTACGAAGTAACGGTACGATTAAGAGACTAGGTCTTAAGATTAGAAGTTAGGATAATAGGTAAGTATCGGCCTAGGACGTTCTAACTTATAGTAACTAGTCGGCACCGCGTAATATATTAATCGCCCTGTCTTTAGACCGTAAAGCATAGTTATTATAGTAGGCAACGATAGTACCCCGAAGGGAAAAACTCCTACTCGAACAACGGTAACCGAACCCGACTCGGACGACGAACGCGATATAGAGATTCAGAATCTCAAAACTATCGTCGGATAACTTCGAGAATATCTTGATTAGTTAGGCGCGAACTATAACGTCTACTCGATAAGCGTAAAGGACTACTTAGAGCAACTCTATACTTAAGTCGTCGCTTTAGCCCTAGTAACTGCTATTAGAGTACCTAAGCTCCCGAAGGCTAAGACCTTCGATAGTAATAGATAGAAGTTGCGAGGATTCCTAACGTAGCTAGATATCTATATCGACGTTAATAAGGGACGCCTCGTTAACGAAGGTAGCAAGGTTATTTTCGTGTTAGCCTACCTA